>VZRN01002468.1:218019-269672 GCA_013397935.1 Dasyornis broadbenti | reverse complement strand
CCCCGAGCGGCGGGGACCGGGCCGGCGCGGTGCGGGCGCGCTGCGATGCGGCTCCCCCGCGGCGCCTCGAACCCCTGCGGCCGGCGCGGCGCGGCTGAGAGCGAGGGGCCGTGAGCCGGGGACGTCCCGATCCCTGCGGTGCCGAGCGCGTTCGGTGGTGTCGAAGCACCGAGGCCAGCGATGGCACTGCCCTGAGCGTCCCGCCGGGGACACCCCGGCTCGGGGGACGCCCGGCCGTTCCGGAGACTTTGGGGGCGTTTGCGGGTTTTGCCTTTTTTTGTCTTTCCCTCATTTTGTTTCTCCTTCCGCTGCCTTTTGGGCTTTTCTCCCGGCGGCTCATTCGCTGTGCCTGCCCGGCGGTCATCCCCTCGCTCGGGGCCCCGTCCTTCAGGGCATGTCCCGGTCCAACAGCGTCAGCCCCCCGGGCTTCGGCGGTCCCGCGCCTTGGGCAGGCAACGAGCAGCACCGCTCGGCCTGGGGCGAGGCGGAGGCCCGGGCCAATGGCTACTCCTACCCGCCGCCTCCCAACAGGTCCTCGGGCAAGAAGGCCTCCCGCATGTCGAGCAGGTGGAGGAGCGAGGAAGACTACGAACCCCGGAACCGCGGGGAGAGCGGCTGCAGGATGATGAGCTTTAGGTCCAAATCCGCCTGGCAGGAGCACGGTGACGACAGCCGACGTCACCGGTCCCGCCACCCGCCCGGCAGTGATTCCCCTGCTGCCCCCAACAATGCCAGCCCCCGGCAGCTGGGGGAGCAGGGGGAGGTACGGCCCCGCTCTGTGGAGTTGGGGCTGGAGGAGAAACGCATCAAGGCCAAGATTGAGGAGCTGGAGGAAGAGGACGGGGACGAGGAGGACTCCGAGGCGGCCTTCTCCATGGGCAGCTGTTGCAGTAGCCTGCTGCAAATCTTCAGGTCCAAGAAGTTCCAGTCTGAGAAACTGGAACGTCTCTATCAGCGCTACTTCTTTCGGCTTAACCAGAGCAGCCTCACCATGCTTATGGTCGTGCTGGTGCTGGTCTGTGTGGTCATGCTGATCTTCCATGCCGCACACGGCCGCTATGAGGCATCCTACGTCGTGGTGCTCTCTCTGGCCATCGTGCTGATGGTGGTGCTGTGCATGGTGTGCAACCGCAACGACTTCCACCAGGACCACATGTGGTTGGCGTGCTACTCCGTCATCCTGGTGATCCTGGCAGTGCAAGTGGTAGGGGTTCTGCTGGTGTGGCCCAGGAGCGCCTCAGAGGGCATCTGGTGGACTGTCTTCTTTATCTACAGCATCTACACGCTGCTGCCGGTGCGGATGAGGGCCGCGGTCATCAGCGGGGTGGTGCTCTCCGCCATCCACCTGGCCATCTCCCTCAAGATAAACGCGGAGGATAAGTTCCTCCTGAAGCAGGTAGGCAAGCCTTGAGGGATTTGGATGTGTGCTCAGCATTGAAGAGCAAGGGAAGTGGGGAAATCTGTCTTCCATAGGCCTGCCTGATGCCGGAAGGCTGACAGGACTTCCAGTTGAACCCCTAGTTTACCTGCTGCTGGGTGGGGTGGTGTGCAATGAGGTGACTAGCCTGTAAATCTTGCTTTTTTTCATGGCTGTGGTGTTCCCTGGTTTCTGCTCCAAGTTAAAGCTCTAAACGTACAAGAAATGTACCTTACTGGGTTCCTGTGATGGCTGCTCCAGTGCCGTCAGCCTGCCCTGCTAGTACCCTTCAGCTGTATTTAATATAAACAGCCCTGTGCTAAGCACACCTGTGGAACAGTATCCAAGCATGGTGCCAAGTTACTGAGAAATGTGTAGAAAATGTGGCTGTTTTTATCAGGTAGAGGTTATCCTTGTGTGTCACTCTGGGTTTGGTGTTGGTGCAGAGCTTAGGCATCTTAGGAGAGCATGCTCCACGGCAATGTGGGGTAGGCTTTTAGTTTAGCAGGATGGTGTTTTGCTCTGAGATATGCTGGAAATATCCATGGTGAAAAAGCCCGGAGTTCCTGAACAGCCTGGATAAAAAGTACCAAAAAAAAGTATAAATGCAGGTTGTTATTTAGCTGTGATATCATGTTTAACTGAGGCAGTTCAGTTCACAGGAACAATAAGACTATTATCGAATGCATTACAGTGCAATTTTTAATTACCATATCTGTATAAACAACAGCAATACAAGGCGCCACTCTTCAAGCGAAGCAAGCAGCCCTGAGACTCGTGCTTTAAGTTTACCATAAGCCATGGCAATCAGGAAATCATTGATTTAAAATGTTGAAGCTATGAAGCAATTGTCATCC
This sequence comes from Dasyornis broadbenti, assembly GCA_013397935.1. Classification (NCBI taxonomy): domain Eukaryota; kingdom Metazoa; phylum Chordata; class Aves; order Passeriformes; family Dasyornithidae; genus Dasyornis; species Dasyornis broadbenti. Next base: position 267,398 of record VZRN01002468.1, on the reverse strand, counting down.
TTCTGATGTGTAGGATTCTGAGCTAGGATGAGCCTGACATAGAGTCAGCCCTGATGCATGTGTGTAACCAGGGATTGTTTATTCAAATCAGGTGTTTGGTAGTTTTACAGCCCTAACATATAATACAAAATCAACCTTTGTGCTCAGTGCTACTTTGAGTCTCACTTCTGGGTTGTTTTGAGTTCCACCTATTGCAGTGTCAAGAAAAGCTTTAGGGCTTAAATAAAACCTCACTAGGATGAGGCTGTCACTGTTCTGCTATACAAAATAGCCCATAAAATTGCTCTCTTCTCCCCCCTGCCCAATTGAGCTTACTTGGATAGTTTCTGGATTTGTTCTTAGTTTGTTACAGATATTTTTATAAACTGTACATGACATATTTTTCTTACGTTTCATATAAATGGCTTTTTGTGCATTTCCAGCAGAGCATACACTGTGAGTGGGACAGTTGGTGTTTTTCTGCTTGACTTGAAAAAGCTTGCTAATGGCCTCAGCTCTTCCCCACTGGGATTCTGGTCTTGCAAAGCCTCATGTGTACTTTTTGCTTTATAAACTGAGACTTGTCCTGTTGAAATCAGTATATTTGGAGACTATATCCTTGCACGCAAAGACAAATCCTGTCATGACTGCGGCTAGCATATTTAGTTGTCTGTTATGAGCAGAGTTGAGTTTGGAGGATGAATAAAATATCATCACATTGGGAAGTGTTGATAACTGTATTTTAATAGAAAGAAGCCTAAATTGCAAAGGCCAAATGTTTGACTCCCTCAGCAGAAAATTTGGAACAGGTCCAGCTCCCTCCCTTTCCAAATAGCAAGGTTATTTGTAAGAGGTTGGGCTTATGTATAAATGTGCACTTGTCAAAGGTAAAAGCACGGCCAGTAGGTGATGGTACAGTATGCACAAATCTGTGCATTGCACAGTTGCTTTCGCTTTCATATTAGTACTGGATTTTTCCTACGGTTTGACAATAAATGTTCAGTTAATGATGAATGTCCTAGGAGCACTCTTATTTTGTCCTCAAAGTGTCTCTCCATGTTGCCTGTTTATTTTTCCTACTAACACACTCTCTTATCTTGCTGTAGACTACGTCGGCGTAGCATGGGCTGAATTCAGTGGGGTTGTACAAGGCCAAGCATCCAATTCCTTACACGTTTGTGTATGAACATGAGCTGCTATCTTGGGTTGTCTGACAGAAAAATCTATTCTGCTGAGCACATTGCCTCTCAGCTATTAGCAAGCCTTCCTCACTGGGGCTGTATCTTGTTGCCGTAGAAATCTGTCATGTTCAGCTCTGCCCCTCTAATGCACACAAGCCCAATTTTCCTCCTTCAAAGTACCACAGGTGAAGGCAGTTGAAGGCCAGATACGTCAAGAAGAGGAAGTTAAGATGTCTTCTGTGACTTCACGCTGGCAGTCGCATCAGCCTGGGTTTTGTGGGGCAGGAGCGGATGTGAATGCATTCATGACTGTGTGACCAGATCGTGCTTTACACCCAGCAGTCACAGAAGAAAGGCTGGTCAGAATGTACATCCCTTTTCCTCTCTTTTTCATGGCATTTTAAACTATTAATATTTAAGCAAGTTTTTCTTTGTGGGGGACTTTTTGATTTTAATCCTCTCCAAATTGTTTCCAAGCCAGGAGAAATCATACAGTCTTGTTATGATCCACTGACATGCAAAGCAGGGTGATTCTTGTGTTTACTCCTGAGCACTTCTATGAGGCTCTGGAGCCTGTTAAAATCTCCTCTTTCTCAAGAGAGTGAAATTCGTGGTTGTAGGTCTCTTTTGGGAGAAAGGCAGCTTGTTGGATTCCCTAGCTGAGGAGATACAGTTTTATTGTTTTCATTATCTTCTCTTATCCTTACAGGATTTCTCTGTCCCCAAGCTCTCTGGTCCAAGGCTATGCTAGTCAGACTTCATGGAATGGTTAATGGAGTCTGCTGTTTCTGAATCCATAAGGTGACAGAAGTAAAAGTAGATGTGATTGTTCAGTCTTAACTGATCTGCTTTTTAAAATAATTCTTCTGGGGTCACTGGATTTGAAAAGTAGGATTTGCTACCTGGAGGAGTCTGTCTTTCTGAAGAGTGCCCTGAGCACTCCAAAAAGAGTGGGTATAGCTGGTACCTCTGTGAGTCTGATCAGCCAGAGGCAATGATCTTGGTTTTTTGAATTGATGTTTGATTGGAATTTTAAAAATGCTAGTTATTGCATTATATTAAAAAGTTATCCAATGCTGAGGGAGGGAAGAAAAAGAAATCCTGTGCTTGAGAATTTACTTGTTTCCAAAGGCTGCTGCTGGAAGCAGAATACACTGAATAGATGGTGCTTCACCAACTACAATTCCTGATTGCTTAAAAGGGGTTTTTTCATGTGTTCTTGTGATCAGTTAACTCTAGAGGAATTGCTTTCATATTTACTGGGGAGGTGATGACTGTATTTGTCTTCAGGTTTATGTCCTTGTGTTATTCTGGGACAGATTACAAATATGTTCCACTGCATGGAAGTGTGTTGTCTTTTCTTTGTATGTAAGTGTATCTGTTTTCAAGCCAGCCTTTTCCATGTGTTGGTTTTGATACACTTTCAGGCTCTGAAAATGCACTCAGCTCCAGTATTCACCCAAGAATTATTTTATATGTGAATAAGGCTTTCTAATACTTAACTGAGAAATAAATATACTGTTTATCAGTAATCTGCCTTGCATTCTCAGCAAAGATAACACTGAGATTTATTCTCTGTTTGATCCGAGCGAACTGCCCAGCTGACCCACAGACTTGTACAAGCGCATGGGAAGAGGCTGCAGCCTGTGGGTTGCAGATGCTTAACTGAAATCATGTGAGGAGACCAGCTGCCCTCAGTGCAGATAGTCTTGAGTAAGCACTGGCATTTTTGTAAGTCTATGGGCTAAGGGACAGGGAATTTCACAAGAGAGTTTATTGGGCTCTGAATCAGACTTAAAAAGGGATGGGGATTATGTGTGGGAGTGGGTGGGGGACCCAGGAGTAGGGGATAAGAATGCCGTATACAAACATCAAACAAGCCTGTGGAGTGAGGTTAGATTTACTCCTGTTTTCCCATCCAAACCTGTTTTATTTTAACTTGCTGAGGTCCTTGTTCAAGGATACAGTTAAGTCTTTGTAGTTTATTAATTCAGTGTGAGTAGGTGACTGTTAAGGTACCACAAAAAATAAACATCTTTTTTGTCTTGTATCAGTAACCTCATTGAAAGACAAACTGAAATGCGCTGATCTCTTTTCTCCCCAAATACTACTGCAGACCTTCTGCAAAGGATCTCTGATAGCAAAGTTCTGAACTACCTCAACACATCTTTTGTTTATGTCTCTCTGATTCTGGACTCCTTCTTGCTTGACCCTTTTGCATGTCTACATCATAACAATATTACATTAGCACTCCTCATCTTTCACTTCTGAGAACTTGTATGTGTTGGCCTTTCTCTCTGTCAATGCATGTTAATGGTACATGATTGATCTGCACCTCCATGATGGCTCTCTTAAAAGTGTAGCGTTTCAGTTTAACGATTTCTAGGAAGATGTCGGTATGAAAACCAGTCTCTCTTTCTCCTTTTCATAAATAAATTCACTTTGACAGGGCTAAAACCAATTTCTTACTGTAACAGAGAATTGACTTGAATCTTGTGGATATCTCCTAGCACCTCATAGAGATGCTTTCTAGATGGGAATTTGAACAGCATTCAATGAGAAGTGAGTCACACAGTAGGAGAAGTAGTACTGTGTGTTCCATCTCAGCCTCAGTGTGCTTAATATATGTAAGTGATGACTGATTTAGAGACAGATTTTCAGCAGTGTGTTAATCAAGTCCTTGCATTGCGCTTTCATTGTCTTCAAGCAGTGTTGTCTTTGTTCATCAAGAAGTAGAGATCATCTACCTGGAATGCAGATGGATCTGTGTGCCAGTTCTCTTATGGTTATGTGCTGCCTGTATTACTTTTTTCCACCTGCAATGTTTGTAATGTTTGTATAGGATGGGATTTTTAAGGTGCTCAGCCACATAGGGCCAGGTACTGGGTGCCTCAAACAGCACTTTATGCCCTGTTCTGCGTAAACATTGGTATCAGTAGGGCTCTTGTGAAGTAAGAAGAGCTCTAGCGCTGCTCACTACTGAAGAATCTGCCTGAGCAGCAGTTGCACCGAAGTTAGTGAAAATTGATTTGTGATCTTCCATTCATGGGAAAAAATGGCAACCTGAAATATTCAGTAACTGTTGCATTGATAGTTGCCTCCCTAGGGTAATTCTGTAAGAGACGTAATTAAGTAAATCCCTGAGGTATTGGGTATCAATTAATCCTTTGTAAAAATATTGTATGTATCTCTTGGGAATGTATGTGTTGCTTGAGGTTTATAAGGGTATATCTGTTTTTCTTATCTCCTAAATTACACTACGATCCTGCCACCTCCTAATCTACCCTCTTGCTTTATCCACCTTCCCCCCACCATGAATTAGTTTAATATTTCACTGTAATGTTCACCAGTATCAAAACATGTTAGTGTGATAGAGTGCTATGTGACTAATTTCTCAGTGTTCCTGGATTCTTAATAGGTTTGTTGTCTTGATTAACGTATTTGAGTAGTTTCTCTCAGTAAGTTCTTTACTACCTTGTAGTAGTAAACACACTTTTATAGCTGGCTTGGATCTTGGTGAATTGAAGACAAAACCTAATAGGAATGATTGAGCTTCATAGCAAAAGACTTGTCCTTCTAGTCATTTTTATGACACGCTTGAAAAGGCAGGGTGTGCTAGTTCTGTTTATTTCTGGAGCGGGGAAGATACTTCAGAAAATCATCAGAATTCATCAAGGTACATGAGGCAGACGGAAAACTTTCCATGCCCTAATCTTACAAAGCAGCCATTGACTTATCCTTTGGTGTCCTGGGCACGATGGCTTAGTTTGACACCAGTGTGACCCCTGTTCTCTGTCAAGAGATCTGTCCAAGGCAGGACATCTTATTTATGTGGTCTTTTTGTGATTAACCTCATTCAGGTGATTTATAAACCTGAACAGCAGTGGATACAAAATGCTGATCATCCTGGTGCTACAGGCTCACTGGAACTGGTTGTGCCCTCCTGGAGCCTGAATTGGCTCAGTGCTTCCTAAATGCCCTTTTGCTCTAAGTTCGCTGTTGTGTGGGCAGCACTGCCAAGATCTGGGGTGGAAGAGGACTGGGACTCAGCCCAGCTGGAATGTGAACTTTGGGCACCAGGCTGTTCTCCAAATGCATTCAGTTTGTGTCTGATTAGCTAATCTTTCAGTCATACACTGTAGCTCCCTCTCCATCTTTTAAGAAAAGTGGAACAACTGCTAACTTTTTGGCCATTGCTGTAGTCGGAATAGTTACAGTCTTTTGGGAATAGCTGGTTTGGTCATCATATTTTGGTACTACTGGATATTACTCTCATTTTCTAATTGAACTAAAAGAACTTTCTTTTTGTCTTGGTAGAAGATGCAATGAAAAATTCTCAGCAGCAGCTGAAAAACTGACAGGTAAAAATCGAAATTATATTGACAACAGCTTCCATGTGTGTGGTAATGTGATCCACCCTGTAGCTGGTAGTGACTTCTGAGAACCCATACTTTGAAAAGCTCCTGTCTTTCTCTTTTTTTTTTTCTTTCTCTCTATTTCCTTCTTGTCTCTCTTTACGTATTTTTAATTTTTTTGTTCTTTTTTTTCCCCCCCATCTTGTTCTTTTTTTTAATTTTCTTTTTCCCTGTGCAGGTGGGTAAAGTTCAGAGAAAACACCAGCTTTTTTTTGAGGAGGTAGAAGATAGGGCCCAAGTTTTGCCAGCCTTGGGCAAGGTTTGTCCTCCCATCTGCTTTATACTATAGGGTTCACATGGCACCTTGCAGGTAATCTGTACCCAGAAGATATAGATAGGTCAGAGGGAGCTGGAGTGCACCAGAATCTCCCTCGAGCCTTCCAGCTGCTACATAATTTCATGATGTGCTACCTGTTGGTTTTTTATGGCCCAGAGGGATAGGCCAGTGACAAAGTGTGTGTAAGGAATGTGAAGATTTACAGCTTCTGGGAAATGGGTGGGGTTTCTGTCTAACTGCTGTGTGACTTTTTTCATCTCTGCGAGTCCTGTGTTTTGATGTGGGATGTAGTTGGTGTTAGTTCCTTCCCTCCCTCTGAAGTCTAGCCTAGTGATCTGAACTTGTGATATCTTTCATCCATGGGATGCTCTTTCTTCTTTTTGTTTTGACATTGGTGATACTTTAACTTTTTTTCTTTTTTTCTTTACTTGAGATGTATTCTGCTGCTGCCAGAAACTTAATTTGATTCATTATTATGGCGTCCTTAGGCTAGGTAAAAACCCAAGGGGAAATCTCATGCGAATGAAAAAACACAACCCCAAAGATATTAAAAAGGATAATCTAGTTATGAGGGGGTGTGAGAAACAGACAAGAATTTTAATCTTTGTCTCCTGAACTCCTAAATAGTCTCACCTTATCATAAGAAAGTTTGAAGTTTGTAGCACTTAATAAGGTCACACATAAAATGGCTGTCAGGCCAAGACAAGATTCAAAATGCTTTTTAGCACCTGAAACTGGACCACTCCCAGTGAAACTCTCCATGATGAAATGGCATCATTCAGCAGATCTGCAGTAGAATTTAGCATTAGATGGTCTTGTTCTGACACTCAAAGAAATGGACTGAAGACACTTTGGAAGCAGAAGGCAGAGCTTTAGTCTTGTGTTTGAACATTTGGGAAGCTCTGTTCCATCAGGAGCCTGGTAGGTAGACAAGCTTGTGAACTGCTTCAGCCGGACACAGTTGGTTGTGCACCACAAAGATGATATGTTTACAAATGGCAGGACCCCCCATAGCTTAAGAGTTAATGGGCAGCATTGGCCATCACCAACAATATTGCTTCTAGTGCCAGGCTGGCCTCACTGATGCTGAATAGGATTTTTGTTACAGCATTCACTATGGAAAGTTTCATTGTATTATCAAGCTTTTTCTGCAAACAAAATAGCATTATGTACCTTTTTCTTCATATTTATATGTCACTAATGTAATTGCCATGTAGCTTTTGCTCCCTTCCCCAGACATCAGGAACACAAATCATATTTGTGTGTTTAAGATGTTATCAGTACTGTCTGTAGTGTTCATTGTATAGTCATCATTTGTGGCTTCTCCTACTTCATAGCAGCAGAAATAGCAGAAGAGAAGTGTATTTCAAAGCATCCTCAATCTTCCCTGATTTTGTTTATAATTCCTTTACCTAGACTGCTGCTTCTACAGTTTGAGTGATGAGTTTCCAAATGAAATATTAAACTGTCTTTTCTTTTCATGAAAAGTTTTACACACCCATGTAATACCCATCAAATTTTTTACTGTGAATTGAGTCTTTGTGGTATTGCCACGCTTGGCTATCATCCTGTCTTTTCCTGGGAAACTTTGCTTTTGGGAGGTTGAGTTTTGGGAATTAAAGCTACTCTTCAAATTCAATTTACACATTCCACTAGTATCAGAGTGCATCTTTGCAGACAGTAAACAAAGGACTGTGCTGATGCAACAGAGGGAATAGAAATAAAGAAAGGTTTGTGTTTTCTCGTTCTTTTCCCACCAGACATTAGAAATTGATCTCTCAAAGAGGCAACTTATACAAACTGTTTATTCCTTGAATATGTTTGCAGTTTGTATAAGACATTCTGTCTCACTTCATAGTCAAAAGAAAAGGCTATGACATTTCTTGCAAGAATCTGCCATAAAATGTTTCTGATGCGAACAGTTCCCTGGCTGTATCTTCCCTTCCAGAAAAAGCCTTGCCTCCTTCCCTTAATTCCCTGCTCTAGACTAAATGCTGCAAGCACTGATCCCTCTGTCCCTCTCACTCTGCAAACTGAATTCTTAGAGCCAGTGATGTGGTAAGGGACAACTCAAATCAGTCTTTCTAAAAACAGTAGTTTGCTGGTCAGCCCACAGATGACAGAGCTACTCAGACATGCTTGCTGAGTGATGAACTCTTTCCACTTGCTGGGAGGTACCCAGTGGCAGCTTTCTCTGTGTATTCTTGCTTAACGTGTGCGTATTTATACACAGAATTGCACAAATGGGAGGACCAAGGGATATATTATTAATGAAGATAGTTCCACTTAAATGAGATTTCTTTCTTCAGGCAGTTGGTTACTAGTAATCTCATAGAGAAGAGGAAGAAATGTTGTATGGTATTAAGGAAAGAGTATGCTCTGCAGTGTGGTAGGAGAATGTGTAATTACAATGGCAGTCTCACTCACGCTAAGAGTTAAATGCAGTCTTTAAGACCGTTGAACATGAAGTAGGTTACTAGTGTGGGAACTACTGTGGAATGGTGAACTCTCTAGATCTTAAGGCCAGGATGGACTACTGAGCTTATTTAACAGTACCCACTGAACAATTCTCCAACACTTTAAAATTTCTTCCATTCAGATGGTATGGAATAAAAACAAAAAAAGTTTAAATGCTGCATTGCACAGTATTTGTCAGTGGAAAAAGCAACCTACAGTGATTTCTGAACCGAAGGTGAACTGAACTAATACTTTTTTCCTGTCTCCTCTTTGCAAGACAGAATTTTAATACCCTGTGATGGAACATATTGGGGATATTTCTCTACTCAAGTTGGTGGCATCTACTTAAATATAACACAGATGGGCATGTTAGTTGTGAAGTGGTTCTGACATCATGCCCAGATTTTGTAGTGGATAATTACATTCTTGCCTTCTTAATTGATGTTGAATATGGCGTTTTTCTTTGCTCCGTGTCTATTCTGGACTTTTTAACAGTATACCACCAAATAGTTGCTGTGCATATGGGTTTACTATCATATCTGAGAAATTTGCGAGGCTGTTGACAAGCCAGGAAAATGAGGGACTAGAGCTCAGGCTTTTATCTTAGTCGTGTTGGTGTACTAGAACAAGTGTCACCTCCTTGGTATGATAGATGTATTGATAACTTTTGAAAGATACAAAACCTGAAATGATATGGTTGAAGGATACTTCCAGAGGTCAGCTACGCCATACTGCTGCACCAAGACAAGACCAAGTCAGCCTAAACCATTTGTGGCAGGTACTAACCACAGACCCGTCTGAAAAAAACCCTCCTTTGTGTATGTGCTCTCGGGAGTCACAAAAGTACTGATATGCTTTCTAGTGTGTTTGGTTGGTTGGTGTTTTTTTTAAGCAAACCAGCAAGCACAGCCCTGGGTAGCAGCAGACAGTAAAGAAGAGCTGTCATTGATTAGAGCTCTCAGGCTGCTCTCAGCTGAAAATGGTGCTTAGTTTCCTTGCCTCACCTGGCATTAGTTTCTGCCCCACCCAAAGCCTGCCGTTCTCTATTGTGACAAACAGTGCATTTGAATGACATCTGGCACAGCTGGGTCTCGTTCCTGAATGGGGCCTTCCTGAAAGTACTGCAGTACAAGCAATAATCTTGAAGGTTACATGTCCTTTCACAGGTGACCTCCTTTTCTGTGCCTGATCCTTCTCAGCTGTTAGGGTAACTATACTTGGGTAACTCCGTAGAACTCCAGGGCTGCTCCAGGGACTTTTAAAAGTATATGCCTTTTGCACTGTGGTTGAAATGACTGTGAACAAATACTTAAGGAAGTATTTCCTGAAAATGTTTTCATGTCTCAAGAGAGAGTTAGGAAACTGCAATTTTGTTTTTGTTTGTTTGTTTTCCTTCTTCCCTAAAGCAGGTAATGAGTATCTGGCTGTGTCATGACACTGAAGGATTGTCCAAGTAATGATGTCTACAAAAGGTAACACTATGTGAGTTAGTTAAACCACAATACAGAGCCCACTATACAGAAACTACAGTCCACTGCTGAAACCACCTTACTTGTCTATTTTAGATGCAAATGGACCTAGTTAATTTAATTCACTTCCAGAGGGAATGCAAACTAAATAAAATCATGCGTGTTAAAAGAAGTGTTCTCACAGGTTTAAATATTTTTTTTCAATTTGTTTTGATGAACTTTTCTGAACAGATCAATATTTACCATAATATCTTCTGGGTGTAGCTTATGTAAGTGAGGAGTACTTTATACTATTAACTTAGTGCATTGCCCTTATATGCCATTTTCTGTTAGAACATATACTGTCATGCTCTGTGCTATATGCTTTCCCCCTTGGCAGGGGTTGGGGCTGGTTGTGATATGGGCATAGTCAAGAGAGGAGCTTATCTGTTATGTTTAGCCAGCCCTTGGCCTCAAAGCTGCTTTTCAGGAGCCTGGTCACAAGTGTCCCCTCCATGGCTGTTTCTGTGCAAAGGGTGCTGGGACTGCTCATGACTCATCCTTCCTAGAGGAATTATCTGCTTTCAGAGCATGACCTCTTGCTTGGGGCTGAGAGCAAACCTTTCCATTGCCAATTCCTTAGCAGCTGTGACCGGGACAAAATACTTCATGTCTAAGATCCCAGGCTGTCACCTGGTATGCCACAGAAGTGGCAGGTGATGCTCTTCTGTGTCTTTCCTGGGAGAAGTTCCTTTGCTTTCCAGCAGCTCTCCTTCTGTTTAGGCCATTTGCAATAATCCATGCACTACTGACCAAGTGCCTTGCTGCAACATGAGCATATCTTCTGCGTGTCCAACTTCATGGGAAGATGCTGTGATAGCTCCCTGCCTGCCAAACCTTCTGCTGAAGCTTATTGGAGAAATATTGTGCTCCCTTCAAATGAGTGGCATTGTAATATTGGCTCATGGAAACAGCATTTGGGTCTGGGCAGAGTGAAAATGTTGATTTCCTTTCAGTAGAAGGGAAAAATCCCTGAAGGGTGCCTTCTGCACAAAGAGTGGTCTTAGGCAGAGCTGCAATTTCCAGGACTGAGTCAAGTAACTTTTGAATCTTAATGGCCATGATGTCTACTTCTCTGTCTGCTATTCCCTGTCCCAATTAGATCTAAAAGGAATCTTACCTCTCTTCTAATTATACCCTAGATCGTTGTTGCCTTGTCCAGTTTTTATTTAGCACAACAAGAAATTAGTTAGAATCTAAATTTCTCCTGCCTATCACCAAAAATATCTTTTTTTCCCTGTGGCTGCTTGCAAAATGCCTTTAACTCCCCTCAGGGGTTTTCTGTATGAAGGGACAGCTGGTATAGAACAATAGTGACTGATTTACACTGATCAATTCTGGAATTACTGAGAGGCATCTGTCTTGTAGTAGGTGCCCTGCAGTGTTTCAGAGACATGCTGGTGGAAGATATGTCTGCAGTGTCTCCTGTCTCCCTTCCCAACCTGACTTCCCTGTAGGTCCTGGGGAAAAAAAAAAAACTGGGAAGAAATACTGAAAAAAAAAAAATTAGCAATGAGAGGTGCATTTCCTCTTCTTCACTCATGTGGTAATGGATCATGAAGCCTGGTTTTCGAGGTTTTTTTTAAATTCTATGTGCTTCAGCAACAATACCATTACTGCCAAACAGTCAGACTCAACTGAAATGTTTTTTGCAGCCCAATTCACCCAGAGTTAGTTTAGTCCATATATTTGGACCAAAATAGCCCGGGAGTTGCACATGCATACCTGAGAAAGCAGATAACAGAGGGGTGGGTATCATCTAGTGAGAAAAGAGTGTTAATGAGCTAGGAGCAAATGCAGCTAAAGGATATTAAGGACATATTCACATCCTGATAGGCACATGTGCTGCTTTCAGATTTTTGCTGAAGGGAAGGGCATAAACTTTTTTTGTAGAATAATGAAATGGTTGGGTTGGAAGGGACCTTAAAGATCACCTAGTTCCAACACTCCTGTCATGGATACAGACATCTACTAGACCAGGTTACTCAGAGCCCCATCCATCCTGGCCTCGGGAATGGGGTGGGGAATCCACAGCTTCTGTGGACAATTGGTTCCCCTGTCTCAAAATTCTGTTTTCCAGGAAACCCTTCACAAAATAGAAGAGAGGATGGCCAAGCATGATCTTTCCACCTGCTGCAGTCTACCCTCCCTCTGCTTTTTCCTTGCTTTCACCTCCTCAACGATGTAAACAGCCTCAGGAGAAGTCCCCAGGCAGTCCAGCTGTGTTCCTGCCGCCAATGTTTATTTTTCTTATACACTTTACCTGTGCAGGTAGCTAGGATGAGCCCTGAGAGCAATCCAACAGTGTTGCTATTTCTGACTAAAGAAAAGACAGTCACAGAAGGTGGCTGCAGGATAGATCTCCATTGCCTTGTCCTCCAGAGTGACAGCAGGGAACAGTTTGTTTCAGTGGCTGTTACTTTCTCTTACCTTGGTAAGAAGCTCCAAGCTTCAGATGTTTTGAATATCTCTGGTGGTCTGGTTAAAGTTTCCTTTTTGGTCTCCAAATAAACTGCAGTGGATAACTTTATGAAAAAACAAGACTGTACTGATTCCTTCCATTTTTCTTTGGTACAAGTGGAATGTGTGGTGAGAGCATGATCCAACAAGTGTTACTTTGGAAGACTCACCTACTGCCTGCGTCTCAAGTAGTGCCCAGTCCCTTGCACTTCATGTGAGGGCAATTAGTGCACGTGCATGGCAATTAGCGCTGCAAATGAAGTCGACACGGGTGTATTCTGCCTCTTTAATGGCTTGCTTTCCTCCTTTGCCAAAAGAGTAACCAAGCAGTCTCAAAGGAACCTGCTGCCTTGTGATATTTAATTTGCTTCAGGCTTACATTGGCATCCTGCCTCTTTCTTCTGCTGCCTCACCTGGCCCACCTGCCTGTTCTGCTACCAGCGCTGCAGAGGAAACGATCCCTGTTTCCAGCAAATCAGGCCATGACTTGCCCATGTGCTGCGGCTGGGCCTCGCAGACATCCAGCACCATCTCTCCCTGACGTGCTTTATCACTCCTGGTTTCTGACCTCCTTTCAACAGAACATTGGGCTGGTTTCTGATGAACTGCACTGCAAGTGGCAACGCCTGGCAAAGGAACCTGCTGGTGAGGAACTACAGAGCAGTTCTTCTGTTAACCATCTTCTTGAACTAGAAATCACAGTGATGGGGGCCTTAAAATATCTGTGATATCCAGTGTGTACTTGTGACCAGTGATGACTCTAGAGTGTAGAGTGCTGGAGTATAGATAGCATGTGTATAAACCTCATATACATGGAGTTACATGATGTGATTCTTAACCAAAATATTAACTATTCCAGAAGATTTTTTAAAATGAAACTGAATAGGAAAGGTCTGGCAAAAAAACTTGCAGTAGAATACTCAATGATTATAGGAAAAGTAAGGGATTAAAATACTAGAAGAGACCTACAAGTCACTGACAGTAGGAGGAGGGCATGGAAGCATAGATGGGGCATGTTAAATTGATAATGAAGTTTTGGTGCAGGCCTTCCTGTATGGCTTTCCTCACTGCACCTTGTACCATGGACCACACATCTAGGTTTCTTTTTTGAATGCTTGAAAAGTCATGTTTTTAGAGTGTCTCTTCATAGGAAGCTGGTCGTTTATGATTTTGGGGTGGAATTCGGTTTTTTCCCCAGAAGCTGGATATGATTACCCTGGATGGGGGTATGTAGTAAACAGCTTTTCTCTGAGTGGATGCTGTAGGCAAGAAAAAGTTCAGCATTAGTCCCTGTAAAATTGTCTTAGAGAACCTATCTACTGGAGATAACTCTCTGGGTTAATGGTGTTACTTGGGAGTCTTTTTTATGCACCACTGATAACTGAGACAGTTCAAATATGGGTCAGTTTTTCTTTCTTTTTAAGTGGAGTTTGCACAGACTAGCATGCAAGCTGTTGCTTTCTAGAAAATGTGGGTCAAGTGCTGTTTTGCTGAGGAAATCGGGAGGTTTTTTACTTATCTAGCATTAATACTCAAGGGCTTCCCAACTTCCTTGCACTGAGGTCCTACACTGTTGTGCTGATGAATAACACACTTTCTGTAACAGACGTGGCATTGACCCATGATTTTGTGTCTCAGGAGCACTGGCTTGTGTGATTCACAGAGGTGGACGGAGTTCATGCAGAGTGTGCAAGCCCCGTCATTGCGGCTGCCTTCAAAGTTGGCTTCAAAATCCAGGAAAAGCAGCTGCCCTAGGAGTGCTTGGTGACTTATGGGAGGAGCAGGGGCAGACAGACAGAAATTGTGTGGGGACAGGACTGCATATTCCTACTCTGAAGTAATGAGCATATGGAACAGACTGTGGTTGAGGAGGTTGTGGGGGGTAGAATATTAACCATGGTGAAAACAGTCCTGGAGGAGCACATTTATCCATGCTGGCACTTTGTGCATATGTCATGATGGAATTTTCAAAGAAGGCCCTAAACAAAACAGCTTTATGGAAGAACAAAACAGCATTGTCAACAATGGCCAAGGGAGCTGTGCCAGCACCTCTTTCCATAACTGTGCTCTGAACTGGTTCATGTTCTGGGGCTGTTGCATGCACAGATGTGTGTTAGCATCTGCTTTTTTTTTCAGACCAGTATAACTTGTCCTAAGGGAACTGTGTATGGAATAGTGAAATTTATTTTTTTGAGCAGCTGTGTTTGTGAACATTCCCTTGCTTTGAGTCTGGGAGGCTGCATTATAGCTGTCTGCAGTGTTCATGTGTCTAATCCAAGCTCTGGGGTTGGCTCAGCCCCTTGAGCCAGCAGAATCTCTCTCTGTGCCGGGGTGTTTGAGGAGTGTGATGAAGACAGTAGTCTGATCCTTCTGGATGAGCATGCACAGAGTTTGCTGTCTTGGTCATGGTGAGGTCATGGTGCCAGAAGAAAGTGGGTTTTGATACGTTGTGTAGCATCTCATATTTGCCATAGTGAACTTACGGGACAGTTGGCTTGACCCACCTACCTTGTAGTACAAAGGGAATGGTTATGGCTTCCTGAGGTGCTTGGCTTTCCAGCCTCAGTAATGAGGGAACTTAGGAGAGATCTGAGGAAGGAGTAAAACCTTCTTGCATCCTGCTGGATTGGTTAAAATGTGAAATGGAAGTTTCCAAAGCCATTTTTTCCTGCAGTGCCTTGGCTCTCAACATGGGATGCCTCAGGCGTCTGAAGGTTCCCAAGTGGGTCTTGTGAATTTAGACATCTAAAATCCTCCTAAAGAACATTTCTCATTGACTAAACAGTGTGACTGCCTCCTCTTGCTTGTAGCCATTTCTACAGAATAAATAATAAGCTTGTGGGCTTCTGTATTTCCTACTGTTCAGTCCAACTTTTGAATGTAGCTGCACTTGAACAGGCATGAGCTGCCTGACCACTCTTGCATACCACAGCATGCTGATTACTGATGTGATCTGCAGTGGAAATTGGTGTGGCAGAGCAGAAAGGGTTCTCACAGCACCTTTGACTAAAGTCTGAACAGCAGATTTCTGCTAGGAATTAAAGAAAATACAGTAGACTTGGAAGCTTGATGTCCTTTTGGTTATTTATGGGAATACAGCTTTAAATCTGAACATAGAGGAGCAAAAGGGAAGAAGTTACTATTGACAATTCTTTGTGTGTTGGACTGAAGAGGAAGGGCCTGGTCTGTGCTGTGCAGGTAAAGGATGAGCACTGAGAGGTGGTAATGGCTTCCCTACAGCTTCCATGCTGAGTTCTGTGCTTGCAGTCCTGCCAGTCCTGTTTTCCTCTGTTCTCCACCCCTTCTGTGCCGTTCATGGAAAGAGAAGGCAGTGGCAGCTTACTGCTGAGAAGAAGTGAGATATATGGGATAGTGGAGTTAGGTCTGTGGGACCCTGGGAAGGGTGAAACTGAAAACGGGGTGCAAAGGAAAGTGTGTGAGGAGACAGTAAACACCTGGCTGAGATGGAGGAGGCTTGTGGGCCTGTATAGAGGTGGCAAGGGCAGCAGCCTGAGAGAAACCAGGAGGATCAGTAGGATGGTGCATGGAGCTGAGGAGGGGCAGCTGTGAGATCTCATTTGGAGTTGTTATTTTCAGAGTAAACTTGAGTTTGTTTTTTTGAAAGCAAGGGTCAGTGTTATAATCTGGACCAGATCAACCAATTCTTTAATTTTCTTCTCTCCCTTGCATAAAGGAAAACACTACAAAGAAGTTGCAATTAAATTGAATTGTGAAGTGTTATCTGTTGCCTGCTGGACAAAATCTCATGAGCTAGCTGAATTAGCAGTCTGGTAGTGTACTGTGTAGGATGCAGGGAGTGCAGAGTCTCGGGTGTGACACCAAAATGGGCCAAGTGTGCCCAAGACCTGTGGCTCTTTTGGAAGAGGGCTGTGGGTTTATGGCAACAGGCTGAGTGGGTCATGATTGCTCAAAATGAAGGAGGATTCAAAAAAGGGGGTGAAGGGAGCAGAGGACAGGGGGCTGAGTGAAAGAAGCAAATACTCTGAAAATGAGATCCACAATGTCTTGTCACAGATCTTATATTGGGACTAGCACAGAAATTTCCTGGCGTGCACGTGCTTGTCCTTTTTTCACGTGTGACTTCTCATAGCAAACATCTCTCAAATGGGACTGACGATGGAAAAATTGTAGGAAACTTTCACTAAACAACTTGGTGGTTGGGCTACCTCCTGTTTTGAGCCTTTCTGTTTTAAAGGAACCATCTGCTGTATAACTGTAAACACAGCAGACCACTTGCAAGAGCAATCATCCAAGGGTCAGTATTGACCTAATGCACACTGCTGACAGGCTCCCATGCCCTGTCTTGGTGTTGCTGGTGCTAGCTCTTCTTCCAGGCTCTGAGCCTGTGGAATTGGACAGAGTTAAGTTTATAGATCAAAACTTCCCACAGTATGGTGATTGTGTCCTCTTGCTCATGCAGGATTACCAGGAGCAGGCAGACCCAGGAATATGTGAAGCTGATGTGTCACTTGAGCTGCAGTCATGCTGGATGTTACTGTGGCTCTGTGAGTGAGTCAGCCCAACAGCTGAGCAAGTGTATTTCAGTTTCTCTTTGCAGGGTGTTTTACAGTGTCTAATCGTGTCAGAAAACTATCAGCAGGCAAAGCAGAGCACTCTGCAGAATCCTTTTCCCTCTGTTTGCCCTTGCCCAGCGGCTCAGATCAGCAGTTATGTGCAGAAGTGTTACTTGGAGGGGACTGGATCTTGTGTTAAAGCAAATTCTGACTGTGGGATCTTGTGGCTTTGTATAGGGGTGGGCTTCACAAGCTTTCTTCCCATGCTTTTATTGAAGTCATGTTTTACCTGTTGAGGCTTCTTCCAGAAGGAAAAGGTGGAGGCTGCCAGGGCAAAGAGTGCTGCTGAGAATGAAGGAGTGACAACTTAATTCATTAAGACAAGGAACTCTGAGGGGGTCTTTTGGAGGAAGTGCTGGTCAGGGATGTGCTTACCAGATGTGATTTCTCCTCAGCAGAGGAGAAATCTTCTGGCCTGGTTTAATGCACACTATGAATCTGCATAGCCTGGCACAGCCACCAAATGAAGTGTTTGCTGTGGCAGCACAAATATTTCTGTGGCATGTGGAGACCCAGATCTGGGAACTGACTGGTTTTGAAATTACCTGAAGAAGGGGGAGAAGGATAGTTTGAGATGATACAGGGGAAGACAGGACACATAGCATGCTTGTTCGTACTTGTGTAGGTGAACTTGTGTATGGGTTCAGTGTGAGTGAAACTGGCCAGAACACAGCTCTTTAGGTGGTTATATATGGTTTAATGCAATGGGGTCTGACCTGCAATGCATCAGAGTAAAAGAGGAGAAAGCAGTTAACAATTCCTCTGTTAACAAGCTGGCCAGATCATAGGGCTTGAGAGGGCCCAAGTCCTTATGCATGTCTTTAATTTAAGCCCTGCTCTTTTTAGGGAGTAAACTCTTACTTTAGGGAGTAACTCATTTTAATTTATCAATCTCATCTTTGTTGAACTGATGAGGAAATTAATTCATGTTTATAGAGACCATGCCACAAGTGATATGAGGAGCAGCTGGTTAATGTTTAACAAAGTTCTCCTGAAGATGAGGAGTGGTATACAAGTGCTGTTCTGACTGTACCATGATTACTCCTGAAAGAAAAATGGTGTTTTAAAGAATGCTTTTGTCCCCTTCATCGTTGTCCTTACAGCCACCTTAAAATATTTATACCCGTATATTCACCCATTGCCCAGCTAATGACATACAGAATTACAAAAGCAGAGGCATGTATCCCTACAACCTAAAGAGAGATGTATGTCAGGTGAATGAAGCCTGGAGAGAGCCAAACTAAGAAGCATGCAGAGCAAGTGACTCAGATGGCGGAATGCCCCAAAGGAAGCTTTCAACAAGGGTGATTCATTAGCAGTCAAAGAGTCCTTTTTCTTTTCCTGCTCTGCTATATTTGCATTTTGAAATGTGTGCACATGTCATGGAAATGGCTTTCCTAGCTAAAGTGTTGTCTCAAATGGGAGCGGATTTTGTGCTTTATGTTTGATACGCTGTGAGGTTTGGACTATAAGCAAAGCTTTCTTTAGGGAGATACTTGCATATAGTCTGTAAGGTGTTGATAAAATCTTGTGCTGATAGCACTGCAGTGGTTTCAGCTGTGATTTCAGTCTGCCTAAGGAGGACACCCAAACTTCAGGCCTGGATTAGTGCAAAAGGAGAGACCTTGAATTTGTCAGATAATCCACACACATTCTGGCTTTTTCAGAGTGTGCTAAAGCATCATTATACTTTTGCATCAAGAAATCCCACTGAAATCAGGGTAAATATCTTACCAAGGGGATATGCACAGTTGTGTGAGCCATGTAAACTACTGAGATCCCCTCTCTAGTCCTGCAGAAGAGTGTCTGTCCAGTAGCATCCAAAGTGAGTGTGATTTCTGTGTGGCACTTCCAACGGTGTTCTGTGTCATAATTGCAAGGCTCATGCTGTTAATGTGTGAATATGATGAAGTTTCCTGCATCAGTGTTGTGCTGGCAACAGCCACCAGCTCCTGATTCAGTTAAACCCAGGCACGATGTGGGCAGACTGGTAGCTGTGATTTACAGGGTTCTGTTGGATTAGAAAGCCTGTTGTCTATCAACACATTGTCCAGGCAGCACAATAGGGCAAGGTAAGCACTGGAAAAGCAAGGTCAAAGAGCTGACAATACCATATTGTATTGCGTGACCCTGAGCAAGTGGTTTACATGCCTTGCTTCTACTATTCTGAGTGAAACCAGAATAGTTCTTGCTTTTAGAAAAAATGCTCTATGGTCTGTGGGTAGAAATCATTAATCTGAGTGTGAAGTATTTCTGTTGTAGAAAGAGATAGTACCCCTTTCCATAGTTTGCCTTTTCCCAGGCCTGGTTTTCAGGGAGACCAGATGCACTGGTTCCTTTGGAAGATGAAAATCTCTTTGCAGGTGTTCTGTGTTTCATTCATCACGATCCATCGGGAAATACATTTTAGAACAATCCATTTTGCTTGTGACTTTGGCTGGATTTGCATTCTCCAAATAGCAGAGTGTGGTTTGGGCTTAATATGGGATATATGGTCTCTTTGGTTTGGTTTCAGCACAGGTTGGGGGGAACTTCTTTTTACGTTTGTAAGGCAGTAGGAAAACATGAGGTATCTAGAAGCAGAAGCTGTCGTGGTTGCTTGCTTACAAGCAGTCTGTGTGGTATAGTTTGGTGTAGTTTGGTATAGCCTAAAAAAACCAGGAGAGTGCCTTCTGGAGGATCCCAGCAGATAAAAAAGATTTGTAGTGAAGGATCAGTTATAGATTCAGTTTATTCCTTGAAGTGGTCCCCTGTTCAGTATTGGAACAGTAGACTGTCAGTGTTCACAGCATTGTTTTCTTGCTCCTGCTAGTTCATGACCTTTCTCCAAATTCATAAGCTGTGGCCCAGTCTGCCAGTCTGTATGGAAACAGCACATGTACCTGCCAGGTAAGCCAGCACCTTGTCTTTCTAGGCAACCTGGTGTCTAGAAGAATTGCAAGAATTTAAGCCTGTTAAACCACAAACTCTCTTAGAAGGTTTGGGGTTTTTGCCCTTCAATGGGACAGAACCAGATATTATTATTATAATGTCTCCCCCTACCTCCCAGCTAGCTTTCCATTGAGTGTCTGCATTTTTAGATTCTGTCTGTCTGCGGTCCAGCCCCAAGACAGTTAATTTTAATAAATAAATAATGATAAAAATAGTCTCTGAGGACTTGGCAGGCAGCAGGCCAGTGAATCTGGGCAAGTCGCCAGCAGCTCTTCCACTCGAAATCTAATGTTAACTTAGGCTGTGGTGCTCACATCGGTCTGTTCAGATTCTTTGGAAAGTGCCTTTCCCTTCACCTCAGATGGAGCACTCTTCTTTCTACCCTCCGGTGTGGGCTCCAGGGCTTCGATGGGAACATAGGACTCTTGGCTCAGTAGTGTGGGGAAACACACAGTTCAAGGTAAAATGCTGTGGTGTCAATGCTCCCCTGAACAAAGCTTGAGGCATCAACTCAGGCAAAAGTTTTTTAAGTGCCAAAACTGCAGAAAAGCCTCAGCCGGAGCAAGTGTGTCGGCCACAAGATGCAAAGAGGAGGAGGAAACCAGCCTCTGTGAATTCTGGCACTTGCACTGCCAACTTCTCAGCCTGTTCAGTCTGCTCTGATTTTTCAGCCAACACTACAATGGGCTCCATTTTAATCCTCAGGGTGATTTAGCATTGTGTGATGTCCCACACCAATCTACAGGTTATATCTTAGGATAGGAGCTATCACACCTCATGCCTTTATATTCCCATTTCCTTTCATGCCATATAGTCACAGCGTATGGTACCAGGACCTGAAAGAAATCCATCTGAATCCTAGGCAGTCAGTTACCTCTATCAAGAATGTCTGGGAAACTATGTATCCAAGAAAGCACATGCCCTCTGGTGAGAAATAGCCTGCCAGCAAGTGGGAAGGTTTAGAGTAAGAGTTCAATTTTCCCCCTTTAAGGAGTAGCGAAGGGGCTCGGAAAAGCAAAGCTGTTTGGACACATCAGAACACAACAATCGGCACAGTTCTTGCAACATCATGCCTACAAAAGAGAAGTCAAAAGTAGAAATGCAAACTTGTGCCTTTTCAGCCAACCCTGCCAGAAGCACTCCCCAAACCAGCCCTGCTTTGCTCAAGTTGGTTGAGAGCTATTTTAAACCCACCAAAACGTTCAGACTTGCTCCTCTTGTAGGCATGTTCCTGAAAGTGTTCACAGTAGGAACGGGTGGCAACCAGGTTTAACTCTAGCTCCCACGGACTTTAAAAATCCTCACTGTGGGATAATCAGACATCCCCAGATAGGTACACACCTGCTGCACTGGTATGGGCATGGATATTCTAGCACAGGCTGGTTTGGGGCATGATACGTTTGCTTTGCTGACAAGGCTGGGCATGGTTTCTCTTTTTTCTCCCTCACCTTTATTGTGTGTGTTAATAATAATTGGCCTAGAGAACTGGCAAAGTAGCAAAGATAAATGCACTTTCCAGATTTCCTATCATGCAAGCCAGTCCCTGGGGATGTGTCTGTCAGTAGTCTCACCGGGAGCTGGGAGTGTATAATGAAGCTGTTCACAGCTGGGGGGTGGTTGGCCAGCAGACTGAAGAAGAGAATTATCTAAAGTACTTCTGCCTCCAACACCAGGGACAGGTGATACAAGGTAATGAGTGAGAGGAAATCCCTTTGATCATCTGAGATGTCTACTCCATTTCAGGCCATCTAGGGGTGCATACTGTTTCTGAGGGAGGCAGCGTAGTAAATTGGGAGCTGCCATGACACCAACCCACTTCTCCAGGGCTCTGGCTACAGGAATGCAGGGTGAGGGCTTGCACAGCTATGATGGGTCAAAGGACCTGTAGAAGTGGGACACTGAGAACATCCAAGGAAAATTGTGGTTCAGCACAGACTAGGATAACGGTTCTGTTTATTTGTAGGTTTATTTTTTTCCGTAACCATGCATTTGGAAGCCCATCATGCCCACTTTCATTTGTCTAGCCACTGTTTTTATAAAATCCTGCCAATCCATAGAGGATGCTAAAGTGAACTCTGGGTGAAGCTTCAGGGCTCAATCTTTCTAAGGCAAATGAATCACCCTAAAGCAGCATTTAAGATTCAGCAATCTAAGTCATATGTGGCTAAAGCTGGTAAGCAGAAGGCCTCTGGGATGACTGTACTGTCAGCTACCAGATTTAGGGAGGGAATTTGCTCTGGAAGCACGATTCCTGTGAGGAGCAGATGCAGAGAGAAAATCAATTGGCTTAATTGCATCCCTGGAGTATCTTGGTTCTTGCAAACTCCATACTGCTTTGCAGGGTAATAAAAAACAAGGGTTAATTTTGAGCCCTTTGTAAATGTTCATCTAGAGGGAGAGTCCTTAGTTTCAGTGACAAAGCTGAAGTGACAGGTGAGAGCTCTCTCTTTTCCCCTGGCACCAGATGCACATATTACATCTGTGAAAAAGTAAGATGATCTTCAGGATTTCAATGTAGTATTGATGGGATGAGTAAATTGCAAGGAGCAAACCCAGACAGCTCAGAGCTCTGACTGGGTCTCATCTCAGGGAGTCTTTGTCCACAACAAAAAAGTCCTTCTCCATCTGTAGCATTATTGGACTGATTTGTCTGATTTGTCATGGAAATACATTAAGTTGAATAACTCTGGTCATGACCTGTGACCCTGCATAACCTAGAAGGTTGGTTCATCAGACAATTATAGAGGAAATATGTAAGTACAAATTCTCAGAAAACTGAAGTACTTTTTGTAACTGTATGCTGTAGCAGCTTACCTGGTATTAAGGTGGACATAGGACAACCCTACATTAAGGCAGTTGGTTCATTTCAGTTATTTAATAGTTAAGTACTCAGACTCTGCTGCAGTGACTGCTTAACTTTATAGCTCATTGACTTTGGAGGGTCTGGGATAATGCTGATAATACCTACTTACAGCTTCTCTTCCCTGCATAGTTGGAATGAAAAGCTTTGTATAGGTGTGGGAAGAAGGGTCGGGTGAATTTTTATACCCAAAGGTATTAGGTAGTTATAGAAACGGGAATCACAGGAGTAGTTTTGCTGATTCTGTGAAGTGTGTCTTGTCTATAAGGGCTTTAAATAAACATACCCTTATTCTAGGAAAGGATGGAGAAGAGCTCCTGCCACGTCAGCATGTGGGGTGGTGACTCTGAGATCAGCAGACTGTCAAGTTGAAGACAAAGCAGGCAAAATAATTACATCTTGGCAAAAAAGTGTAATTAGGAAGGAAAGGTCTTGGCTTAACTGGCTGAGCACCCCTCCCCCTGCCATGTATCCCAGACCTTTTGGATGGTGCTACTTGGAGATTTCCACAGAGCAGCCCCCACTTGAGTTATCTCTTCACTAGGAGACACTTGCAAGACAAAAAGTGAATAGCTTGTTCTGTATTAAGCTCTCCGTGCTCAGGAAAGCACAGCCTGCACCTCATGGAGGTTGTGAAGGGCCAGTTAGTCTCTGGATAATCCATCAAAAGTAATGCCATACTCTGGGGTCCTTTGCTGTTTCAGAAAGGGTGGTGGTTGGCTACTTGAGCTGCCACCTTTACAAAGCCACATCAGTGCTGCCAAGAAACAAAATTCAAACCTTTGGCAAAGGCTCTTCAGCTGTGACCAACAGCAACTGTGCATTGCCACTGACAGATCCCATGCTATTTTCTTGATGAAGTTGCCACCACTTTCTCTGTTGATGAGTTTTTGTCTCATTTCTCTGCTCTTCACCATCCCTCCATCCAAGAGACTGGTCCATTCTTTTACCCTCTGTCTCTTTTTCAAGCCATTGCTGCATACAGGGAGAAGGGATTTGGTTTGCCGTGTCCCATCACTATTTGTTGTTGATTTTGTTTCTAGTAGCTCTGACTACATCTCTGTAACCAGATCTTTTTGGCTAGTAGTCATCACCTCTGCTTTCATTGTCAGTTTTCCCTGGTTCTGTGTTTTCTGTCCCAGTGTGTCATCCTGATACCTCTCGCCGCCAACTTTTTGCATTCTTGGATTCCCCTCTCTTGACTCTATCTACGTTCTAGTTGTCTGTAGGAGAAGGGAAGATGCTGGAGATTTCACACAAATAGTTGTAGTTTGCAGACCTGGAAGGAGAGCTGTGTCTTACAGTGGACAGGAATATGGGATAACGCTGTGATTCTTGTGCTGGCTGTCACTAAGACTCTGACTTGCATTGGATGCATCATTGCTCAGGAATCCCTATGTGTAAAATGAGGAAAATTGTAAAACACTTTCCCTATTAGTAGTGAGTCCTACAACATTTGGGAAAAGAGTGTGTTTTATCTCTTGTAATGCTGGCAGCAGTGCTAATGGTCCTGTTGAGCTTAGAATAGCATGGACTTTGACAAACATAAAATATTGACATCTTGCAAAAGGCAGCTAGACTGCTGCAGCTGCTGAGCCTAGATCCTAGCACTAGATTCCTAAATTAATTATATTGTACTAGTGAAATAATCTCAGAGAGTTGCTGAGAATTTCTGAAGATGTGCTTGAATGTTGCAATTAAAGCTGTTTACCTTTCATTTACTTGTTTAAGTTGTGTGAAACATGAAAGAGTGTGACTGGAGAGCCATACCTTTAGCTATGGGGTAATGTTTGAATGTTTAAAAATAAAGTAGCTTTAAAAAATCATGTTGAGGTAAACAAAAAAATGTTCCAGTATGCTGCTGTTGGTTTCTCTGTGTGTCAAATTTGTGATTGCTTTATATTCAACT
Organism: Dasyornis broadbenti; assembly: GCA_013397935.1. NCBI lineage: Eukaryota > Metazoa > Chordata > Aves > Passeriformes > Dasyornithidae > Dasyornis > Dasyornis broadbenti. The sequence goes on along the minus strand of VZRN01002468.1, from coordinate 242,826 downwards.
TGGCTGCTTTTACTCCCAAATTTTTGCATTTTCGGCTCCGTGTTAGATATTTCCTTCTTCAATTCATCTTCCCATTGTGAAATAAGTTGGGAAGTCCATGTTCCAGAGGAGTGTGCTGCACAATGTTTCCATCTTGTGCCAGTGCTCTTAATTGAATATTCCAGGTACTGTTTGCTTTTCCAGAGGAACGAGATTCATTTTGGTAACCTAACCCTTGCTGCGTGGGAATTTCCTAAAAAAAAAATTTATAAACATTGTCAGTTTTTGGTGAAGTTTATATACCTTCTCTCCAGTTGGTTTGCTTTGCAGAGAACAAGGAGGGAAATTGGATGAGGCTCTTCTGTCTATTGGCATAACATTGGCTGAGTTCCTTCCTATTTTCACTTTATTTTCCATTGTTCCACTTTATTTTCCAAATTTATTTTCCGTGTTTGTAATCAAATAACAATATTGACTGACTGAGGCACTGTTAATTTAAATTTAAATTACCCTTAAAGAGTAAATTAATTGAATAGTATTCTCAGATCCTCTGATAAACACTAGAGTGACAGATTTCTCTAGAATGTCTGAAAGTCCTTCACCTTTCATTTCTTCACTGTTGGTGACTTATAGCTGTTTACCTTTCTGCTGTCAGGTGGTGTGGTTGGTGGTCATACACAAACATTGCATCAAAGGGTTAGGAGGCTACAGTCCTCCAAACCCATAATTGAGAACTAAATTTTAGCTGGCAGCACTTCACCACTGTCAGTGGAAAGGATAGAGAAGTACCTACAATTCCTTCTGCCTTACAGGACGGTTTGTTCATTCTTAGCCTTGTAGCATAAAGTTAATAATAAGCTGCTTGATATATTGTGGTATTCTGAGTAACTTTTGCCTTCCATATCTCGTGTGTTGAAAAAAAAGAAATTCTGAATTATGTTTATCAACATTGTTATGTGACTTTGATATAGTGATAGAAGTATACACCAGGATATAAATAAAGGCTGCATTTGATCAGCGTAAAGAAAAAGGATGAGAGTCCCTGGTATCAGTGTAGTTTCTGCAAATAGAAAGTGTCAGACACCCAAAGAAACCTTTCCTATGTGTATAAAGTCTGATCTGGATATATTTGTATAGGACACAGGCAGATGTGAGGCTCTACCTGAAACTGATAAACTTGCAGAAAGCTTTACACAGGCAAGGTCTGTGCAAATGCTCTGCAACCTCTTTCGCTCTCTTAAGGCAATGCATCTTGCATGGGCTGAGGAACTAAACATCCATGGAGCTATTTCAGACTTACACGGATGCATTATGCAAATGTGATCAAGTTCCCTCTTGAAACCATTAGGATTCTTTCCATTCCCTTTGTAGGAAGTTGGGCTACCCTGCTGAGCAGAATAGCTTCTGTCGACAGTTCCACCCTTTACTATTTCTGAGGTTCATTAGTTTTCCTGAAGGAGTGGTGTGCTTAAATGGAGATGGAAATTCAGAACTCTGCTGAATACAGCAGGTGCCATTTCTCAATTTAGAGCTCCTGGGCTTGGCTCTATCTCTAAATGGTTGCACATGGATGTAAGTCTACCTTAATTGTCCATTCTATAATAAACTCTGTCAAAGTAGGCTGACCCTTGGGACCTTCACCTGAAACTACCTATTTTTAACAAGGGTTTTTTTCAGAAGAACTGAGCAGCCTTTAGTGAAGAACTCTCTGTACGACTGAATTTACAGGCTTTGGGTAGTGTGTTTTATTGCCTTTATGTTATAACTGACAAATACTGTTGTTGTGGATTGTGTAATTTTAATTACTGAGGTTAGGAATGGGAATATTTTAAACTCAAGATATGAAAATAAATGAGGAAATTTGGGCCTAACAGAAGTACTCTTTATGGAAACCTCTCAATTACATATCAGAATCTGCTACAAGCAAGGTATTTCAATGCAACTGCATTCTTTCAGGAAAAAGAGTGATGTGAACGTGGAAGCTGGTTGTTGCCTCAAGGTTTAATTGGATGAAAGTCTTGGGTACTTACATGGTTACATCCCAGAACGGAATCAGAAGCTCAAATGTAGGCAACATGGGCTCCTTCTACAAGGAAAGTTGCAGTACAATGCTAACAAACAATAGCATCCTGAGAAGAAGCTTACAGAGTTTTCTAGTATTTAAATACGTAGTTAAGGGGATGCATTTAGGCCCTTGCTCCACGGTGCATCCCCGTGAAGGGATTTTAAACCTTGTTACCAATAGGTAAGGCTTTATAAAGGAAAGGCCTTGTAACATGACTTCAGCCTGTTACTTAGGCTAAGTAGAAGAGAACTATGGAAGAATGATTCAGCTGGAATAGAGAGACGTGAGAAACTGAGAGACTGCTGTGTGATGGTCATGTGTCCACCTTGTGGTGTGTGGTGGTTGGTTGACTTGGGCTTGCTGTGCCTTAAAACTATGTAAACTGATAACTGGCTAACTGCTTTAAAAGGCTGCGTTTTTGGCAATAAAGAGCACTCCTTTGCACCTGCCTGGAGCCCCTACATCGCTCATCAGCACCACAAACCTACTAGTAGTAAACTTGAGTTTCCAAACTGGCTTTTCTGTAGATTAAGGCAAGGCTGCCTAAGAGCCAAAGCAACATCAGGTTTTTTAGAATACTGAAATCTCCCTTTCAATGACTTTTTGCAAGTCTTTCAGAGTAGCTTCTTGTTTGTGTAAGTGATTTTGTACCAGGCACTCTTCCTTAAACTTTGCTTGTTGATTATCTCTAGTTACCAGGGAAACCAGCTAGGCTGCTGTCAACCTAAGGTGTTTTAGATGAGCTCAGGATAACTCGTGTACAAAACAATTCATACTTTCATCTTCTAATTCTGTCCCCTAGGACAAACTCCCAAATCATGCATGTACAGAACTTCATGAACTTTTTGAGACAAATCTTTTTAAATTTTCTCTGTTGGAGGAGGAGTAGTTCCTAAATGTTATAGTTGACAAATTGTTGTTCTTCTGACAGCAAGATTAGGTGTGAATTTTCTGCAAGTACCTCATTGTAATCAGTTTGAGAAGTTTTATTTTTTTTCTTTTATAGATATGAAATTGGATACAGAATGTATTTATCCATTTTTGAAGTATTTAGAAAATTGTGGAAGTCTATGGTCACATTAAAAGGGAAAGTTGCTTTTGGCTGTGAGACATGTTAGCCTTGGCTTATACCTGGGATTTCTACCAGCTGAGTATTTATTTTGAAGTATGATAATGGCTTATATCAACATGACTTTTAGCTTGTATTCAGTTGTGTGATAGTATGCAGTACCGTTTACAGAGACTTGTGGTTTTGTACATAAATAAAATGTTTTAAGTGTTCTTGTGGTAATGTAGTTTTATCCATGCTAAGGAAGTTGCACTGTGTTCCATGAGAGTGGTCAAGCTAGATATACCACATCAGGCTGTTAGCAAGGCTTTTGTTTCAGGCTGTTGGATTTTCGGAGTTTTGTTTCAGGAGCAACTATGTGACACTTTTACATTCATACCTCAGGTGACCCTCTCATGTGATGGGAGAACTGTTTGATGAAACTGCCAGAAAATTGTTTGTCATGCCCTTGGGCTGACAGCCTGTGCTCTGGGCATTGGAGCAGGGGTGCTTCTCTCAGTGTTGGTTGCAGCCATTTTCTTAAAAGCTCCATTTGCTGTCAGGAGAAGGCCTGCTAGAACATTTAAACAAGTGGCTGAAACCCCATTCCTACTGTGTTGGTCATATTTGAGAGGTCATTGAGGTAATAGAATAATGGAAAGTATCAAGCATAATGCCTGCCTTTTAAAAAAGGTGAGAGGGGAGTGGAAAGTATTGGGGAATTGCAGATCTATCAAGCTTCAATTCCTGGAAAAATCTGAAAGAAATAATAGCACAGCGTGCAAGCAACTGGGTCGTAACACAGAGATAAGGAACAGCAGGCAGCTAAACGGTAATGCTTCCTTCTGCAAATGCAGTAAAAGAAATTATAATAATAGTAAAGTTTTGTGTCTTGTAGGTCAGCTCCTGACTCTGTCTCATACAACAATCCTGGAAGTAAATAGTATCTAGAGTATATTTTCCCAGTTGAGGTCAAATAGGAGAGACAAAAATGATTGTCTGTCCCAGTGCAGTTGTAAAGGTTTCACTATCAAAGAATGCATTGGGTAAGTTTCTGTAGGTATGTGGTTTTTTTCCTAGAACTGCTTCTCTTCAGTGTTTAGCAGAAGAGATATAGCTGTCAAATGTGTAGGTGACCAAATCCCTGGAAGAACTGTAAGTCCATCAGTACTGGTAGTGAGAGCAAACCTCTCCTTGAACCTGAGCTATTTTCTCTGGCCTCTATCTGTAAGGCTAGAAATAAAATCCAAACTGGATATAGTCAGTGACAAATATCTGTTGATCTTGTCCCAGGAGCAGAGTGGAAATTTGAAGCCGAGGTTAGCCAGACCTGCTTTCTATCAGGAACTAAGGTGAATTGAATGTTACAGAGCTTTTCAGTCATCCCATGCCTTCCCCATATCACCCCACCAGGCTATAGTGTTTGGCTGACCCAGCAGACATCCCACCTCATAAGAAAGGGCATATCAAACAGGCCACCCCAGCAGATACAGAAATACAATTCAGGCACAGGTTTGGTCCTTAGATTTTATTTTTATTTTGTTTTTGTGGGGTTTTTTTGGTTTTTTTTTAGTAAGTTCCAAGTTGTTTGGTTTTATTAAACAGGGAGATTTTCTTTTAGTCTGCAGCTAGGCTGGACAGCATGCCTTAGTTAAAGTGATATAAGCATCATCACATGGGCTGTTGGAAGAGATTACCATTTAAAGTCAGTGACAGTCACCCTTTCTGACAGTTTGATGCTTAAAGCAATAAATTCAGTAGGAACAGGAGAAACTAGTCAAATGCCATGTATTTCTTCACACCTTGTATGACAGGCTAGAAATAGCTCTTTGACGTGCTGACTTTGTATTTGTCAATTTCCTTCAGCTTTTGGGGAAAGCTTGGAACAGCAAATATAGATGGGTAAATTAATTTTGTTCTAATTGCTTCCCCTCTAATTAGCATATTGGAAACAAGATGGTGAAAAAAATGCAAAACAACATGGATTTCTACGGCATTTCTATGGATGCTCCTGATATTCAGAGGAGCAGCTTACAGATCTGGAGATGGTATAAAGTATAAAATGTTAGTATGGATAGTTTTGTGATAACTTTTGGCCTGGCTTCCAGAGAAAATCAGGCTCTTTCCTTTCTCTTCCCTTTTTCTTCACTATAACTTTCAAGTTGTTAGTAATTTCCATTATTTTGAACCAAATAGGACTCTGATACAGTAGCAATTTCAGATAAAGTATCATGTATTTAGGCAGGTGAAGGACAAGACACCTCATGCATTGGTGCCCATTCAGACGGATGGTAACACTGAAAGATTGACCGGTGCCATTTTTGAAGAATCCTCAGAAGAGAAAAATAATAAATATCCCAACTTCAAAATAAAAGCTTCAATCGACAACTTAAGTAAATCTCAGAGAACCCAATAGTAAATCTTTGGGAAACTGTATTTATTTCCCCTGTTGATGTGAAGATGGTGTGGGCTGAGGCTCCCCTTCCAGCATTTGCAGAGCTGGAAGCTGAGAACCCAAACCCAGAACAGCTTTGGAACACTGTGCAAGTGCACTAAGCTCCCGGCAGGCAGTTTCCTGGTTCCAGAGGATTTGCAGAAAACCAGTGTCTGAAATGTGTTTATGACCTGGCTCTGCTCCTTTTCAGCCATATAGAAGGAAAAAGAGCAGAAGTGGCAGACTCTCTGCAATGCTGATCTCTGCATTCAGTTGTTTTTAACTGGACTTACTTGTGCTGCCTTCATTGCTGAATGCTTAAGCAGTAGTTATATTTCTCAATGGTTTAAATCATGCTGATGCCTGAAAAGACAGGCTAGAAATAAAGCCCCATAGACTGATGTCTATAGAGCAGGTATTTGTTTATTATGGCGCTGGAGGTGAGGGGAATCCTTCCACCTAACTGACCCAGCTTTGTCAAGGACTGTGTTCTATTTATACAGTAATTATTGCTCAATATTGTCATCATCATTATAACACCATCATGTACATGTCTGGAACTAATTTACATAATGTTGTCTCATGGTTATAAATAGTTCTACTACACTGCACTTGCACTTCCCCAATTTAGATGGTCTTGGGGGTCTTCTTTGATGAAAGCTCAAAATCTTCCTCGCATCTGAACTTTTCAACTTTGTCTTTGGAGCACGTGCAGTTATGGTGTTCTTTGGTTTTTCTGGCTCTAATCGATCTAAATTCTTTATTTTGTGGCTAATTGCCTTTACATTTGCCAATTTCTCATTAGTACAGCCCACTACTTTCCAATATAGCTATACTTGTCTGTCTTGAGACCATCTACCTGGTGAGTTTTTTGTCTATTCAAGCATTAAGTAACTAGTTAACCATATATTAGCTATTACACTGTATAGAAAGCTATGATCCAGGTTATATAGGTATCTTATATCACAAACTTCATAAGCATCTTGTAAGTTTTACTCAAGTTATATAGTCAATGCTTTGGTTGTTTCTCTGGAATTTAGTGGTGAAAATTGGGTATGTCAGGAGCAGCTCAGCTCCCATGTGAAAAATTAAATGTAATCTCATTACTTTATATCTCATACAGTGCCCAGTACAGCAATTCCATAACCTGTGAGCAGGCTCCCAGTCTTGCTGTTAGCAGTGTCCCTAGAGATACTGTGTTAATAATATCTATCTTTTAGTGATGAAGTTATGTTTGAACAAGCCATTGCATAGGTATTGGAGGGATTTTTGTGTGGATAACTTGTTTTCCCAGTGTTTGTACTACCTTTTTGGGTTTTTTTTGTCCAGACTATAAAAATTTGAGGGCAACTGATTTATGTAATTTAAAGGTATTTCCCTGAATGTTTAACATAAAATGCTCTACTGTTTTGTTAAATTTGTTCCCATTTCTTCTTTGTATAAAAGGGGAAAGCTTAGTGTGGTCTAGCCTAGGGATGTCCAGCAGTTGCTAACAAAGCTGAAAAGTTGAGCTTTACTTTCACTGTGGTCAAACTCTGGCACAGGTCACATCTTGGAGCTCATGTCTGTTACGTATTCTGTGCTGAGGGTCTCTGTCCCAAAACCCATGAAGCTTTCCTATTTAAGCTGAAAGATTTGGTTTGCCAGGTTTTAACTCTGGAATTAGGCACTGCAAGATGGGGGCAGGACACAGTGGGTGTGCACTGTCTCTTTTTCTTCCCTGTTGGCCAACTGAAGAAAATTTTGCAATTTATTTTGCCTTGTACACCATAATCAAAAGCTCCCTTCTCTCAGAGAAAGGCTGGGGTGACCTATGAAAAGGAAAAGAAGAACCAGCAGTAGAATGCCTTGCCTTTCTTTACTTCATTCAATTTTAGGTGGTTGAGTGTGTGGCTATTACCTAGAAAGAAGTAAGCTTTCAACTTTGCCTTCTGTAGTTGTTCAGACTACATTGGCTGCAGCTGAAAGTTTCTTTTCCTCTAATGTTTGCTTGTAGGCTTAGACAACTTTTTAGCAGATAACAGTTCATGCTGAAGACCAATGGCAGTACAGAAACTAAATTGCTTGTATTGAGTTCCAAAAAGCTGTGCACCATCACTTGTGGTAATAGAGGGAGAAAGTAGAGCATTGATGAAGTGTGGGGATAAACTTACTATAGGGGGATGACTGAACCAGAGGTGAGTTTAAAACCTCTGTTTACATATGAAGAAGATAGTGACTGAGAGACAGAAGAAAACAAATTTTATCCCTATTTCCTCAAAATTTTGCTAAATTGCTTCCCTAGCTATTCAGATTAAGAATTTGGGGTATGCATCATTGGAACAAAACCAGATACTGGGGGGGGGGGCTGAAATATGTAATTGTCTTTTACTCCTATACATGGTGTCTTCATGTACCTGTTTGGCAATACAAACTGAGAGGATGAATATTGCAAAATTTAAGTTCTCTTTATGAAGTAGGGAAAATCAGATCCCGCTTTCTGGGTACAAGCAGAAGATGAGATAACAGTGTTTCTATTAATCTACAAAGAGATCTTTCCTTTGTATTAATGTGGCAAAAATGAGTAATTCATACTGATGCCGTCTTAATGATGCTGCCTTGGCACTCAGATAGTTTCATACTTCCAGTCAGTGGCAGAGCTGGAAATAGTCCATCATTTCTGGACTCAGTTGCATATTGCTGCTATTAGTGGCTGCTAGCTCCTCTTATTAAGATTTGAGTGTTGCATTAGTGGAGTCTCAATAAATCATCCCTGAGTTACAGCCACACCAGTTAAGCTGATGCTTTTACATGTTTAAGATGTTTTCCTGAATGTCTGTTTCTTCACCTCATATCATGAAGACTCCCTTTTTATTTCAGGAGGATTCAGTCTACTCAGAGAGAGTGCAATGAGACTCTGCTAGTCAAGCAAAAAGTCTTTAATAAAGAATGAATCTGTGTTCTCCACTAGTGTCACCATGGCATTCAGATCTTTCACATGTGGACAAAGTTTTCATGTCTTAAACTTTTTACTTTGGAAAATAATTTAGTTGACAATTGCTGCTTCTTTCAGAATGCAGAATTCCTATTTGCATTTAGGTCTTGTTTTTCTCTGTATAAGGAACCAGGAACTTCTCATAGGGATACCTTGAGCAGCTTTGATAAATATAAGAAGAGTCTTCATATCTGAATAGAGATCATACAGGTTCAGCTCTATATAAAATCTTTCTGAAGCAGAAACTGTGTTCCTTTAGCAGGAGTTGATTTTCAGGCTGGAATGTAAATCTCACCTGTAGAAAGGTGTATTTCTGGATTGCTAATTCATTGCCAACATTGAATTTCTTTGGATGGGGTCAGTGAGACTCCTGTCTTTAAGGAACAGATGTGCTTTGTGTCTGAGGGCTCAGTTATTTGGAATTTCATTATTTCTCCCAATCTTGCATCCAGAATTAAGTAAGGCGAAGCAGGAAAAAAAGTAGCTGAAAACACCTCATTGAGGACCTATATTCTCTCACCTACCAAAGCAACAAGAATTGGTAAATAGCACCTTGATAAATAGTACTGATTCTGACTAAATCTTATCCAAGGCATTCTGATGTGCAAAACAGAAGCTGTTGAAGAATGCATGTTAGGCAAGCTGGAAGAAAAGCAACCTTCCCTTTTGAATTACATCTTATCATAAGATTAAAGTAGTGCAGGTAATTTCTTTCACTTTCTTAATTTCAGTGTATGATTGAATTTTATTTCCTAATGATCTGTCATTTTGTAAGGGTGAGGAATCCAGTAACTGGAACCTCTGAGCTGCTCACATGGACAGACAGAGCCCCATCTGTGGTGCAACGAGATAGGTACTCTGATATGCATGGATGCTTACACTTTCCTTTGAAATCCAGAAGAAGCACCAGCTCTAGTCCTTGATTCAAGGTCAAATAACACGTGATTAATGTTGTTATCCTTAAGTGCACCAGCTTTTCTGTTTGTTTTTAGCTTTGATGGTAGCTTCAGCAAACTGCCTTTTTAACGACTCTTTTGTTGTATAAGCAAATGAAGGGTATTTCTGGCTCTCATATAGAGAATTAGTAGCAGTCCTTAAATTATAAACTGTTCCACTATAATACACTTTCATTGCAGATCAAAACATCCAGGTATTTTGCACTTACTTTGCTTAAAATTGTAGAATTGTATTTGTAATGCAACACTTCAGCTAAAGACCTTTCCTCGCCCTTTGTGGGTTATCAGTTATTATGCTTTATTTTAGGAATTCCTTGCTGTACTTTCAGAATGTTCTCCTGAACACTTCAGATGAGGACAGAACAATCTCCACCAGTCAGCTAAGCAGCGCTCTTTTTCCAAGGTCCCTTCTAATATCTTCCTGATAACAGCACTTTCTCTGCCTTTGTGAGGAAAAAGTCACAGTGGTGGAAACGGTGTGTGTTTGTTCTCTCGTTTCTAAGCTGTGCTATTCTTTCCTTCTTGTTGTTGATGCTGACAAGATGGTTGCCAAGCCACTTTGTCATCACTCCTGCATCTTGACAGAACACAGGAGCTGTCCCAGATAACAGAAGAATATGTCCTTCCAGCAAAACCTGAATGACTTTACCTAATCCCATATTTAAACAGACCTGACATACTCTGTCCCTGTTTACAAACTGTATGCTTCAACAGGACTCTGCCACAGAAATAGCTGTACTTCTCTTGCTTGAAAACAAATGTTTCATTTTGGAAAAAACAGAGCTCAATGCTGATGGCATAATCAGTAATGAATCTTGGTAATGAGCCCATGCTGTTTATTGCTGTCTATCTTAAGCCTCTGATATTGCATTGTGCTGCATGTTGAAAGACAACAAACTAAACAGAAACTGTCTGCTGGGGCTGGTAGACTGAATTCAGGCAATATAATTTTGCATTGCATTATGTGTATAGTTGCTCTAATTGCAAGAGGAGGAGGAAGAACAATGAGTGAATATAACAAACTACTGGCATCATTATCTTTTGTCTACATCCCTGTGCGACAGCCAATTACATTAATGCAAATGGTAAGAGCCTCCTTTGATGCTCTTATCAGTCTGCCTGCAGTTCCTGTGCCCTGATGACTCCCAGCAGTCCATCGAGTGGCACACTGTGTGTGTAGCTTATCATTCAGTGAAGTCATTATATCCTTCACAGTCTCCTTCCTTCATGCATATACATTAGCAAAGTATATCTATTTTACTTACATGTGGTTTCTGGGATTTGCTGGTTTGGTGTTTGGTAACTTAATGCTCAGTGAAAAAGGCATTTCATAAACTTCCCTGTGTATCTCAATCAGGACGACACAACTGAGATGCTGCTTCTGTGCTAAACAGCTATGCAGCATGACTGATGCTCTGCCAGATGCTCCAGGTGATTTTATGCTTTCTTAGTGTCTCAGAGATGCTGCCTCCTTATGTACAGTTTTCAATCTCAAAGTTATAAGGTGATCTTAATGACACACTTGATCCTAGAGATGCATTTCATTGGGAAACTATGGCAAGATGTGGTGTGTATCATCAGTCATGAGGCTTACACTTATTTGCTTCTGCTACTACTAGGAAGGGAGCAGCTGTCTCTGAGGGAAGGCAGACGGGCTAAAAAAAGTCTGAAGAAAATCTAGGTTGGTTTTTTACAGAGAAAAATTTTTAAAAATTGAAGTATCTGAGACTACCTTTCTGGATCACATGTTAAGCATAACTCTTTCTCTCAAAAACTTGTCAAAATTAAACATCCAGTTGACTCAGGTTTCTAAAATTGTTTCAGAAGATTTTAGAGAGATTATCAAGTAAGATTTTCACTGGCAAAATTATGAGATAAATATAAATTGAAGGAGAGGAGAGAGGAGAAAACAGTATTCAGTAATGCTTTTGCAGTGTTTTTTATCTTGCCATCTTTTCAAAGTAATGTAAAGATCCATAGCACTAGAGATGAGTGGAGAGAGAGCAGCCTTTAAAAGATGAAGATTCATCACGTGCTAATTTATTGCCATCATTCATCAGAATTGCATGCTTCAGTCCTGATTTTTCAACAGCCTATGCTGTTGCAATAACCACATCTGTAGGGAGGAGAGCTGGGTGAACCTAGATGTAGTTACAGGCACTTCAGATGTTTAATGTTTCTTGGAATGATACCTCGCACTGAACTCTCCCACATCCATGAAAGTGTTTTAACCATGGGGCTGTGATGTCATGTTTTCCTTCTGCTCCCATGGTATTTGCTTTCTGACTGCATTTAGGGAGTGTCTTCATCTAGATCAGCCAGATAGTGCAGGAAGGTAGGTACCATAATTGTAAATGTTATTTGACTGAGTAGGGCATCTTTCATTTTGCCTGGCTGAATAAACTGTTAATTAAAGCTGAGCAGGGACAGCATGACCTCCTTCTTGCTTGACACATATTCCAAAGAAATCTTGAGAGTGAAGCTTGCTCAGTCAGGCATCTCTTTGGCAAGGGTCTCATGTCCATCTACATGAAGACATGCAATGCTCAACTCTCATTCCAGCACCTGTATCCTAGGGATTAATGGGGACTTAGAGACGTTCACTTAAAAAACTAACAGTGGGATGTAGGTGAATCCCTGTTATGGCATGTGAGTCTAGAGCACCACTTTTCTGAAGTATCCAATTCTCTCTAAGTGACCGTGTGAGGAGCCCAAACTTCTGGTTCCATACTTTAAGTTGCCTGAGCTGGGGCTAAGGGCTTATCAAATGTGCTGGCCTCTTCTAACATCAGAGAGGACAGATAAAGGAAACCCCTGCTAGTGATTACTTATTTGACTTCACTGCTTTATGATGTCAGAGTCCTGAGGGACTTGGAAGTCATGTGAAATAACCTAATACTTAGCATGAGGTGGGGAAGATCAGAAGGGGCAGAGGCTGAAATGGCATTTCAGGAAGTTTGCAGGTAACTGAGCATTCCACAGCAGAATGGCAGCGTGAAATCCGAATGTCAGTTCTCTCCCTCTGAATGTTTTAGCACCTTGGCTTGTTTGCATCCATGCCTGGGGGAAAACCTGCTCTATCGCAGAGCTGAGTCCTCTCTAGCAGTGGCATGGGTGATGCGAGCTAGTGAGTAAGTGACACCACAGAAAGATGACACCTTCCTGTTACATGACATGGAAACTCTGGCTTTGTATTTCCGAATGGGCAGCAACAAGGGACCTGTTGTTTGTCTCAAAATCACCTTGGGAAATGGAAGTTACTTTTGTTATGATGTGTGCTTTAGAATCAACAATTGATTGTCTTCTACATCCAGATATTTTAAGTGGGCTGTCCGACTCCTGTCCTAGACTATCTTAATTCTGTTATCAGTTCTCAGTTCTCGGTGGCTGCAATGAAAACATTGCTTTTGGCTTACCTCTCTCTGTTACCAGTTGATTTAGTGGAGTGCTCTTAAAAACTGTGTTTTGCTGGGCAAAGAAATGAATTTTGTGCAGATCTTTGTTTTATCTGACTAAATGAAAACCTACTGACTATAAAAGCTCCACAGTTCCATGGTAAAATGCTAGAATAAATTAGGACTAGCCAAATGTCTGTGCATTTTGATAATATAGGTGTCTGCAAAAAGGCTTGATCATTAGGGGCAGTTGTATGAATATGTGATTACTATTTCTACTGAAAAATATGGCCCTGTGTAATTAATTTGTGTGTCACACTGGTGTCCTTTAACTTTCCAAGGGAGATATTAAGACAAGGTCCTGGATAACTATTGATTGTGGGGAGGTAGAATACATCTTTTTCTAAGTACAGCATAGTGTCTAATGATAAGGAATCTGAAATTAAAAAAAAAAAACAAAACAGTAAGAATCATTTGTTCTGACCAACAACCAGAAGATGGATTATTCTGTGTTGATGAAGTCTATAATAAATAGGTAGGAGGGTAGGAGTACTCCTGGAAATGTGGTGGCAGACATGGCTGTAGGGAGGCATTGGTGTTTTGCAGTGGAAAATGTTATGCTTGTAACTCACTGGTACTGGATGAAGCTTGGAAGAAAGAAGGGTGACGTGGCATTGCCCAGTAGCTGGCTGAGTGAAGGTCATGATTTCCCTCTGAGCAATGCCAAAGAGCAGCCTTTCTTTTCATACACTGGGAACTGTGTGTCGAGGGCCAATACTGCAAGTTCCTCTTTCAGAGGATTTTGCAACGCTGTTAGAGAACTGAAAGGCTGTTGTTCTTGGATAATATTTCCTTTGTGACAAAGCAATTCCATGCAAGCTGAAGGTCATTTTATCTGTCTAGTGGCAGATCCCATAATCTGCTCTCTGGTAGTGTAAAGAAGCCACCCGCAAAGCTGTCTTGTTGGGCCCCAGGGAGACAAACAGTAGACAGTGGTCTCTATCTTCAGCAGATGAGCAGGTGAGTGGTAGATCTGGAAAATACACTTGCTAAGCTAGTAAGGAATTTGACTAGAATCAGACCGAGAGTCTTTTAAACACTTTGCATCTTCTGCTGTTGATTCACCTAAACAGACTTTTCTTTTAGATCATGTACAAGGTGCTTGAGCCTTTGGTGTTTAGCTTGGTTATCTGCCTGGTGGAGTTATTGTCTTTCTGCATGTGGGTAATTTAGATGGCTTCTTATGGGTACTGAAAAACAGAAATTAAGTTATTCTGCAAGGCTGCCTTCCTAAAAGTAAGTTGTATTTACTGGATGATTCAGAGCTTTACATGGCACTAAGAGCAAGTGACTTATGATGTGCTTGGAAAATAATTCCTTTCTGCTGGATTGGAATGTGTCTGGCTAACTTAGAATGTTCATCTTGACATTAAAAGAGGAGTCATTCTACAGAGAAGAGAACGGATGCTTGGAAATGCAAAGGCGTTTTGAGCTTTTTCTGTTCTTTAGTAGCTCTGAGATCTGTAAATATAGGCAAATGGCAACACTTGGCAAGCTTAAATACACAGATCTCTGTATATTTTCTTTTTACCCTCCCCTTATGTGTACTATGCATTGTTTATATATGGCAACCACGTCAGTGAGGAACAAGCTGTATGACTTCTGTGCAGGACATGCAATAATAAAAAGAGTTCAGACCATCCAGTTAAACATCATTAATTTGGCTCTTTGGCAGTCTTTCAGTGTTGGGGTATCTCTGTGCTAATAGTGTGCTCAAAATCTAGTGATACCTGCTCTCTCTCCTTTCTTCCTTCCTTCCCCATTGCACTTGCCATAATGTGATGCATCATGAAAAACAAGATTAGTGCAATTATTGCTGACATTCTTGCTTGAGAGAGTGAAGGGCAAATACTTTCTGCTGCTTGAGATTTCTCTGTCATCTTATGCTCTGAAACAGAACTGGCACTAAACTGAGTGTTCATTTCATAGTTTCTTGGGTTTAGCCTTGTTTCCATAGGAAACGAGCACACAAGATGAAGCTACTTCTGCATGTATTTTCCTTCCTTCTTTTCTCCTCCCTTTTTTTACCCATTGGCCATTCACAGCCAAATTTTACAGTAGAATTCTCAAGGATAACTGTCTTACTACAGATGAGTTTCTTCCTATGACCACTGAAAAATCTGCCCTGGGCAAAGCCCTGCTACACAGTCCCAGCTGCAGAAAGAGCTTTGCTGGAAGCTTGTCCTGTGAGATATCACTGAGCTGCCGTTGCAGATTCTCAGGAAACCACCTCCTTGATTCCAGGACTCAAGGAATTACATGTTCTGTATCAACTGGCAGCAATACCTGTGTTTGTAGCTTGACTTACATCAGGATTGTGCAGTACTCTGTAGTGTGAGGCCCCTCCTGTTGGAGACTAGACTGGAAGCCAGTTAACCCCATGGCTGGGATCTCAGAAGAGACTCCTGGATATGTGTGTGCTGTCTCTGTCTCATTCAAACAAACAAATAAATCCTCCCTAAGTTGTTCTTACAGTTTAAAATCTCTATTTTTTGTTATGGCATCTTTATTCTTTGGAAAATAGACATACAGCTGAACAGTTTTTCAAATCAGAAGCAATCCTAGTTACTCCTGGGCTTTACAGTCTCATCTCCATGATGCATAGCCTCCAAGTGATTTTTTTTTTTTGTCCCATTTCTCCTCTTTCCTTCTCTTGATATTTTAAATAATTCCTATGATCGTGGGGTTTTTTAACCAGATATTTTCTCCTGATTTTTCCTTTAGTCTCTCTTTAATTATTTCAAGTACTTAGAGAGATGTTTTCACTGTACTCTGCTGCAGGCCTAAAATGCTATGTAAAACTAAGACTTTGTGATGAAAAAGCTGGTTTCAATGGCAGTGTCTGGAGGGATTTCCATTTTAACAGTGTTGATAGCGCAGTGTGATGCTGGTGTAAGCAGATCTGTAAGCCAGTGTTTAGTGTCTACCAAATACAGTATAGTTTAATTAAAGATGCTGTTCATATTTACTATGACCCAACTTTATTTCTTTAGCCTTCCTTCGTTGTGTTCGTTTCACTCTCATCATTTTGACACCTGAAAAATCATACAGACCTAAGCCCACCCTAGTGCATCGCAGCCTGAGTCCTCCCTTCTGGACCAGTGAGGAAAAAACAGCATCTTCTTTCAGTTCATGAAATCCCAGGTTTTTTTTTTTGTTGTTCTCTACTTCATCTTGGCTCACAGCCCACGTTAATCAAATACATTTTCATTTCTTTTTTCCATTCTAACTGCAGTTTCCTTATGTACTATTCATGTGATCCATAGAACTGCCTCAGGATGCCCTGGCTGTGATGGAATTAAACAGTCTCTGGAAGAATGAAAGCCTCAATAATAGGAACTTGAATTATGACAGATGAAATTGGGATATCAGGATTGTCTTAAATTTGAGTCTTGCAAAAGCCTGGTCTTTATTGGTATTACTCAGCAGAGAGATACTTCATAGCCTATTGCACTGTTGCTACAAAACATCCTTAGTTTTTACCTTCCTCACCAAGAGAAGGAAGTTGAAGGAAAGCACTCAGAATATCAATAACAATTGGCTAAGTGCCTTGTTTCTGGTGGTTTACCTTCCCCCCCACCACCTGGTTGATAATTGTATTGAAGACAGGCAAAGTTTCTCAATCTTGCATTACTTTAATTGAGGTGAGATATCATTCTGCTACTGGAATCAAGATAAATGTGGTAAATTCCCTTAGCTTTACATTTTTAAAAGTTACCCCAGAACAGTGAATGGGAGACCAGATTCTGAATAATCAAAACAGCCTTTCTTCTTCCTGCTTGGATACCACCAGCCTTGCACAGCCTTATCCACTGCTTCCCCTGTTTTGTAAGGCTGTGCTGATCTCTGCTGATGGAGAATCACAGTGTTTTGAACAAGTCATGTGGTCTTGTTCTTCCCTTAGTCATAAGAGCAGAACAGATGGGTTTCTTCCTTTGGGCCTCTCTGGCAAACTCGCAAGGAAAACTCAGTCTCACTTTTGCTCTGTCCCCCAGTTATATTCTTGTGTGTTCTTCACTGTAGCTCAGCAGAGCTGTCCTGAGATCAGAGTGACAGAATTGATGTTTCTGCCCAGGCTCAGGGAGCTGTGCTTGCACGTGCTTAACAAGCTGTGGAAGTCACTTGGCTTTGTATCACTGTACAAACATGAGCCATTTCTGTTCCAGAAAAAAAAATCTCGATTTTTTTTTTCCTGTCTTTCATTGGCAAGAAGCTGTGACTTGGGGAGGTTCTGTGATTCTGGTGCTTTTGTGACAGAACAGAAGCCGGAGAAAGGCTAAGTCTTCTGGCTTGCAGCTTCTCTCTCTATGTTTAGTGGTGAGAACTACTATATGTTGTCAGATTGCATGTCCTCACTTGAAGTTTCATCTTGGTGGTGCTTAGAGAACAGCCTAACATAAGAACCTATGTGCAATTCAGTCTTTGTCACACCTTGTTGACTGCCTATCCTCTTTTTCATAACTACTGTCTGCTATTGGTTCACATGAAGGCATTTGTTTCTCTGGCTCTGCATCATTCTTCAGCTGTTCTGAGCATACAGCTCAGAACAAGGTGCGCAGTGAAGTGCTGTGTAGTGTATTTAAGCATGAGAAATTATCAAATGCAATATTCTTAGGCTGAGAGAGCTGGATGTTTTTTCACTACTTTTTTTTTAATGACTATGTCTCTTGAAGTTTTAAGGGGAATCTGTTCCATATAACAATTACACTGAAGTTTTAAGAGGCATAAGGTCATGGTTTACTTAAAATGTCAACATCTAAAATACACTGACATTCTGAGTTAGTTTTTGATGAGTATTGCTCTGTGTTC
Organism: Dasyornis broadbenti; assembly: GCA_013397935.1. Classification (NCBI taxonomy): domain Eukaryota; kingdom Metazoa; phylum Chordata; class Aves; order Passeriformes; family Dasyornithidae; genus Dasyornis; species Dasyornis broadbenti. Next base: position 225,106 of record VZRN01002468.1, on the reverse strand, counting down.
CAGCTTTCAGGGATCTTTTATTTTCTTTTCAGTGTCACTATGGCTGGCTTTCAGCCAGTTTTCACAATTTTGAAGGCATTATTAAGAAGAACATCCTGAAGATAACAGCATTTGTGAGATAAATTAATAATGATGTGGTATAAAGCTTTTATTGCAGAACGTTTAAGAGTAGTGCATTATTTGCTAGCAGCAAAATCACTTCAGGGTAGCATATTCTGAATGACTGCTAATAAAAGGAATCTACACCCCACTATGGCACATTTGGGCTTTAGAGGCTGTAAGTGAAAGTCTTCAAATCTGGGCTTTCTGTTCATATAAAATTGACATTTACTATTTTGCACCCTGGTATAAATTTTAGATGTTGTTCTGACCACAGGATTTTGATAGTATAGAGGTCATATTCCTCACCTTCAGGAACATGAGAGCTGTCCATTTGACCTTCCACCAGGTGCTGTGGGTGTGCTTAGTGAATGTCTGTAGAAAACAGGGAGGAGAAATAGTTATTTAATCTGTAAAACAGAGATATTCTGGAAATATTCTAGTGCCTGTATCACTTTGTATTGATAAAATCAAGCTGAGCATTTATGGGTACCAGTGCAGGAAAAGAGAACCATATGTTGCCCTGGGGATGGCAGTGGAGGAACCATAAGAATTCCATGTGAGAGGAACTCTGCCTTCAGTTCCACCAGCTCAGCTCACCTCACCTCATGGCAGTATGTGAATCTTTCCCTGGATGTGCTAGTATCCAGCCTTGCTTAGGAGCTATCCCTTCCACAGTGAAGGGAATGTGTCTGAGGTTGATAACTGTTTGTGTATCTGTACAAAAATAATGTATTGCTTTGCTGCAAACTCCCAGCTGGAAAAGCCCTGCTGCAAAGAGCAATCCATCATTTGTCATGGTTGTGTTTAGACTTACAGTTTTAATTCCTAAATGACACATTCTGTGACTCCCAAATTAATTCTTGCTTTAAGCTGAGATGTGTACTGATGAATTAGAGAATCTTCATGAGAAATACTCAGTTTAGATTAAAGTGGGTCCTAAATGATGGTTAATTACTGTTGTCCTCTGTAAGACTCCACAATAAGGAACTGTCTGTGTGGTAAAAATGTGCCTTTTGTTCCCAGCTTGAATACCTTATTTCTAAAATTCTGATCATTGGGATGCTTCAATGGAAAACATTCCGATTGTGTTCTGCCTTTAGTTGCATGACTCAAAGCTCTGTGGCATCAGTGCTCTTTTCTGCATATGAATAGTTGTCTCTCCATCTTGCTTTTGTTGAGCTGTGCAAATGAGCTCCTTAGATCACTTCTCAAGATCAGATCATTCTGGTAATTTTTCCTTGTCACCATTTCAGACTTGGTCTTTTTTTTGTGCAGGCTGGGCACTAGAGTAGGATGAGGACCTTTTGGTAAAAGGCATGCCAGGACAGTCCTTCTACAGTGCCAAGGCAGCCCCAGGCCACTGGGCAAGATACAGGACCTAGATTCCCCAAAACTGTAGCTTATTGCGTTGATGAACACAGGACTATTGTCAGGGTTGAGATCCTCAGAGCAGAGAGGGAAATACAAAATTTCCTGGAAAGTTGCTATGAATTTTTATGGTGGGTTTTGGTTTGGTTGATTTGTTTGTTTGTTTGTTTGTTGTGGTGGGTGGGTTTTTTGTTTGTTTGGGTTTAGTTTGGTTTGTGGTTTTTGTTGGTATTTTTTCTTTCTAAAATGTTTCAGTGCCTCTTCTGTATCCCACTTGTGGAATATGCCTTATCAGTTCAGCATAGAAATGGGTGTAATGTTGTTGCTTCAGCTGACTGCAGGTTTCCAGACAGTACATGTTTCTCATAATGATAACAAGTTGATTGATTGAATTGTTGCAGCTTGGAGAAGATGCTTGATTTCTAAGCAGCATTATCTCCGCACCCTTTTCATGCAAGGTTCTGATTCACAGATCAAAACCTTGTTTGGGACAGGTCTTAAAAGGCGTGGTGCTGATCTTAGTGAGTTTGTGGAACTGTTTTATATTAAGTCTGTGTGTAATTGTGAGCCCTATTTGAGAGGTAGACAAAAATCCTTATGAAAAAAATACTTTTGCATAGTTCTGTAGATTTACTAAGGAATAAAAAGCAGTTTAATGTTATTTTCTAGCATCTTGTCACAAATACACAGCTTGAAAAACCTTGTGTTAGGATTTGGGGGTTTTTTTCTGTTTTCCCCTCCTCCCATCGCCTCTCACTGCTGGCAGGTGGTCATTTGCCCTATGGTCTTTATCAAGTATGGAAATGTGTGGGTGCTTTCATTTTCAAGTGGATTCAGAAGAGAGCTTCCACCCACTCAGAAATGACAGTTAAATGGTTTTATTAGCCTTTGAGTTTCACAAACCTGCAACTCCTTATGGCTTAGAGAATTGCTCTTTGAAACAAAAAGAAAGGCGTTAGGGTGTTTGGCTAACTAAGTGATTCAAGCAATTGAAGGTGTTTTTGTGTTCTCCTCCCCCTCTCTGCCCTCTCCCTAAATAAAGGAGCAACTTATTCCACAATTATATTCTAGGCTTTTAAAAATCTCTGTGGGGTAATAAGAGCCAGTACTGCCTTTTATGTGTGAAAATAACACAGCAAACAATTGATTCTAAATTAAAGTTTGGAAAAATGAGTCATATCCCTGTAGAAAAATAACACGTGGCTGAAAATGCTTCTTTTGTAACAAGATAATGTCAGATTTCAGAGTTCTGAGTTAACGAAATTGTCATTGAGTCAACAAAATGTGCCACACAAGTGTGTGGTTTTACTGCTTTTTTGCCCTGATGTGATTGAAGATGCATTTTTTAAATATCACCTTCTTCCCTCTTGCCTTTTATTCCGAGTGACCTGCCAGGCCTGCTAACTGAAATTGGTTTCCTAAAGTGCTGCTATAATTTTTAAAGATGGTAATGTTGAGAAAGAGGCAGATTCTTTGGCAACTCTTGCCATTCTGCTTCTAGCTTTGATAACTAGGAGAAAGGTGTTTCATGTCAAGACTAGGTTAGTGGGATGCTGAACAGATGGTAAATGGCAGTGCATTTTTAACAGTTCTGCAAATGAAGATTTAATACTGGTTTTATGGGTGAGGGGAGACAGAGACATGGACAAATGAAGCCCTGCGGCAAATCAAGTTTACTTTTGAGATTCCATATCTGTTTTGCACTGGTAAACTGTTTTGCTGACTGTATGTTTCAATACCTTTCCCTAAAGAAAATCTTTCTCTCAAGAGGTTAATCTTTTTGCTTCTGTTTATAGAAATTTACTCTGTCCAGTTAAAAGAGTTGCTTAGAAATAAATTTGTTACAGTGGATGGTTTTCTATGGTGGTAAAATACTGGGGAGAGCTCCTGGACAGCTATAGAGAGAAGTGTACCCCAGACCATGGGGAGCCATACAGAAGGGAGAGGCTGAGACTTTTTCAGTCCTATGGAATTTCACTAGATCTCCAGGCTTCCGCTGTTTCACATTCCTGTATTCAGAAACTGTTACAATGAAAAATGTATTCCACAGAGAAGAAGAAAAATTAAGTTTCTGGCAATGAAATAGCATGCCTTTTGCTGCAGAATCTCATTGCTCTGAATTTAGAGATGGAAATAAATGTCTTCATAATTGACAAATAAAAATCTGAACCCTTTCTTGCAATATTTTAGATGTAAAAATACTCCTTTTATGGTCACGCCTGTATTCATCTAACAAAACACGGAAACCTTTCCAGATGTAAACACAGCCCTCTCAGCTTTGACGAGGGTTGGTCAGTTCTCACTGTCAGTTGAGTGCCCCACTTGCCACCATTCTCTTGTAAGGCAGGGAGACAGAAGACAAAAAAATTTATGAGGACGCCAGACAGCACCCACAGGTCAGCCAGTAGGAATGGAGAATTCAACTAAAATCCCTCCCAGGAGAGATCAACTGGCCCTCATTGGCAAGTCACTGTGCTGTCCCTGGGCTAAATTGCATGCCTGCTTACAGCTCTTGGGACTGGCAAAGAGGGAAAGGGGAAGTAGCTACAGCTCTGCTGTCATCTGCTCTCTCAGATTCTCCTGAGGCCCCAGCATGCATTGTCTGCCATTCCCTGCCTTCAGCTGGCACCTTGGGAAGTGCAGATGGGAGATGTCATGATGGACAGGCTGCTTTCCTACCTACTGCTGGTCCATGGGTTCATCTCTTCCAGGGCAGATAGAATCTGGCACTTCTTTCCTCTCTTTTGCCTTACTTGGGTCTTCCAGCTGGCATGAGAAGTCACAAAATCCACATGGTTAAAGCTGATGAGGAATTGTTGCACTTCTTAATGAGTGGAGCCAGCCCCATTTGGGTGAAGAACTCTTTCTTGACCAGGAGCACCTAGCAAGGCAGAGACAGGATAGCCAAAGGAAAGCACCAAGTCAAGCTTGTGAGGCATTGAAGACAAGTAATACCTGTCCTTTTGTAAAGCTTTTCTAAAGTAGTTTCTTCCGGGCTGACTGTGTTCACCTCAGAGCACAACAAAAGATACACGATGCTGCATCTTGCTTCATACCTCAGTATTGTATGATGTTGTACAAATCAATGCCAGTCCTTTCATCTAGACTGCACAGAAAATAAAACCAGTCATAGTAGTATACAGGTAGCTGCTGATGCATTTCTTTCCCATCCTTTATGCTGTTTCCTCAGACTAAAAAGTGACACTGAAAAAGGGACTGATGACTTGAAGTACATTCAGCTGTATAGGAGAAAGCAGATGCAGGATTGGACCTTGACATGAGGCTTAAGAGAGGTGTCAAGGATACTACAATGCTCTTGTGCGAATTTGTTAAAGTATTTCTTTTCTAAAGTTCAGGCAGCTGAAATGAGAACAAATTGTATGGAAGAAGAAGCTGTGTCCTGATGAAGAATAAAACTTCTCTTTTACCTCAGTTTTCTTTGGATGAGGTATATCATTGCTTGCAATTGCTAACCAGCAATGTTCTTCCAAATCACAGTGGGAAGGGCAGCAGTAAAGTTAAAATTATCAGCCATGTTTGTGCAAGGTGTCACTCCTGCTTTGTGACTGTATTTTGTGTGCATTTCTCTCAGGTGGTAGTAGGACTTCAATTATACAGATAACTGATATCCTAAAGCTATAAAACGTGTTGCTGGTAATTCTGCTTATCAGCACAGGACAGTTATGCCTTGATTTATTACTTTAACTTAAGTTATTTGGCAGCAATGCTGAAAGATACTGTATGCACTTACCAAGGTCTCCTAAATTATGAGTATCATAAAACAAATACTTTCAGTATTGAGAGAAATAATTGGAAAATTAAAAGGCCCAAATTATGGTATGAAAAACCATGAACAAATTTTTTATCAGTTTCACATGACAGGTCATCCTGATATTTGCTTGTAAGCCATAAAACAGGACTGATCCTCTTTGGGGAATAATTCACTGTAGTCATTTTGAGAGAAGCTGGTATATCTCAGGCTTTTCATATGTTCAAGCTTTAAAGATATCCATTGGTGGTTATGGTACTGGGAACATATGCTTCACTGTAATTCTGAGTACAGGAAAGGAAGAGTGATGGGTAGGAAGAAAAACACTCTCTATTATCAAAGAATATGAAATCATGTCTGTTTCTAGACATTTTGTCATAACACATATAGATTGGTTAAAATCTCTAAATTTTCTGCAGCATGGCCTTAAAAAGAATAGCTTGTAAAGAAAGACTCCTCTAAGGTACAGTTAGCTCCTATTGTTTCTTTTCAAAACCTTAGGAATACTGTTCCTGCGAGAATGCCTGGATGGTACTGCGTTGGTTCTGATCGAAGGCTGTGAAATGGAATGGCAAATAGTGGAGGAGTTCTTTCCACAGGAGAGTGGAGAAGTACTGCAGGCTTCCCTGTGATGATCAGCAGCATATTCTGCTGGAAGTTTTATTTCTCAGGAAAGAGGTTTATAAGATCAAACCTGTAACTACTGTGGCAGATAGGGAGTGTACCCGAGTGTTGCTCTTAAAAATTATGTTGAAGTTATGAAGTTGAGTAGATTTTTTTTAAAGTGACTTAAGATTTAGTTACTATCATATAGACCATCAATAGTGATAAAATGACAACAATACAGGATACTGACACAATGTTGAGGATAATATATCCATTTTGGGGGTTAGTAAACTATAGTTGTGAACCTTTGGGAGTGTGTGTACATGCAGCTGTACAGTGGTACAGTTCGAATGTGTGATGCAGAGAACTGTCAAACACAATCTGCAGTGATCTCTGCATGTTTTGTATGTTATTTATCCATTGGTTTTCCTGTCTCCATCAGGTTTAGAGTTTTGAAAGTTGTTTCTAGAGTGGTAAACCAAAATGCAAATTCTTTCTCCTCTGTTTTTTCAATAAATGAACCGTCTTCCATGCACGGTCAGTCTTAGCTGGTCTACCAGTGGCCAATCTTTTAGGTACCAAATCAGCTGGTAGGATGGAAGGGACTGAAGTGATTATAGTAGAAAGGAGTAATTTTTTATTGAAGATGCTCTTCTACCTGGAGAAGCAGAGAGCTAAATCATTTGTCTGTACTTCAGTGAAGCTTGAGGTATTTGGTTTCCTGTTAATCTCTACTATGTTTAGCTGAAAGCTGAAGATGCTGATGAATCTGAAAACACTGAATAAGTCCTGGGAGCTTTCTTGAACCAGTTAGTCACTGTGTGTACACATGCGAGTGTGTAAAGTTGTATTGGGCTATTTTGATCAAAATGAGTCAAGGAACCTGTTATCAGAGAGATGAGAGCATTTAGTGATTAAGCTTTGGTAGGTGAAAATACAAAGGGATATACTATTCCATGAGACTGTTTGTACTTCACAGTTTTTGTGTTGCCGTGATAGAGGTACATGTCTTGTATCTGACTGATACAGACAGAAATAGATACATATGTCTTATTCCATTTGATTATGTAATATTCAGAAGATTGAGAAATTCAGCTTTCTCTCCTGGTATTTCTTTTGATGTAAAGTTCACGTGAAATAGAGAAATCTGAGACTAAGGTACTGATTCAGAGGAAGTCTTATAAGAGACTCCTCCATCTTGCTTGGCAATTTAATCAGTCCGGCAAGGCATTTTTAGTCCCT
>VZRN01002468.1:178760-217964 GCA_013397935.1 Dasyornis broadbenti | reverse complement strand
GCAAGGCATTTTTAGTCCCTATTTTTTGGGGGGGGGGGGGGGGGGTTTGTTGTTTTTGCTTGGTTTGATTTGGGTTTTGGGGGTCTTTTTGCCAGTGTTTCACTGGGTTTGTATCTGTCATTTTCTACCTGGGGAAGTTGTCTCAAAAGCTATTTCTAACACCATGTTTACAAAGACTCCCTTGGAGGCACAAGAATGTTGGCAGCAGGAAAACAAGCCAGAAACACGTCATGTTTCTGGAAACATGCTAAACCTGAGAGTCTGCCAGTGCACTAGCCCACTGGATTTATTGCTTAAGAAAGGAGAATCTTGAACAGTAACAAGCATCCAAGGAATGGACTGGTGCATTGTTACAAGGGAAGACATCAGGTCTCTTGGGTATAAATTCAGTAGATTTATGTTCTTAACTGCAATACTGGACTTGGTGATTAAACTCTGTCCTCTTTTGCAAAGCTGTCCTTTGAAGACTTTGGATGGAACAAAACTGTGTCCCTGTAAACTTCCTGTCTTGCTGCCATTTTTTTCATTAGGAGCCTTTCTTGGTTTTACTACCAAAGAAGTTAAGCAGGTTTTTTTTTTTTTATTTACTTCCTTGTGTATCATCTGTGGCTGTAGTTTTGGGAGTGAAGCTGAGCTAACTGAGCCTGTGTGGATGAGGTGGAGCATTGAAGGATCCGATATAGAGCTGTCATTCATATAAATAGTCCTGACGGCCCAAGCTTGAAGGCTTTATAGCTTATGGGGTGTGCCTGTGTAGAACAGTGTGTGTTCTCCAAGGTTTTATCAAATCGCATTTCTGCCTTGGTACCAAAACTCCTTTCTGGAAGGAGCTTTCCTAGTTTTCACCAGGAAAAAGTGTGAAGTTGTTGTCAATATTTTTATTAATGCAGAGAGCATGAAGATGCTGATGGAGGTGGAACACAGCAGAACTGAACATGGTTCTACAGTACTGGAGAAATGTGTCATGGTAGTTCTGCCACAGACTCCTTCTGCCATTTTGGACAATTTGCATTAAAATCTTTACCTTTTCTGCTTACTTGGATAGTGAATGCCACAGGCCATGAATACCTCATTGTAATGATATATTAGATAGGAAAAGTTCCTGATGTTGTGAATATGGAACAGTTGTTCAGAAATACTCATTTTTGACCCCATTCTGCTCCCACTGGAAGTCAATAAGAGTTTTGCCTCCTACCTAAAGAAGAATTAGGCTCAAGGAAAGTGAATTTTAAAATATCACCTTTTTGCAAGACAGAAAGAGTCCTGATGGTTCACCTTGTGCCTGGAAGGCAGCTCTGTGGTGTTATACTGATGTGCTGGCATCTTTTTTATACCCCCTTAATTTAACTGTTTCTACCCCACCTATCTAACTAGAACTCAGAGAAATATTCACTAGGTTATGAAAAATGTGGTTTTAAAGAAGTAATACTGATTACGCGCCTCCCCACCCTAAACAGTACTTGCATTAGAAATACAACTTCTACAAAAGCTAACTCTCCTGTCAGTTTTAAATGTTTTTTTACTAGTGACAAAAAACAGACTGCTTAAATTTATTGAGTTAGTTGCAATATCTAGTTATAACCTTTATTGATCTTTTGTGTTGCAAACTTACCTTATTTACAGCAGGAGGGAGTACAAGTGCAGTATGTAGCAGCATACACAGTGCCTTGTGTGTGGTGGGTGTGTTATGGGAGCAAACAGAAAATCCTTGCTATTCATGAATGTGTGTGTGTTTAAACACGGCAGAGATGAACAGGAAAAGGTACGTGTTTCTTTGGAAACTGCAATTTCTTCACACCATTTAAGACAAAAATGAGGTGGAACAGGATACTTTTTTAGGATGTGTGTGATAATCTAGTTTCTGATAGAGTTTTGACAGCATTGCACAATTATCAGTTACAGCTATGCAAAGCTTTTTCCAGTTGGCAGCTGTGGCTGTAATTTATAACAATGACGACTTCTTAATGTTTATAACTTGCACTGGACCAACCACTCTGGCAAGTGAAGTTTAACTCTATTTATGCAGCATGAGCAGCACAAGCAGGAGCAAGGAGGCCCATCTCCAGGTGTCTGCTCCTTGACCTGGAACAACAAGCCCTGCAGCTTCAGTTTCCACACCCACTCAGGTCTTGGCCAGCCACGCTAATATGAATGCCAGTTATTTTTATGGACAAATTGCCAGGGAGAAATATGTCACCAGACCAATGTCAGAGATCAGCTGTCTGAGCCATGCTGCAGCCGTCTGTTCTGAGGAATTGTACTGGGCAGTTCTGCTGCATGAGGCAGCCCTAAACCACTTTCTGGGATTTGATATCCTTTTTCCATGTTGTGGGATCATTTTCTTTCAGAGGAAAATGTAGGATAAATACACTTGAAGGAAGGTGCAAGACATTGTTTACTTTAAGTGTGTTACCAGCAGTAATACAAGCCTATCCATTTCTCTTGACAAAATGCAGTCTCTCATGAGCTTAGTGGGTTTAAAGAACATACTGTGCTACACAAGGTATTAAAGGTTTCCATGGAAATATCAAATGCGAAATACATTTGCTATTTTCTAAGAAGTTTTCTTGATGACCTTTGCCTATGAAACTTCTAGACTGGAAACATGGGGCAGGGGGAAGTTAAAAAGTGGGATTATTGGAGCTTCTGTAGCTGTCTGGGTTGTTAATTTGCTGGGGTGCACTGCAAATAACTGCTAAATTCAACCAGATTCTCATTTAATAGAGCTCTGCTCATGTCTATGGAGTTCAGCCATACTCCTCCTTCATATATTTTCCGTTAATCTGTGCTAAAAGCATCCTTTTCTGTGGATTGCACCGTGGCTGTCAGCCAGTGTCCTACTGTGCTATTTCATCCACTACTTGAATGAGATCTTGATCCACAGAACAGTGTTTGTTATGTGGTATAAGGGTCATCAGCTCCTTGACTCAGCCACTGTTACATGAACTAGTCACGCAGTGTAAAGATCACAGAAAACTTCAGGGTAGACTCAGAAGTGCTGATTCAAATCTTGCCATGACACAGAAGGTACCCAGCTAGCTAGGTAGGCTTGACTCTGAGTAAAGCTTTGAGGCTGCCCTGATGAGCAGTGCACCACACAGTGAGGCTGGTCTCTGAAGAATTTATCCCTTGGTCCCCCACTTCCTCTGCCTGTCCTTTTCTGTAGCTGGTAAACAATTCTCTGTAACTTAATTCCTGTGCAGTGTTAGGATGAAATGGGATGGTGACTGCAGGTGGGAAACAGAGCCAGCACCTAGGATGAGCATCGAAGGTGAGCGAGGTCTGCCACATGAGTTTTCAAATGATACAGTGATTTGAAAAGAAAATAAACTTAGTAAGTTTAAACTTGTGCTACTACTGAAGCATCCTGGGATTACTTTGATCCCTCTTGCCCACTAACCTCTCTTCTCTTAGTCGTGTAGCCATAGGTATTAAACTATAACATACTTCAGTTAGACATGGTTGTTATTTTACAATCCTGCAATGTACAGTAAAATCCCGACCTGGCTATTGGCTTCTCTGTAAAACACTGATTCACATTTCACTTGTGGATGGTATTAAGGATCCTCAAAAATTAGGCCATGTCACATCTGGCTAAATGTATTATTTAGATATAGTCTTGCATATTATAAAACTTGTCTCTTAATCAGTCTATCTTGTGTCATGATGCTTTATCATCTAATTTTTGCAGAAGTGTTTCTAATCAAAAGTTTGTGTAGGCTGTATGATGGGCAGATCTCTGCTGATGGCACAAGGGAGGACAGGCGAGTGGGTCACAGATTACGCAGCACCAGCAGACGATAACACACCCGTCATAAAACTGACCAGCTCTTTGCATCAGCAGTGGTACAACTCCACCTTACGAAGATAGTGTGAGAACAAACTGTCCACTGCCCTAGGAAGCACTGGAGGGATGGGGAGTGATTACTGATGGCTTTAATCTGTGGGGCAGTCAAAATGAACATGGTGACAAAGCAGTTAATTTTGCCTGGGAAGCAACTGAAATAATAAACCCAACAGGAGCAGCTCGGCCTTGCTGTACAGATGTTTCATATACCATGTGATAAAGAGGCTGCTGGACTGCTCAAGGCAGGGGCGATTCTCTGTCAGAAAAATGAATACTAGGTCTGCTTCGAACTGATGAGCTATTGGAAGGTTCTTTAGCACGGACTGCTTTCAGAGACATGTTTAACTTCACAAGACAGAGCTAGCAGGAAATACATTAACAGACAGGAAAAAATGTTCCTCAGGCCAACTCTTTACTATTTTTACCCAGTGATAAGTTCCAGAAAATGCTTAGGAAAAATGAACTTTGTCAAACTTAAGGAGCCCAGAGTAGAGTGGTTTGTCTCAAAGAATGATACGAGCTTAAAACAGCACTGTTCGCAGCTGCAGTTAAAGCAATAGTCAGTGGTAACTGAGATGATTGTGATTTTAAAGTACGGAAGTGGAGGGCAAAGGTTAAGAGTGGATTCAAGCTCCATCATTATTATTCCATCCTTTCCAAGGGACAGATAGTGGATTCAAATTTACTCCCAGAATTTTGCATTACCCACTGTCCAAACATCATCTGTGTAGAAATGTATTGATATTGTGTAGAAATGTATTGATATTGTTGTTTCAGCTTCTGTGAGCTTCTGGGTTTTTAGCAACTTTTCATTCAGCCGTGCTTCTCATGGAAAGATCTTACACACTGGCACAGGGAAGTGAAAAAGTACGAAAAAAAGTTTATGAGGAAAGGAGAGCCAACTGAAAAAGGACATTTGAAGATGAGGTAAGCAGAAACTAAACAGTGCAGAGAAATGGGGAAGCTAGGAAGAAATGAGGGCAGAGAGTAATCTGAGCACCTGGTAAAGAGAAAGATCTTACTACTGGGTATAACTAGCATAAATCTTGTAATGTAATATTCTTTATTCAAATTCATAAAATGGAGTAATGCCTTTTAAGCTTCTTTTTGTATTCATTCAAAGAAGTATTTCCTAAATAAATAAAAGTATAATTGACATATCTCCTTTAAAACCTCAAACTAGCAAGCAGGAATTTAACACTGCAGTTCCCATTTTACTGAAAGATACACCCTGCATGAAAATATACAGAACAATTGAGATTTCACAGGTCTGCAGAAAGCCTACCACGTATCTCAGTACAGATTATTCTTCATTTTGATCTCTAATATCTTGAAGCTATCTTTAACCTTTGCAGAAACAATACTAATTCTGTTTTGGTGGTCTACAGAGTTGGCTGGAACTTTTAAACTGAATGTAGAAATCCTTTAGAAGAATGAATATATTTTTTGTATATATTGCTGGCTATATCAAGTTGCATTATTTATATAGGGAGAACTACTTACTGTGATCTTCTGGGAGTGAATTTCTTAGACACAAAAACAACCTGAAAATCACAAATTCTAAAAACATTGAAGTTTTAAAATATAGATGTTGTTCAGAAAAATTTATTGGAGCCTCACTCCTTTTGCACCTTGGTCATTTTTATATATCTTGAAGTAGATTGACTTAATGTATTCAGATATTAGGAATCTTGTAGCTGCTTGTTACTCTGACTGAGCACGAAAACTTAACCACCTTGGAAAACTTAGAGTTTCTCATAGGTCTATGTTTTTAAAAGGATCCTTCAAAATGCCATAATTTTTTGACTGATCCACGCTGCTGAGGTCAGACATCATCAATCAAATTTTGAACACTTAACAAACCCCTCTAACTCCCTCATAAATGCCAGTTTCTCTCTCCAAGGTTGTTTATGATCTTTGGAGATGAAAGTTGTGGTTTTCATATTGTTTAGAAATTGCTGCTTGATATCTTTGAGAAATTTGTTTGACTTTGAACAAGTTGCTGCTGTAGTAATTTAATTAGCTACATCTATGCCAGAGTGGGCAAAAAACAGTGGTTATATGTTGCATGTGTTTGTCCTTTTAACTAGGAAATTGAAATTGTTTCATTGTCAGTGAAAGTGTGTATCTGAAGTTTCAATAAATGACTATTTGTTTGAATAGATGACAGCTAGGAAAAAGTTAAGATTAGTAATCTTTTATTGTATTTAGAAAAGATGCCACAGTATTTGAAGTAGACTCTACGATCCATTTCTAATCCGAATTAAACCCTTAGTTGTTAATCTTGTTAATTTCAAGCCTTTCAGCTGGTCAAGATAGCAAAGATTCATAGACAGTCCACAAATCTGAAATGACTCGGAGATGGTAACAACTTTGGACAAGCAAACTTAGTGAGCATATGGAAGCCTTGTTAAGGGCTCACTGGCGTTGAAACTATTACTATTGTGCTTAAAGGATGATTTCTAAACACCATGCTGTTGTCTCTTGAGTGCCTCAAGACCCTAACTGAAATCTAGGCTCTGAATCTTCACTGTCAACAACAAATTAAATTTAAATTTAGAGAGAAGTTGTGTATATTCTGTCATTTTTACACTTGAAATAGAGGAGAGTATGATCAGCAGAATGATTTGCCTGGCATTGTAGGCAGAGCTGATACTAAGAAGTAAATGTTTGGTGGCAGTCCAGTGCCTTATTTGTAGTGGGACTCTAGTCCATTGGTGCTTGTGAGGTCCAGAGCCAGCTCAGTCCTGGTACACCTCTGCAGACTATTTTCACAGGCTACTCCTCCTTCGTCACAGCTGCTTCTTGTGGACACAGGAGACAGTTTTGCATGTATTTCTCTCTAGAAGGCAGATGGCAGCCACTGGTATAAGGAAAGCCTTGTTGACAGTGAAATGTATTCAGGTGTGCCAGTTCTAGGTGCCTGTCTGAAGTATTTAGCCATATCCTTTTTTTTTCTGTTTTTTCTTATTCTGCTGAAGGCACAACTTGCAAGTTCTGGTGACAACTAGTTTTGGCTCAGCAGTCTTGAAACCTGCTGATTTCAGGCTCTCCAAATTCTGGATTGACTTAGAATGAGAACTGAGCATCTGCCTGCCTCAGGAGACATAAGATTTTCTGGGACTGTTCGTATTTTTAACCACATTAACAATAAATTTTATTAACTATCTAATCCAGAACGGCTATGGTCATGTACATGCCGCTTACATACATGTTGTCAGATTTGCACAACAGGTATGACTGTATTCCCTAATGCATAGTTATAATCTTTTAGCTGTAGCTTCATGTTGTTCTCCAAGTGGCAGACTGAATGAGACTGAACACTCTGCATGGTGTTTGTGCCATTTTGCTGGCTCTTTTGGATGAAATCCTTGCCCTTTGACACTCCTCCAGTCTCAAACTGCTAGCAGGGACTGTAAATGCTCTGATTCCGTGTGTGGCTGCAGCAAGATCCCTCCAGCATAAAAGCTTCAGAGGGCAGTGATTTTATAGGCAGTGCTGATGTGATTAGACACATCTACAATCCCTAATGCAGCACAGCCTCTGAGCAGTGCTGTGGCCCATGGGACATTCTCACACAATTACCATAATTCAGAAAGGCCCAAAGGTTGAAGCAGCCAAAAGAGCAGGAGTGCCAACAGGTGACACAGTCTCTCTAGTTTGTCCTGTCCTTAGGCTCTGAATTCTGAACTGCTCCACTTTATGGATGTAGAATGGAATCTTGCCCTTTTTTCACTCCCAGAATAATGCATAATTCTGCAAACTTGTATCAATTTCTTTTTAAAAATGTTGCAAAAGCCTTATCAGTGATTACAGCTAGAGAGTTAAATCATCATGTGCACAGCAAAGCAGTAATTCATCTTGTGTTAGCAGCTTAAAAGCAACTTGTATGACTTATTACTATTTAATGAACTCAATGTTTACCTGCATGTGAGAAATGAAGATATTTTTCTCTGGCACAGGTGGGGTTTTTTTTCCGCCATAAGAGCTGGAATATTATTCATGTGATAAAATGCAAAAAAAACTGTAATGAGAAAGATGAATATAGAACAGTTCATTAATTTTCTTTAGGGGTATGATACTGTAGATCTATGTTAATTTAGACTGAAACATGAGTTTTGTGGTCTGTGCAGAGGAGTATGTAACCAGTTTTTTACCTTTGTGCACGGCATTCCTTTCAAAGGCAGCAGAGTGCAGGATCCAGCTATTCGGTATCCATTGCTGTATTTTTTTCTTCCTTCTCAGATGTTAGTGGCATCCCCTGGAAAAGCCTCTGTATTCAGTGCACAGGTTGCTTCTTGGAAGGACCATTCCAGTTTTTGATTAAAACAATCTTTTCATGCACAAACAGTGATCAGATTTGGTGTCAGGGAGAGGTTCAAAGCCCACATCCTATAAAACTTCAAATCTAAACAATGGGTTGGGATTTTCAGAAGGCTCAGAAGTGTATTTTTCCCCATGAGAGCCTGCGACAATGCCATTAAATAATAAAGGATACTGTTAGAGACCCACAGCTAATCTTGACAAGATGGTGTTTTTTTCTTCATGCTCAGTTAGCAATTTGAATGCCATTCCTTTCTCCTCTTTAAAAATTGTTTTCATTAGCATTTCCAAAATATACATTATAGGAGACTGTAAACATTATGGGATAGCAATCTAGCTGTGATTTGATACAAACTAAAATTACCACCATCAGCAATAAGCAGAGACACCATAAAAGGAAAACGAAGCAGTGCTGCATGTTTGTCTAGGGGCAAGGTCAAACGTGAGAGACATCCCAGCCTCTCAGCTGAGGAGGAAGAGGTGATTGAAAGGGTGAGGCCCTAGGATTTCATCAGGCTCCAGTGAATGTTTGGAGGGAAATAAAAGAGGCAAAATACTAGCTCTGCTTAAATGGGAGCATAATGCAGGTGGGATGAATGGCCAGGGTGTTGTGTCAGGAGAACTAAATTGTTTAATTTCTGAAGGGGATAGCATGACTTTATGTACAGGGGAAAGGCTGTGGGAAGCAGAAAAACTTATTCAGGGGTCATCTTTGTTTTTTTCCATTCACTGACTCCCCAGGCAGGCCTTGTGATGCTGCTTTGCAGGGCAGGATGTGTACAGTGTGCTCTGTGGATGGACAGTACCTTGGGCTAACACCCGATGGCACCACCTGAACCTGCAGTGCTGCAGCACTGGGAAGGGCGGGAGTTCCTGGGCAGCCCTGCTCCACCCATGCTGTCCACCTGCTTTAAGAGTAGGGAGTGCATAAGACACAGCAGCAACCCCTGAAGCTCTCTAGAGCTGTAAGTTAGGAGCTGCACTGCATATGCTGCTGGCAGCATCCAAACAGTTTAAATGCAATATGCAGGATTTTTCCCACCTGTATGTTGTGCCACCTTTGCCGTGGAGGGTATGGAGAACATCCACATCCTGTTATCCAAGGGAAGATGGGGTACCTGCTGCCACTGCTACCCTACTGCTCCCAGGTTTTTCTCCTGTGATACCTAGAAAAGGGCTGGTGACAAGTAGCCGTGGATGGTGATGCTTCTCATTGCAACAAGCAGATTCTAAGAGTTGATATCTCCTCACAGCCAAAGTTTTGTGACATTCAAAATTGAATTAATTGGAACTGGGGTGTAAAGAAATCTGTTCTGGCATGGGGAAGGGATGCTTTCCTTCATCTTGTTTTTTCCTGTAAAACCACATCAAGTTCTTCTACAAGAAGCCAACTGAAGCAGTTATTGTAAATAAAGTACTTTGCAAGAGTAACATTTTATTTCATATTCTGAAATGGGTGTTGCACTTTAAAGCTATGCCTCATTCCAGAATAAAGTCTTTGCATAGATAAACCTTCTGAAGGAGCATAACCTTAGAAATACTGAAATTGGAATAACCAAAAAAGACAGAAAGTCAAGCTGGGAACACAGGTGAAACAGACTGGGAGAGTAGTCCCTGGCAGAGGAAGCCCAATGCTTGGTGGGACATATTCCAGTGTTGCTGTTCATACTAGTTTTCACTAAGAAGTCTTTCAAGCATTCTGTAACACAGTGATGAGAAAGAGCAACAATCAGTAATGCAGTTCTGTCTCAGTCTGCAATAGGTAACTCACTTTAAACTGCAGTTTCATCTTTATGTGAAGGTGTGCTCACAGATCTTGGTCACTGGAGACCCTGTGGGCACATTTCGCAGAATCCCAGCATGGGAAAGGTTGGAAGGGACCCCACTGGGTCAAGCAGGGTCATTCCAGAACACATGGCACAGGATTGTGTCCAGACAGTTCTGTAATATCTCCAGTGAGGGAGACTCCACACCCTCTCTGGGCAATCTGTTCCAGTGTCTCCCACACAATAAAGAAGTTCTTATATTCAGGTGGAACTTGTGCATCAGTTTCTGCCCATTGCCTCTTGTCTTATTTCCACTTCTATCTCTTGAATGTGCACTCACTATTTATTTGCTCACTGAAAAGTTTGATGATCTTGGGATAATGGCTTTAAGGTCTTCTTTTTCGGAATAGGGAGTAAGAAAAATATTGAGAGAAGTGTAGATAAAATGGAATGCAAGAGATGTTTCCTGGTCATCTGTTTAAGACTGATTGATTTTCACTGCTCTTGAGAAATATGGCAACCTGAAGGCCTTTTTTACTTATGGGCAACCTCATCACTGCATAGTTTGTGGCTTTATTTTACTGCACCTGTTATCCACTCGCCCACTTCTCCTCCCACATGCAGTCACAGATACAAAATGGTTCTGTTACAAAGACCCAGATTGCACTGCAAACAAATAGGCTAAAATTACAGTTTAGCATGGTGCAGATGATTTGTAGCTACAGTGCACTGGTCTATCATTCCAAGTTACTGTTACATGTTTGTTGCCTGAGGGGATTTTAATCAGGGAGCTCTTAAACACACCTTTACTCCCTGTAGGGACTATGTGCATACTGAGCTCTGTGACCCAAAGGAAGGATGGTCCTGGTTTCCAGATGCCTAATCTGATGGCCTTTTAGCATCATAGGTAGAGTGTGAGAAGAGGGCAGAATGGTACCCAAGCAGCTACACCTTCATCAGTGTAATTGACCTTTTACAGGAAGAACCCCATTGTCAGACTCTGCAAAGACTGTTTCTTTTCCCCACTGGGCTGCTAGGAAATAGACTGGAAAATGCATGGCAGCCAGTCTGGTTTTATGTCTGGCCTGCTCAGATGGTTGTGAGTGAGAGGTTGAAATCCAAAGATGCATTACAGAGAGATTAGAGACTGGGCTTTTCACTCACACAGGTGTTCCATGTTCTTGATGGGTTTCCAAGGTCAATAGATTAAGTTAACATATTTTTCAAAGACCTAGAAGGAGTTATGTATTGCAAATATGTTCACTGTCAGTTGCAAGGTCGAGATAGCTGAGGGGAGGCTTTATAACTGCCACTGCTTGTGATGGACAGTGCAGGTTTATTCTGTAGACCTGTCAGTATCTCACATTAATTTGTTCTATCACAAACAATGCCAACAAAAGATAAAAAGTAGAACTTTGGGATTTTTGCTAAATGTGTCCATATTAAGGGTCTGGAGAGGATAGTTGTTGGTTCAGTTGTTTTCTTTCAGTTGTTTTCTAGGTTAAATCTGGTTCTTTTGTGCTCAACTACTGTGCTATAGAAATAATTTATTGACTATACTGACAGTGAAGACAGGTGATTGATGCTGCCAGCTTCTGTTGGATGTCTTATAGACATCTGCACAAGATTTGTGTTGGTGATGGCTTCCTAGTGGTAATAGCTTTTCTTTAAACACTATAAAACTTTCTAATTAGGTTGTAAATAGAGCACTACATTTTGAATAAGGGAAGTGTTAAATAAACCATAATATTTAAACCAGATTTTATTTCTGGCAATTACTCAGACTCTAAAGATAAATTCCCTTTCGTTAAATCACAGTGAGGGCCTATTGTTGCTAGTCTTTGTGTAAATATATACTTACCTGTAGTCAGAGAAAGATGGGCAGGAGAGAACATGAAGAGGGTTGTGTGTAAGGAGGCAGGGCTGATAGGGGACGCTTCTGAAAGAGATATTTCACTTCAGCAATAATAATCCTTGAAGGTTTTTTGCACTGCTGCTTTGCACTGAATTGACCTCACGTTATCAGTTGTCTTTTTGTAGAATTAATTCCCCTTCTTCCCAAATGAAGGTGGTTTTGAAAAGAGAATAGCTCAGATAGCCCCAATTCTTCCAGACCAGGTCTGGCAGCCGCAGTGTGTTGGCAACAGGTTTGTATCTGCTTGTCTTGGAGGAAGCTGGTGAACCACCAGTCCTTCCAACAGATATCATAGTACCTCTGCTTCTTACAATTCCTGTGGAGCCTGGTCATACTGGAAATACGGATTGTTAAATATGAAAGATAGGACAGGGTGTAAAATGTACAGGTTGTTCCCTCACATACTTGGAATACCTCCACTGTCTCTTGTGCAGGGAGGCTCTCCTCTCTTAGAGGTCAGAAATATATTAAATGGGAGAAAGTTGAAGTGCACACTTCAGAGTCAATCTTCATTTCCTCTCTGCTCCTTAGGAAGGATGTAATGCAAGAATTTGTGGGGTGTGGAATTTTTTACAGTTCTGTCACATATGAAGTATCAAGTGGGGTTAAGAAGGAAAAGCCTTTGTGCAATTGTGTAATTCTCATTTTGAAGCTCTTTTTGGGTTTCTGAGGTGCTGGTGTACCTAATGTGCCTCTCCACACTTGTACAGACCTATGTAGGTACACAAGTCCGTAGGTGGAAATGTGGGAAATGGATCCTGGCACTTTCCAGGTTTATCTGGTACTAAATAGTGCCTTTGGAACACCTGTAGTTTCATAAGTTTTTTTAATCAGAAAAGGTTGTCCTTGAAAATAATTTCCAAACATATTTTTAAGACATCATGTATCCAGAGGTAGGATTATTATCTGTTTCATGTAGAGTTAAGTGATCTCAGCTGGTTGTATATAAGTAGCCTAGTCCTCAAACATAAATATATTCTAAAAAAAACAGGATAAAATGTTGGAAAAACTGAATAGGGCAGCTTCAAGCAAAACATGTAGAAAATCTTCCCTTTTTAGAAAATAATGTTGTAGAGTCTGGGCTGCTATGGGAGAAAAAAAAAAGATAAACACTTCTGGAATTTTTTTTGTTTGTTTTGGGGGGGTTTTGTTGGCTTATTTATTTGTTTGTTTGCTGTACCATGGAACTTTCACTGAAATTAATAAAAGTTTGTTTTAAAGTTGCCTTGTCAGAAATACTGACTAGCTATATCTCTTCCTACTCTCCATAATTTTCTGTTATGTTTGTGGAAGCACCTGCCAACTATTCCACCACTAGTTTTGCAATTAATTTAAATAAATACATACTTTGCTGTATCCTATGTGGGCTAAGCCAATTCTACTTTAACTGAGCAGTCCCTTTGCAAAATTTTGCACATTCACAACTCAGCACTTCTCGCTCCCATAGGTAACACTGTCACAGACTTGCATGTCTAAACAGATGCAGATTTTTAGTGGAGCAAATACTGCCTTAATCTTTGTTTCAGACAGCTCTTGCTTACACTAATGCAGAATAATTTAGGTTTAATATTGCCTGTTTGAATTGAGAACAAAGCAGTTGTTGAAGTTAGGGTGAATAATTCATTTTTCAGAGTTTAAAGGGTAGATGTTAATATTGTGAAGCTGCAGATGATGCTACTGAAGCCATTCATGTTAAGAGAATAAATTGCCATTTGGAATGCTGAAAAATTAACCCAATTTACAGCATGGGTGAAGATGAACTCTCTCTGGTGAAAGCTGTATTTAAACCACCAATCAGATAATTACATCTTGGCCTTCTAAAACATCTTATATGTAGCACAGATGTAACTGCTTTTTCTTCATAAGTGAATACATTATATTTAACAGCATCTTAAAAAATGTGCTTGTTTTTCTGGATTTTGTGCATTTCTGCTGGGAAAGTCTGGAATATAAACAATGTAAAACATGCATGCATAATGTGTCAGCTAAGGATTAAGCCACAAGATAGACAAAGCCAAGCCAGTGGATGCTGTTTGCACATGACCTAAACTTCGGAAGAATTAGTGCAAGTCCCATTTCCAAGAAAGGTGAATATCTGTTGTGGGTGCAGCATCTTATGAACACAGTTAGTGACTGTACAAGTTAATCTAAAAGGAAGCTTTGTCTTTTCATGTTTATTATTTTGCATGGAAAAGTCAGGTAGTTGCACAAGCAAACCAGGGACACTTGTCTGTGATGATAAAAATAAGGCCTATGATATTTGAACATGGGGTTTTTAGTTTTATCTGTTTTAATCATCTGCAGGACCTCACAGCAATTGCTACTCCTGTAATTGAGCTGAGCTTTCCTGAGCAAACAAATTATCCACCAAAACAATGTCTTTATTTTTCTAATAGAACCGGAACAAACACATCTCTTTTGTTCCCTTGTTTGTGCACGATCTGTGTAGAAGATGACCGTGCAGAGCAGGGAATGGCTCTCATCGGCTAAAATCCCTCCACTCACCAGGCTACAGGAAGATCCTGGAAGCATCTACCACCCTGTATATCCTTTTGCCTCCATGCTACCCTGCCTTTCTCTAGTTTAGGGGAAATGGTAGCCCAGGTTTGATGCCTTGTGCCAGTTGAGAGCAATGGGAAGGCATTTGAACCTTGTGGTATGGTGTCACCAGGATAGATCTGTCCTACCCAGCTCAGCCTGAGCAGTCACTGGTGGTTACAGGATGAAAAAAAATCTGAGAAGGGCTAGGACAAAGTGGAGCATCCCCAAGGGAACTGGTAGTTGTTTATTGTAATGAGTTTTTCTTTCACCTTTATTTTCTCAAATCACTGGTCTCACAGCTGTTCTTCCCTGGGTGTTGGTAAGTTTGATGGCTTCCAGGAACTCCTGAGCTTGCTTCTTCACCAAGAGGGGCTGTCACTGTGCCTGTATAAAGGTTTTATTCAAGCCATGCCCCATTCTGCGACTTCCTTCTTTGGGTGAAACTGGCTGGTACTTACACCATCGATTTGTATGTTTGTTGAGGAGAAAAGAAGTTATAATACAGAGTCAGTTACAGAATTTAAGCAGGCTGAATAAACAGATCATCTTCCCATGCAAAGAATAGCCCTGTTGGTTAAGCAACCTGGGATGCGATTGCAAGGGAAAAAATAAGGGCTCTGCTCT
The DNA here is from genome assembly GCA_013397935.1 of Dasyornis broadbenti. NCBI lineage: Eukaryota > Metazoa > Chordata > Aves > Passeriformes > Dasyornithidae > Dasyornis > Dasyornis broadbenti. The sequence continues at coordinate 202,948 of VZRN01002468.1, read as the reverse complement.
TATATAATAGTATCCAGTCCTACCTCCAGTGTGTCAATCAAAGAGCACTTTGCACTCTGCATACCTGCAAATGTGCCTTAGATCCTGTTGTTTAGTCAGTGCTTACAGGCAGTATTTGAAGAAGGGGTTTTGTGGCATGTCATTTATTTACAACTACAGAATGCCACACATCTAAGGCTTTCTGAGAGAGCTTGGGGTAGCTGTGATGCATTAAGATACTCTTAATCACCACATGGTGCAACTACACAGTAGCTCTTACATCACATGTACCTAATGAAATACTGATACGTTTTCTTTGTGAGCAGACAGGTAAAATTAGACAGAAATTGTTATTTAGCTCCTTGAGCTCAAAAAGATGATGAAAATGCAGGTTTTGAGATGGAGCTGGTGAACTCATTCACAAGTTCATTCAGGTTTATCTAAGAAGAAAAACAGCATAAGAAGAGATGTAAATTGCATTTCCTGTTTTGTTTTGAAATGATGTCTTTACCTTTAAATTGACCTGAATCTTAAAAAGGTATCTAGCTATCTGAAACTAATAATAATAATACCAAAGCCGTCAGTTCGTGAACTTCAACAAAAAAACCCAAACAAACAAACAAACAAAACCCCCAAACAAACAAAATAACATCTTTGGGTAAGGTTTTTGATTATTTGGTTACAGCTTTTTCAAAAAAAGGAGAAGTCTTTGATCCATGCAGCTCCATACATAGTGAGTGGAGCTCCCTGAATGTCCAGGGATCTTCTCTCCCAAACTTAAAAGCAGAAGAGGCTGGATTTGGAAAAAGAGTTGTTCTTTCAGTTTTTTATTAAAGAAGGAACAAACACAAGGGCAAAATAGCATGCAAAAAGTCACACCATAAGTTGGTGACAGAACTGAACATGTTACACATTTGAATGTCTTGATCACTGCTTCCTCTCAGCTCTGCAGTAGAGGGAAACACCTGCCTGTGGCTGATAGACTGAGCAGAGCTCATCTTTGTCCCTATGCCACACTTTAGTAGAAGTGTGGTATTAAGGCTCATTCCTCGTGCTGTGGTAACACCTCTCGTCCTCTCAGCCACGGTTCATTGACAATCATTTATGCAAAACTGAGTTTTGTAGTGGTGTTGACTGGTTATGGTCTCTTAGTTCTAGTCAGTGGTTGCAGGTTAGGGAGAGAATGAATCCACTGTGGTATGAACATGGCATTAGGGGTCTCCATGAAATACTGATACTGACCTCGGTTATGGGAAAATCAAGACTTCTAAGGCTCCCAATGTGGCTTCTGAGACTTGCCATTCAGTGGGATGTTGGTGTAGATTTACACTATGGGGGAATGCTTTGCAGTTCCTGGCTGTCTACCTGTGGGAAATACCAGATCCTTGTAACTTCACTCAGATGGTCCAACCAAGCATGGGGACTGATCTAATAAAGAGGGGTTAAATATATTAGCAGTGGAGTGAGTTGCTGGATAGATTTGGTGGCTGGATACTGGAACTCTCCTTTGACCTTGTGGGTTCCACTTAACTGCTCTGTGGCCATAAAGTGGACATAATTGCTCTGTGCTCATAAAATGAGTATCAGAGCTATCTCAAAAGGCTAATTAATGTTGGTAAAGTGCTCTGAGGCCCAGAGATAAAAGGGGTCATAGACTATTGGTGTTAAATGTGACATATATTTGTTGATAAAGTAACTTTCCTCAGTCAGTGGATTCCTGCCCTATTGTCAAGGATCAAACTGTTTCTTGTTTAATCATTTGAATATTTGTAGGTCTGGAGATAGATAGGTCATCAACTACATATCACTACAATTAGTGATACTGAATCATCATTTTCTGTAAGGATTCCCTGAAATTGTTTCTTTTTAAGTTTGAATTGTCAATACACTTCATTACCATTTGGCATGAAAATGTTTTGAAAAAAGTTTTAGTGTAATGAATAACTGGAAGCATAGGCCATCTCTTGTGTCTCATCAGTTGACAAATCAAATGTGTGATGTACAGACATAAATGAACTGGATCCAGCATGCTATGGATAACCTCTGCTCCCCACTCCCAACAGGCATTTCCAAGCTTCCAGGTACCATGCTTGTTACAAAGAGGGCTTGATGTGTTTTTAAAACAGGAGGTTGTACGGATTTAAATACTTCACTGATTCTTGCCGCAATTGTCATGGTCTCAGAGGAAGGTTGCTGCTCCCAAATGCTATAAATTTACCCTAGTTGTCTAGAGATTAAAAAAATTATTCATGTTCTTATGGTGACAGTCAGTTGAGGAAGTTTCAGGCTCCTTTGCTCAAGAACAAGGTTGGAATTTGTAAGAAAACCTATCAAGTTGCATTTCCTAAGCTAGCATCTGTTTCTTTGGAGAAGCTGTGGTTGGGTTGGCTTTAAACTGAAGTCAGATGGTGAAAATATAAAGCATTTTCCTTGAGCTTTTCCCTCACTTTGTGCATAGTTCTGACTCTGTTGTACTTGTGCATTCCAGCCCGTAGCAGCGTGGAGTCAGTCTGTGCCTGTGTGTGCATGCATGCTGCTGTGAGCCTGTGCAAGAGAAGAGGGGGAACATTTCAAAGCAGTGGTTGTTTTGGGATGCTGGATTGCATTTGTCATGGTAGATGGGAGATTATGGTACTGTGGGAAGATGTGTCCCCATGGTAACTAAAAGCTGTTTTAACCAGAGATGGAGTGGAAGCTGAAGGCATGCCTTTTCTATGGTGCCTTACCACAACTTTTTCATCCAATATTAAGGGTTCATTATATGAACCTCAGCAGATCACATTGATCTGCTGAGGGATTTTCCAGCATGAGGCAGAACCTGGTTTCTCTTAGCTATAAAGATGCTGCAGGAAACCCTGCAATGCTTTGTGGGCATTGGGAATTTTAGCAATAGAACTGTATTGACAGTGCAGCTGTGGGCCTTCCAATTCTCTCCTGCACGTAACTCTGGGAAGTACAGCCTCTGAGAATGAGTTCTACACCATTATCAGAGTAAGTATGGGGCATGTACCTCCTATTTGTAGAAAATCTACAGTGTTGTGTCTGTGTAGTATCTTCCTCTGGAGGTTGGGAGCTGATTGCCTCACTGCTCCTCTTTGAATCCAAGGTCTGCAGCTTGAAGCCCTCACAAAGGAGGGGAGTGTAAAACCATCCCTTCACAGACCTTACACAGACCTTATACTCCAGGTAGAAGAACCAGAGTAGGTGGAGTTGGGGTTAAGCTGCCTGTTTATGTCCCATAGCTCATGTATTACAGCTTATTTTAGGGACATGCTTTAGAAGCCAATCATGTTAAATCTTTTGAATGTGAATCTTGAATTTAAGAGCTATCCCTTTAGGGTGATGTAACATTTTCCCTTGTTTAACATTTTTCTTCATATGTATTTTCCCCCCATAAATATTTTGTGGAATGCATGAGAACAGGGCCTCCTCCATCCTTCTTGGGAGGAGTGTCAGAGAGAAGTGGAATGGACACTTTTCAAAAACTGAAAACTCACAAAGTTGTAAAAGGTTTAGGTAAATCTCTCTCACTTCAAATCTGTCCACCTACCTGAATCTCATCTTCCCTGTTTTTTGAAAATGCAGAGGAGGAACAAATCTCACTTTGATAAAATTGCTTCATCTTGTTCCTTAAGCACCTGAATAACTCAGTACACTAAAACTATGCTAGGGAAACATTAAAGCAGATACAGAAGAACTCAATAAGTTGACAGTGATTTGTGTTGCCTTGTGCATATGCATTTCTGCATAGCCCTGAATTATTGATTAGTTGTTATTTCAGTAATTGATTTTTCTGCATATTTGCACTGCCCTTAGAGAAACCTGCAATAATGCAATTGTTCATTTGTATTGTTGAGACAATCTAGCGTGTCTTTAATGGCTTTTATGAGGTGATCATGTCCTTCTATGGCACTGCTGATCTGTGGAAATTGATTGCACTGGATTTAGTTTATACTGATACATATGAGAGAAGATGGGGCCTTTCATTGCCTTGATACATGTCTCTTCTTCCAAGCAATAACTGTTGTGCATTTAGCAAGATGTTTGTCTGGTGCATTTCAACATGGAAGCATTATTGCAGTGCCATAGAAAGCTTTTGTCATGGACATGAAATTTCATGCAGCAGTAGGTTCAGCTGAGTGGCTTTTAAGTCACGTAGCAATTCCCAGATTAAAGACAATCTAAAAGTATGAAGTATAGGTAATCACATTACTTTAAATAATTGCTCTTTGTAATACTTCTGTTAATTTCTGGTATAGGGAAGGAATTAAATTTGGATATTAATAAGGATCAGATTATCAAAGACAAATTGGTCCATTTCAAAAGAGCATCGAAACAGCTATACTGGGTCACAGAAAAAACCTTCCGTGACTCAGACCAGAGCTCAGCCCTTCACTTTCTTTTCCCAAAGCATGTGCTGCTGGCCGCTGTAGAGCAGCAACAGCAGCAGGAGCAGTATTCTTTCCCAGCTTCTGGCAACCAGCCATTTGGGTACTGCTTCAGCCAAAGGTTGTATCTGCATCATTGTATTTAATAGCCATGGTGGACCTTTTTTCCATGAATTTCTCTAATTGCTTTTCTTTTAATCCATTTATGCTTTTGGCTTTCAAAACATCCTGTGGCAGTAAGTTCCACAACTTAATTATGTAATGTATAATAAAAAAAAATATAATTGGCCCCTCTTGTTTTAAGCAAACTGTCTGACCATTTCATTTGGTGCCCCCTATTTCTTGCATTATGAGAACAGTTGTTCCTGCTCACTGTATCTATGCTATTCCTGATATTAGACCATAATCATATTCTTCTCCACAGTGATCTCTATTGCAGGCTGCAAAGTCCTCATCTGGGTAATCTCTTCTTGAAAAAAAAGCTGGTTTGTACCTCTGCTATTTATGTCTTCCTTCTCCCTATCTTTTTTTAATTATTCCAAATCAATTTCACAACTGCATCCATTATTGAAGATGTGGGCAAAACTCAGTTTATATGCAGAGATGATGTTCTCGGTTTCTTTTGTAATCGTCCCTGACATTGTTTTTTTCTTTTACCATCCCCTAGCATTCAATTTGGTGCTTCTCAGAGAATTCCATATTATGGTTTCAAGATCTCTCTCCTGAGTAAGAAAGGGTAACTTAGATCACATAACTGTGTATGCATAAACTGTGTGGGTTTTATCCATGTACAGCCCATTGCATTTATTGTCATGTCCCAGTATCCCAAAGCAGCCTTCTTCCTTCCTGCTGTTTATAGCATTTATCTTTGCCTAATGGATAGAATTGAGCAAATAATATATGTGAAGATTTTTGCCTCAGTTGTTGCATGCTTCAATTGAATTGCAATTTCTTCAAATTCAGGTTTTTCCATTGCTGTACAAAGCAACGCCAAGTGGTGAGGGGAAAATGAGCCATTTGCTCAAGCAAAGAACTACACTGATCTGTTTGTGCTTTTCCTGGATCCGGGCTAGCTCTGGAGTTCTAACATAGCCCTGCACTGTGCTAGAGTGTCTGTAATGACACACAAACTGGTGGTCAGAGAGGAAAGCTCTCTCTCAGTAATGGTCTTCTTTCTGAGTGATAAAAATTGCAGTTTACAATACATTAAAAAAAAAAAAAAATTAAAGGTTATGTGGCATATGTAGGGCCATAGTATGACTGTGTAAATTCATTAAATAAACAGATAAAAAGTGGATGAAGGCTTCTTCATGCTGTCCCTCACAAAGGCAAGGCAGGAAATGCCACCTGAGCAGGAAAAGAGGGGTGTAAGCAAAGGACAATGGGTGCAGCAAGGGACCCTTCTTTCCTCCAAATCCTTCCTTACCTCCTGGTGCACAGACATGACTCAGGTCAAGGTCTGCTTTGTTTTTCAAACCCTTTCTCTCCCTTGTTTCTGTATGAGTGCTAAACCAATGCAAAACTAAATGCAAAGGTGAAAATCCATTTTACTGGCATTTGACGTGCTGAAAGGCACATTATTTCTGGAAAAGGAAAACTTATGTGCTGTGACTGACTGATGGAAAATGTAAAGCTGAATAGCTTGGTAAAAAATCCAAATCATCTATCTTGTCAGAAGCTCTGGCTTTCCAAGTAGCAAAGCAGTAACCAAATTTGGTTCCTCAGAGGCTTGCATGGTCATTAGGTATTTAGTATTGAGTAAATATTAGCTTTCATGGTCTGGTGGATTTGTGGTACTGTGTGTGATTACTGTATTTTATTAAGAGGCATCTTTAAAAATCTATGTGGTAAGTAACTGCAGTGTTATGTCAACTTGTATCTGTCATGTGAATTCAAACACAACCAGAAAGGCAGCATTTCTTCTATGACAAATGCACATTTTTGATGGGTTTTAATTCTCCAGAGAAACAAGCAGACTTTTGTTCTCTTCAGCTTCGTGTTTATTGTCCTTCTGCTGCTTTATACTAGGGGATGAAAGTGGAGGGAGTGTTTTTAAAATTATCATTACTGTCTATTAAATTTTTTTTCACCTGCGCCTATTATTATCCAGAAATAGAAGTTATGACTTCTTGGGTGTGAGTAGAAATTACAAGAGAGCCATTAAGTGCGATTGATATGAGGTGGCAGCGACTGCAGCTGGGCTTGCTCAGGACCCAAAACTAAAACTGCTGAATGCATAACTAGTCCTGAGATAAGTCACAAAGGAAAGCAGGGAAAAAGTCAGTTAATAAATATAGTAGATACAATATCTGGCAGAAAGCCTTCCCTTTTACATACGTCCCCACCCACATCATTCCCAGAGTATCCACTGAAGATAAATTTAGAATCCCTGAATCTAATTATTGCCTGATTTTTGTGTAAGTTGATACTGAGGAAAAATGGGAATGCTTCCATTTCCAGGTTTTGGATTGTTGGAGGAGGAAAGGAGGGGCATGGTTAGACGTAACTGCACATGAGAACCAAAACAGTTTGCTGGACCCAAGAGTCTTTCAATAGCATATGAGCCAACTAATCTTTGTGGATATAGCTTGTATTGATCTCATTAATGGACCTCTAACAATGAAACTTCCTAGCTGCAGATGGCTTACAGACAAGTGGAGAATACACAAAAGATATTTACCTTGTTGACTGGATTCTATTCTATTCTAATGTACTACTATATATAAACATGGATGGATTTTTTTTTTTTAATCCTGTAACCCTTGAACAACTAAACTGGACCTGACAAACTGGTAGAGGAAATTATTTGTCTAGGAATACTCTTGTTAGATTACTTCTGAATCATGAAAATTTTACAATAAAGATGAGAAACTTTTAAAATCTACATTTATGAGTAATGGCACAATTACCTCATATTTCAGTCTCATAAATATTCAGCATACTGTTTCAGTAACATAATAATGAGAAATGGAAAAGCATATGTTGAGAACAACAAGGGGAAAAAAGCAGCATAATTTTGTACTTCAACAAGTCTATATATAGAAAATGAGTCATTGCACCCACCTCTGAAAAGGAATGTGGCCACTTACTAGAAGAATATTGCACCACTGTGTTATAGTTCAGGGCAGGTAACAATATAAATGTAGCCCCGGCTACAGCTACAATTTGCTGGCAAAAATGGGTCCTGCTCTGATAAGGAAAGTTTGCTCTCTGCCAACAGAACAGAAGCTGCAAACTTCTGCAGAGGTTTCCTTTCCATTGCCCTGCAAGATCAAAAGCTTCCTAATCTAAAGCTCAAAGCAGATATGCATTTCTTAAAACAAAAAAAACAGATGAAAGAAATTCTTCAGCTTTTGTTTATTACTTTGTCTCTGATTGCTAGGCCAAGATTTAATTTTGTATGCTGCACTGACTGCCACGTATTTTCTCTGAGTCGAAGTAAATTAGAAAGAGAAAAAAGTTACCAGCAGGTCAGATTTGGGTCTGGTCATGCTTATGGAACCATTGAGCATGTTTTAACAGCTATGCTTTTCTGGTCTAGGGTACATTCACAAATCTTGATCATTTTCCTCTGATTAGGAAGAGGACAGACTGATAGCATTAGAGTTAATGTGTGGATATGCTCTTCTGAATTCCTTATGGGAGAAAGTCCTTAAGAAAGGCTACGGGCAATCCTTCAGCTGTAAAGAAAGCTTTATTGGACCCAAAGATGATTAGCTGCTGCTTTCACATGTTTCTGTGTACATTGTAATTCAACAAACACATAGAAAAGCATCACCAGGGCAGCACTGTGGGTCATTGAGGGGAAAGTTAATGGGATGAAATATGGGTGTGAGAGTGAGTGATGGTTGGTTACTTCAATCCCAGACATGGATTTGTAAGGAAGATTTCTGCCCAAGTGAATTATGTGAAATTATATGCAAAGCTGACAGTTATTAGTAGCAGATCTAATTGGAACATCATGGAAGGACTGGAAATTTTGCAAAAGAGGCTGAGTGATTTTGTCAGTTGTATGTAAGCCTGCAAAATTGCTGACAGTTTAGGGATCCAAGACTGCATATGCTTAAACAGCAAAGGAAGCCCTGCTAGCGTGGCTGTATTTCTGTGAGCAGTTTGTGAATGCCTGGAGCTTCACCCTGTTGTACTTATGAGGTTTTTTCTAGTAAATTTGTGTACTACTAGAGACAAATCAGCATTGTGCGTCATGTTGAGTCCTGTCTGGACTGCAGGTGCCCAGTGCCAGTGATTGGGGCTTACCTGGGTCCTGGGGATTTTCCTATTACTTTTTACTGCCAAGGATGGATGTGTGTGAGGAGGAGGTGACCCTGCAGAGGGGGACCGTGGAGGGCTGGGGAATGTGAGACTGGAAAGCTCCTCTGTGCCTTTTGGATTGCAGGGTACTGATGGACATTATTCAGAAGTCCATTTTTAAAAACAAAGAGTGTGTTATTTATATTGGGAAAAAAAACCTAGCCCTGACTGGAGAGAACACTCCGGGCACTGGGTCTGAAGGAATGTGATTTTTGTACCTCAGGAAGGGTCTGGTTAACTTCCGTCATGGTGTCTGCTAGTGTTCTTTATAATGCTTGGTCTCCCGTGGGACCCAAACCCCTCTGGTTTGGGCCAGGCCAAGGGGGGTGCAGTCCTCATAGTGCTGGTGAGGGGGACTTTCAGTCATAGCCCTGCATGTGGGATGGGGGGTGGAAGCAGGCCAGCTCCTGGAGCTCTTCCTCATAACCCACATTCTCCTTCCAGCAGATCTTAGAAACAAACTTTGACAGGCTTTTCTGTTTCTATTTGGGATTTTCAGCCTGATTTTCCAAGCAAATAAGGCTGTGTGATCACACTGTCTGTGAATTCACCTCATTCCCTCACCAGGGTGGATTTAAACCAGCTCACTGGTTTTCTACCATGTTTGACAATGCAGAAAAGCTCTCAAAAGTTACTGAGGCTACCAGAAATTGGGTAAAATAGCATCTGGATAGAGGGAGGCAACCCAAATTCATGCCCTGCTGAGAGTAAGGCAGGCAAGACTTGGAACCAGATGCAGCAGTTGGCTGCCCAGTTTGAAGGGGGTGATGGCCTAGAGGCCATTCCTGTGAACCAGAGCTGGACAGCCCTTCCTTGCCACAGGCAGGGAAATGGGGTACTACAGTAAGAGCAGAAAACATGTAGGATGTGTAAATCAACCCCTCCTTGTGTACTGAACTTTGGCTGTCTCCCTTCCTTCCTCAGCTGACATGCTAAATGTCTGCGCTTGCTTGCACTTTCATTTTACAGAGCTTTTAAGGAGTTGAGTTTACTGAAAAATCAGGCTTTGGCACTTAGATCACATGAGGCATGGCCTCATGAGGGAAGGAGATGGTGCACAGTAGGATTTTGAGTCCAGCTCAGCTGCCTCATGGCCTGTACAGTCACAGTTTAATTCACATAACCAGAGCCTTTGAGGCAGGAAATGCATTAGAATGATGGAAAAGGCCACGATCCAAGCCAGCCTGTAACCAGCCTCTATGTTCATGAGATAAAAGTCTTACTTGGTGCCGTGAGGTCCCTGTGTCACTTCACTACCCTCTTCCCTGCTGGCAGCAGGGTTATGGCCATAACTCAGGGATGAAGCCAACTTCTGCTGAGCATTGGAGGAACATGCCAGTGTCCTTGCTCTTAACCTGTTCCAGTGACATCCACTAGAAGGTAAAGTGTTTTTCCCAGGGACATGAGACGGTTTTGTAAAAGCCCTGTTTGCAGCACAACTTCCAGTGGAGCCAGCATAAACCTCTCTTACACATTCCTGGAAAACTGAAAGCAAAGTTGTCATTTGTTGTCTTGCCTGTGGCTCCCTTGGCACCTTGAGAGTTTGTCCCTGTCAGGCTATGTGCAGATGCATCCTCTGGGGGAGGGTGGATGTGTCCTGAAAATGCTGGGAGACACAGAAACAGGATATAGTAATGAGGTAGGGCCCTAATTTTCTCTGGAGACTCTGGGCAGCTTGCTCTGAGTACTGCAAAGCCACTTATTTCTCCAGAAGTCACACTGCCTTGTGCTGGGTAAGGGACATGGGACTTCTTGTGTCACCATGTGGAAGAACCCTGACAGCCTGAGGGTGAGTGTTGTGACTTCCAGAAGAGGGGGCAGGAGGGGGAAGCCAAGTTTGTAGGAGGTGCTTTCCAGCTGCCAGTTTCAGAAACTTTTAGCAGCTGTTTTCCTCCAAATTACTAAGACATGGCAATTGTTTGAGACCAAAGGGATGGAGGGCCATCCATGAGCAGTGTTGCTAGCAAAACCCACTTTTTCAAACGTAGGAAAACACTCCACTAATGCATTGCTGTGTATGATGTCAGCCAGAGAAGAATGTCTCTTTTTCAGCTTAAGTGGGTTTTTTGGTGCAAAAATAAGCCGTGTCTCATGAGTGAAGTGCATAGCCTCCCTTCTAATTTTCTTTTCCTGATCTTGCAGAATGTACAGAAAGCTTTCAGAAACAATAATTTATTTTTGAAACTAAAAGTAAAATAATTGTTAACACAGAATCTTTACAACTTAGTGAGCATATGCATCTCCCAGTGACGTGCTTGAAGGTTAAGTTCTGGCACTCAAAGCTGATGGATTTGGGGAATCAATGTCGAATTCTTCATCTGGGGTATACTTTTTTATATGAGGTGAAAAACAGGATTTATATTGAACTAAACTTTTTAGGACTTCTCTGATATTAGACATCTAAACTGCTTGGAAGCCATTTGATGACAAAGCATTCATAAAAATTGTGTTATAAATTCAGCTTTTTCAGGGACACTGATTGATAGTAGAGTAAATCTGGCTTTATGTCTACTAATACTCTAGTATCAAAGCCACCACAGTGATGGTGATGTGATGCATATATCATGTGCTGCCTGTTCAAGGAAAGGTGACGTGGACAAGTTTTGCCCTGGCAAGCTTTCTAGAGTAACTGCTGAGAGATGGCCTCAGTAGATCTCACAAGAATGTTTGTGGAGTCCAAGCCTAAGGTGTAGAAAAGTATTTATCAGATTCCCCTTCTGAGGGATTTTTATTAGCATAGATTTTAGACTATGGAATAGCATGCAAGTGTTGATTGTAGAGTGTCATTCCTCACTGAATGCAACTGCATTTCTTCATTAGGGCCTCTTTCTTTAATGTTAACTTCCCTCCAGAGTATCTGCAGTTGGGTTTTGTTTATTGTGTGGGAATTGTGGAAATTTTCAAGGAACAATAGTGTGAAGGCACTTCTTCAAGATAGTATTACACTACAGATAATAAAGGTATTGGTGGGTAGGAGCCACTGAACTGGGCTTCTTGTTGAGTTTTGTTTCTCTCCTTCAACAGGTGTGCAGTTTGCTGCTTTGATAAATTTAATTTATATTATGCTGTTTTATAAGGTACATGTTTATAATTCCCATTTTTCCTTTCAACCAACCTGCAAGCTGAAGAGCTTCCTCAGAAAGCTTTGCTAAGCATTTTTGTTTCAGGACAACAGTAGGAATGTGCAGAGCTGCTGATGGCAATGGAAGTACACTGAGCATCTGTTACGTTTGTAATTGTAGTACAGTATAGTAAAGATCCAGGGATGCAGCTTAAGTGAGCCAAAATAAGTTACAGATCTCAAGTCAGCCTGTAATTCAGGTTTTTTTTTCAGTTCATTGTGTTTCACAACAAGAATAATCAGAAGAAAAGGTGCATAAAGGAGGTTTACTCATAGTTTGATGTTCTATCTGCATACAAAGTAAACATGTTAAACTTTGCACACAGTCTGTATTCACCACGCTGGGTTATAGCTGTGTGGCTTCATAGAAGAGTATTTACAATACATGGTTAGCATTAAACTTGACAAAGCCTCAGTTATCTGGAATGTGTTCTTCTTTCCACAAAAGCAATCTTGAAGTTAAATTTCCCAAAATATTTTTGTTTCTATGCCTTACTAATTTAATGAGCAGCAAACTATTCGAGGGCTGCTTTTAACTGCTCTCTTAAAAATGCCTTTGTGTCAGCCCCCCAATCTTGCAGCAGTTCTTACTGAGACAGTTTCACTGTATCACTAGATCATGTTTCTCCAACATTTTAATGTGTGTAACTACTATAAATGTTATAGCAGACGACTTCCCCCCATACTAGAGGTTTTTTAGCTATAATCAGAAACATTTACTAGTCCTGATCAGAGGAAAGATGATCCCTGACTCATACAGGCCATGCAGGCAGAGCTAGTGGTGTAAGCAGCGTTGCTCTTTACTCGGTAGAAGAAGCCTTGCTTATGGCAGGGAATTTTACTGTAATAGTATAAGGTATGATGCCTGGCATAGATGCACCTCCTCCTGTTGTAGGAACCTGCCCCTGCAAAAACACTTGTGATTTTTTATTTAAAAAAAAAGCAAGAGAAAAATTTGTTTTCACTGGAGTGGCATTTTTATCTTGGGAAGGGAAAGAAATGTTCACTTTTGAGTTCATTCACCAAAGAGTATGTCAGTAAATTTTGTTGTCCAGTGGATAATAAAAAGCAGCACATCTGTGTCAGGAAAGCCTTTCTTGTTTCTTCCCATTATCCGGCTCCTCTGGGAATGTCATAATGTTAAAAGCTAAAAGGACATTAGCTTCTCAACAAGGCCTACTAAATTTTAAGGGTGGAATTTAAGTATAGACTTCTGTCATTTCCCAGCTGTATTTCTGCAGATGGGTGCAAGTTTACCTCAGGGCAAGGATATACTAAGAGGCCGGTGCAAACTCCAAATAATGTGATAAGCAAACTCATGCTTATCTGCTGTACATTACTTAGTCCTGCAAGTTAAGTTGTTACATGTAGCCCTGGTAGGTGTTTGCCTTGATTTCCATCCCATTTGTCCCTAGTTATACAAACAAAGAAAGCATCCTTGTTATTCTCTATTTCTTCTTTTGAAAGTCACTATCAATGGAGTTGTTCTGTGGTAAATGACGTGTGTTAGCACTGCACCATAGATGCTGCACAGTTAGTGTTCCCTGCCTCTGCCCTTAGAGTGTGAGTGTTCCAAGGCAGTCCTTGCCTCTGTGGTTGTCGGCTAGAAGAGCTGTTTTGCAAGGGGAGGACAGACTATGAGAATCCATGAGAGACAAGGTATGCAGTGAATGATCAAAGGCACCTTGGAGCATATTTGGCAAAATGAATTTCTGCTCAGTTGTTTTAAACACCACCCCAATGGCACAGAAACTTCTGATTGCAATTATTGTGCAAATTTTCTTCTTCACGCCACTGATGTCACTTCAGTGATGCTCAGGCAAAGGAAATATTTCCCCAGCTCCAATAATGTAGCTGATTAAGTGCAAGGGTCTGTGAGCTGATGACAGCTTAGACAAAGGGAACTTTGGTCCAGTTCATATCTAATATGGGTCACATACATTATCCCTCATTGCAAGCAGGATTTTGCTTGTTTTTCAAGTGAAGTAGTTAATGTTCTAAGACGTGTCATTGTTATCAAGAGCAGCGAATAGTGTTCGGGGTGTTCGGGAGGGTTGATTTAGCTGTGAAGGCTGTTTTCTCAGCCTAAGAGCCAAGTAGGAGGCTTTTCTGGGAGCAGGTCAGAGCACCTACAGCACAGCTTCAGGTTTGAATCACTGTCAAAAAAAAGCCATATTCTTCTGAATCCTTTTGAAAATCATTCCAGGTTTCTAAAAGAACCAGAAGTTGTGAGACTAGCAGCAACCTGGAGGTGGGCTTTGCTTTTTGCTGGTTTATTCTTTTATTTTCCCCCTCCATCCCAATGTCACCTCAGGTTTGTTCCTGAAGCCTTTGGGAATCACAGAAATTTAATGTACCCCTGGAAGGGGCTTCAAGAAAGTACACAGCTTCATTTTTTGCGACTCATTACCTTTTTCTGTGGCACAAGTGAATAGCCCAAGATATTCGTGGAAGCTGGTTTTTTTATTCGTAAGCATTTTTAGTGAACACAGTTCAACAAGTATTCCTGGGATATGTTCCCATCCTTAACTGTCCATATTTAGGGAAAAATTCCCTCAAGTCTGACCTAAATAAGCCTCCTCTTCTGCAAATAGAGCCAACTACTTGTCTTTTACTCTGTAAATGTGATGAACAATTAATTGCTGTCTGCTTTAAATATTGCGAAAATATGTTAAGTTACTGTACTCCTCTCACATTCCTTCTTCTTAAACTAATCCAGATCTTTTACCCTCTACTTCTAATTAATCCCCAAAGCCTTCATTTTCTAGAGAGAATTGCAACATTTCACTTTCCCATTTTGCTGAGTGTTTAATGTTAATGGGAGATTCTTGAGGATCATTGGCGATGGTTCACAGGTTTGTGTTTTTCTGATTAAATTCAGTATTGGATTTCACCAGAACTGCAGGCTCAGCTGCATTTACCCTGTCTTACATTTTTTAATGCTTCCTTTCTTATTCTAGTTTGTGGTTTTGACTGATTTTTAGAATAGTGTGAAGTTTCTGCTCATAGCTAAGCTCTTTTTGTAAAGACATGGAGCAATGAAAGCATGGATTACTTTAGTCTCTCTCAATCATTAATTCCTTCCTTCGGATCTATTTATAGAATATTCTCTTTTCATCTTTCATGTCCTTCAGTACTTTTATTGCTCTTATGGTGTAGGTTCCGATTTTGGAGCAAGAGAGCTTTGCTGTTATTTTACATTTATTCTTAGCCACAAGAATTTGTATCTGTGTTGGATTTTCAAAACTTGTGAATTTGAGCAGCTAATACATACTTGTCTACTACATACTGTCCTGCTTCTGTCCTTTCCCTCTGGCAGCTTTTCAATGATTTCTTCTTGAAGCTAGCTCCCTGAATTTAGTGAAGTCTTTTTAAGTCCCACCATCCTCATTCTGTTGCTTTTATTGTTTGTCCCTACACTCAGAGGATAACATCAGTTTCAGTCACCTTTCCCTTCTGAACCCTCAGGAAGTTCTTGCCTGTAAACCAGAACTACTTCAAAAACACCTCTCTTGTAACTTCATGCAGGTTTGGAACAAGAGTTAGTCCCATTGTAAGTGAGTCTCCTTTAAATAAATTGTCAAGTGTTTGAGATTCATGTTGCTTAAATGTAGATACTGAAAACCATAGATCCCTAAAACCTTGGTGCAATCTTGGCAGCACTTCTGGGTGGTCATCTAGACAATGATAAGTAACAGGTACCAGTAGTGCAATTCACCTCATTAGAGGAAGAAAGTTTGTTGGAGGTGGGATGGTCCAAGGGCAGGGACAGAAGTGAAGAGAACAGTTTATGTGTCTCAAAGCCGTTTTTTCTGCTATGTCAGTTCAACAAAACATATTCCCTCAATTTACAAGCCTTGCTTTATCTTAGAGGATGGACTTACTTCATCCCACCTCAGCAGCAGCCTGTTGTTTCTGCATAGGTGGCGAGGAGGAGGAAGGCATGGATGGGCCAACTGATGCTGTGTTGTAGCCCTGCCACATCTGAGAAGAAAATTCCTAGTGGACATCATAGCCTATTCCATTTGAGGAATTGTTTAAAGCAAATAGCTGTTCACATAAACTACCAGAGTGGAAATCTGGACAAAGCAACTTCTGCCACTGTCCAGACTAGGAAAGTGGCCAGTGTTTACCAACTGCTTTAGCTAAACTGTTTACCCAAAGCAGGAGCTAAGTGGCGTTTAAAACGTTAGCTAACACCTTTCCTGAACATGCCTCATCTGGTTTGTTTAGACAAGGCTGGCCAATATCTCCTTTCATTGAAGAAGATTAGTCACAATCCAAAAAACCTGTTTGTTGTGGATTTCTCTCAGGTTTGAGAGTAGGGAGACACAAACCTCAGCCCCAGGAACTGGTGCATGGTTCTTGCAGTTACCCTCTTAGTCTTTCCATGCCAATTGTGTGGGTTTTGCTTAAGTACAAATTTTGTTTTTTCATTGGTGGTCTGCAGCTGGTCTGAAGGGAAAACGTGAAAAGAGTAAAGTGCTCACAAGTCTTACTTTAGAAAGGCACCATTAACAAGAGACTTACTTGCAGTGAGGGTTCTTCCAAGTTAGTGTCCGAAGTTGACTGAAATTTTCTCAAGTCAGAATCTGCATGTAGTCAAGAACTCAGCACCTTGTAGTCAACTCTTGCAGGACTTAAACTTTTAATTGGCAACAGAAATGTAAATGTTAGTAGGAACAGGGAAAGTGGGAATGTTGTTTCTCAGGCCTTTACTTTCCCATTGTACATGGATATGGATATGTTTGTGCATTGCTTATGAGAATGTTTTAATGATTTGCTGAACATCCCAAGTCATGCCAAATCCACATGCCTCTCCCTGATTGTTCCCTGCTGCTGCCTCAGTAGGATTATGCCTCCTTTTCACCCATCTTTCAGAAAGTGTATTGTGCAAGAGCATGTAAATATCTGTACTGAGAGGGCGGCTCAAACTGCACATGGTACTGTTTAAGCAACTCAGACAGATGGTGCGAGTGTAGTTACAATGAAAACAATTCCTTCAACATGGGTGGGGGAACGTTTCATGTCTCTTTGGCTCTGTGGAAGCTCTAGCAGGATGCAAGCCCAGGTGCAGAGTAACTCCTCAGCTCAGGACTTTTGCAGACAGAAAATTGCTTCCTGCCATTCCAATTAACTTGATTCCTATAATAGTTCTCACTTCAGCAAAGGTGCAGGATGCTGGTTCAACTGCTTTTTATTCTGATCCTTCCTATTGTTTGGCTTCCAAGAAACATTTTTATTTACCCTTCTACAAAAGAAAATGTAAAACAATAGTGGGATTGGTTTTTCAGGGCTTCACATACTCTGTTAGTCATTTACACTGCTGTAAAACATCTCCCACAGTGCCAGACCAATCTTCTGCATTCTCATTCCTTCATGCATAGGTGCAGTGGTTGGAGAAAACAGAAGAGTAACCAAGAACCCTTTTGGAAATAAGAACCAGCAGCAAACCTCACCAAATCAGACTCCCCACATGCAGTGGAATGGGTGTGTTCTCTCCATCCATCCATCCATCCATCCATCCATCCATCCATCCATCCATCCATCCATCCATCCATCCATCCATCCATCCATCCATCCATCCATCCATCCATCCATCCATCCCTGCATGACTCATTCCCTCGCACTGGTTCTTCACTCACCACTTGGCTGCATTCCTTTTAAAATGCGGACTTGGCAATGTGGAAAAAACTGGGGTGAGAGGAAGCTTGGAGAAGGCACACATGGGGTGGTAATTGCAGTAAATCTGTGCTCAGCCTTTTACTTGAGAACTATCCTCACCATTTGTCTTCCTCTGGCAGGGTGCCATTGCTGCTGACTGCTGCTCTGTAGACGCTCCCCCCACACTCCTCCAGCTAGCAGAATCCTTCCACTCGTTCCTGTCTTGGCCATGCAGGAGCACCATTTTCCTGTCCCCCCAGCTGCTTTTTGCTGGAGCTCCTGGATAAGTCCTATGCAGAAATATGCGTGACAAACAGAACCTTGCTCAGTCGAGCAGCTTTTGCTAGGGACAGATGTGACATTTAGTGCTACTACAAAGGGTCAATTAGATAAGAGCCCTAAAGATAATTTCTGTAATATGGGGTTTGGTGATTTAGAATGTGGGAGACAGCAGTAAGAATTATGCAGCTAGTAGTAATCCGGGTTGTTTGGGGTTTTTTAACCTTGCCCCAGAAAAATCACAATTTCAACCAGACAGGTGTTAACCACCTTCAGATATTAAAGATGTACTTAATCTCTACAGAGACATTTGCTTCACCTGGTGAAATGGGCTGCAGCAATCAATTTTACTCTGCACCTATTGATCATGTCTGTTTTAGGGAGACAAATACAAGACAACCTCATTTAAGAGGATCTATCTTCCTTCAGCAGTGCTTTCCTGCAGGAAGCTTTCACATCTCTTGCTGTACTTTTTGATAGAAAGTATCTCTTCTATTTGTATCACAATGAAATGGAAATCGAAAGCTTGCATTTCTATCCCCTGCACTGATTTTAAAGGAACAAAGTGGTTTGTATTTTTAAATCGCCTAATTCAATTTATTTAGGTTTATTTTGGCACAGGAATTTGAAAATTAATAACGTTAGCTGCCAGGTGCACTCTTTATTTATATATATTTTATAAGATTGTGAATGTGGATGACATCTGTCTTTTCTAAATTGAGTGGCTTCATTGCAAATAAATAAAAAGCATAGGAATATTTTTTCCTTGGCATTTATGTTTGAGGATATTCTCCCTTAGATTCTTTCCATCTCTTCCTGGCCATATTTCACATACAATACATCCTTAAAGAGAGGAGCTCCAGGCAATCTAATGGGTATTGTGAGTGTTGTAGAGGGAAGTCTAACTCAACAGCTGCCCTATATATTAAATAAAATGCTGGTGCCACTGATGTAGAACATGCTTCTTTCATGTCTGAGGTCTAAATGTCCCTTAAAATACTGTGGTGCAGTTTCTGGGAGAGTTGGTTCTGGATATAGATTGTAGAAAGTGTTTGCAGGCAAATCTGTGAAGTTTCTGTGGCTAGTATCTGGCAGTGTTGTGTGGAGCTGCCTTGTTCAGCCAACACTGTAAGCGGTTTTCTGCAGGAAAGAGGGAAAAATTGGTAGTGTGATGGCTTTGTAGCAGGAATAGTGTACTGCATCGTTTCCCTGACAAAGCAAAGCGCTCCTGAGTGGAGGAATGTTTTCTCTGCTCACAAGACAGCTGTGGAAAATGTATACAGGAATTATATTTAAGGAAATGTTTGCTTTTCTGAGGGCAGTAGCATAAAAATAATTAAGCAGTGGCATTAGATAGCTCATTGGTAACTAATCATAGCAGTGTGGCTCAGTATTGAGCAATGAACATACCAAACTATCAGCAGGGAGTGATTTTAGTGCTCCATACATGCTGCATTTCTCACCATCCCAAAACACATGTGGCATCCTCCACACGAGTAAGGGCTATTCCATTGCATATCATGATGAATTTGGGCACAGGGAAGTGTCCAAGCAAAACGTCATAATGCAAACCTGGGAAGGCTACAAGAGGAACTTTGCCCTTCATCTCCTGAACCTCTGGGTGTAAAACAAGGAGCCTTTTGTGGTCTTTTCTGATAGCTCAGCATTAACAGAGTTTCCTGATTGCTTTGTTTTAAACTGGTTTAAGCTGGGTGCAGCATAGAAATCTCTGGCACATGGTGCAGAGTATCAGTAAGGTTAATTGATCCTGACTTTGTTAGAGATAGTGAAGCTGTAGCAGTCACTCTGTGCATTGAAGTCTCTTGGATTCAATAAGTCTTTGTGTGGGTGGTGTTAATCCCAGAATGGTTTTGTAATAGCAGCGCTTTCACCCAAGTTCTCTTAGTTGAAAACTCCTCTTTGTGCCTCAGCCCACCATGTCTCATCGTGCAGAGAACATTAGGTCTCATGGTGAAATTTCTTCTTTAAGAGTTTTGCTGCAGGTACTTCTCAGGTCACGGTCAAAAAGATTTTTTTACTTCTGAACTCAAGTTAGGCAAAGTAGTTTCCTTTTATGGGAAAGCTATGTATGGCAGGTGGGGGAAAATGGGAGTTTTGCAAGTTGCTTTTAAACAAAGGGAATAATTTGATTCTTCAGTCCTTTAATCCCCACCTTTTGTGAAGCTGATAGCTCTGGTTTTAGAGAATAGTGCTTGAAATGAGTACATGAAAAGGTGTCTACTCAAATCAGAAATTAAAGTGTTTTTACTGAATTGACACTGAGAACTTTGTGAACAATGATGGACTTACATAAGCTCATCTTTATTTACATAAAGTTCAATAAAATAAGCTATTTCAATCTATGGATATTTTCTTCCTCCTCCCTCTTTCTAGGATATCAATTTGATTTCATTTGACTTTCTTGAACATTTTTTGCCCCTATAAGGAAGTTCAGCATCTCACAGCAGTATGCTTTGCTTTGTTTTAGTTCTCTGCTGGGTCTCCGAGTGAAGTTTGGTGTTCTTTAGATGCTACTCAAGAATCCAACAAACTCATTTGTTTATTTCTAGGAAAACAGTTGTTGCTGGACATCTGCTGCTTGTGGTATTTCATTCTGGAGTTAATACTGTTGCACTGCTCAGCCTGAATTAGTAATGAGTACAGTTTGACTTACGTGACTTTGAGAGATGGGACTTATCCAGGGCCTTACTGAGAGTGAGATGAAACATTATATGAAGATGGATTTCTAAGTCCTGCGATGATGGATATTGTGCAGCCAGCATGAAACCACTGCACTTCAGAGCTCTGGCCTTTCTTATTGTTATTTTTCTACTCAGACACTTGCTTCTCAAAAATAACAAACTTTAATGATTCATTAATTTAATGATTGAGCCAGCCCCCGTTGGTTCAATTTAGTCTGTGCAGATTAAAGGGTCGTTCTGTTGGTCTTGGACAGACTGACTGCAGAGAAATGAGCTCTCCAGGATGATTAGCTTGAGAGAAGGGAACTCTCCAGGGCTTTTCTAATGAACTGAGAGCTCTTTTAGGGGCGTGCTGGTAAGATAGGAATGCCCTGTGCTTTGCTGTCTCCTTCCTTTGTCTTCCTGCTCATCATTGCAATATGAGTAAACCAAACAAAAAAGCCATGATTCTTACACAAAAGCTTTAGAACAATGTATTTTACAGCTGAAGACAGTGTTTTGTATCCTTTGAGATACTGATGCTCAGAGAGTTTTCTGTCTGGCATTTTTGTGTCTGGCATTTTTCTGTTTTAAAGCTTGTCAGTCATATTAGTATTTAACGACTTCTCAAAGGCCAGTTACCATTTACAGGACTTTGTGGAGTGTTTCTTTTGTCCCAAATAGCTTTTTTCCAGCCTTGTCATTGGAAAGAGTTTTTTTCTCTTTGAGCTCATTTAAATAGGAGACCAAGTTATCCAAAAACAGATTGAAAAATGGGAGTTCTGGCACGTGTGGAATATTTATTCTTAAAATTGTATAATTGGAACTGTTAGACTTGTTAAACTGTTTAAGTACTAAGTTGCATTCATACCCAAATTTCCACTGGAATTTCCCTCAGAGATGGTGATTCCTCCTCTCTGCTGTGCTGTGTGTGGTTGAGATGCCTCAGCCTTTCCCAACAGGTTCATCCAATGGCACCAAGTTGAGTGTGTGCAACTGCATTTCAGAGAGCTGTAATTCCTGTGCTGGTATCTCTGTAAAGCCTTTGGGATTAAGGCACTCTGCTGTTGTGAAATGTTTTCTTGGTTTTATTATTGCAGCGATAACATCTCACATTGCTTTTTTAGTGGCAGTATTGCACCCAAGAGGGCAACGGTTTGTGCATTAGGGCTACTACAAATTAACACTACTTTTCCCTTTCTCTTTAAAGTAAGAAAGTAGCATCCCTTTTTAATAAACAGATGAATTTGAGGCAGAATTAAAATTCCTTTTGAAAGACAGTCAGAAAAGCTATTGCAGTGAGGTTTTAAGAACTCAACCCAGAAGGCAGTTTATCCTTGTGCATTCCACAGGATGGAAACCCTCTTTTTAAATTAATGAGGCTAGTTAAAATAATATTCACCCATACACAGCCTTAAGTATCAAGGGCTCACTGCTAATTCTGGCAAGGTAACATTTACTTATTACATGGAGGCAACAGGCTTAGCTTTCAAAGACCCTTTTCATCTCAAAGTGTAGGAATCTGCTATATGGCAGAAATGGAAGGGAAAAGGCTTTTTCTCCATACATAAAATCTCTCTGCAGTTCACTTGCATTACACAGCACAAGTCATTTGGAAATTCATGGGAAGAGTGTGGAATGCAGCTGAGTATCCCACACTGACATAAGTGGTGAGGATTTAGTAATTTTGAGGTTGGTTGTCAAACATGTTATAACACCGCTTAGTATGCAGTCACAAAGTAGTATTGACTAAATCATTTGACGTGTGAAGTCTGCTTACAAGGGAAATGTTATTACAAATTTGGCTTCTTAAGTTTCTGTTTAATGGTTAAATAATATGAGCAACATTTGATTAATGTAATGTTGCACTGATTTTAAACCACAGGTTTACTCAAATGGTAATGATTCAGTTTTCTTTTTAGGAAACTTAGCAGAAAGACTTTCTTCTTTGAGGAAAAATACCAGTAAGTGGGTATTTTCAGGGCATTTCCATGGTACTGTTTCTGAAAACAAAGGTAGGAAGGAGCATATGGCATTATATCTGCAGAGTGTTTGACAGTAACCAGCCGCGGGTGTTTCAGAGGTCAATTTACAGAACTCAGAAGAAAGCAGTTACACTGCCCAAGGAAGTTGCTCCTCTGAAAGCCAATGGCTTTGAGGTTAACATAAACTCTGAAGTGTTAGACATGTAACTCCTTCACCACTTGCCATTACTGAATTTCATTTTTTAATACCTCTGTGGACAACTGACCAGAGATGAGTCCAGTTTTTCCTTGAACCTTGATCAGACCTTGGCTTCATTAGGATCATTAACATTTTTCAAGCTTTACTAAAGACCTGGTAAACTTTTGAATAACCCATTGGACTTCAGTTATGAAAGACAGTAACGGATTCTGATATCCATTCTGCTGGTATTTTGTGACAGCACATACTTCTGTCAGTCACTTTCTTATTTCAGGTATGCAGTTCCAGTCTCCCATCTCATTTTGTGAGAACACCTTCTCCTCCCATGCCCTTAATCATTGTAATTTCTTTATAAATCCTGAAAAGTTCTTTTTTTACTGGAAGGAATACTTCAGCACACAGTCTTCTAGATGAGAGTAAACCATTGGTTTATACAAGTCTCTCCTACAACTTTATGGAAAGGAAACACTTATCATTTGGAAGTTGGATGGGTTTCCTTTCCATAGCCCTGTCCTTAAGCCCTGCTGATAAAAAATTCTCATTTTAGGTATTTGGTGATTAAGTATGAAGATCTCAGTGAAGCGGAGTCCCATCAAAACCCAAATTGCATGACTGAGATTGCTTTAAGCAGATAAATTACTTCTGTCCTATAAAGACTTTGGTGTCTGAAGAGAGTAACTGTAGCGGTGAACAAAACCAGTGTTAAAAATGATATGATTAGGAACATGAGCAAGTTTCTGCATTATAATGTAAAAATAGCACATGAAAACCAGTCTGAACATTTAAACTAATAGAGTCATTCTTACTTTGCATGTGTTTTGTTGTTTCACATTCATTATGTTTGTGTCATTGACTTTTGTAGTAATTCCATCATACGAGCAAATTGTCACTGATAAAGTAGATAGAATGAAATTCTTTTTATATAACGTAATTAAGAAAATAAGCACATTGTAGGAAGAAGCTAGTACGTTGCTCTCTCTCATCCAGCAGGAACTTGTCATCCATGCCAACCTCTTTTGGCAAAGCATGAGGGTGCTTTTTCTCTTCTTAAGCAAAATATTATTCTATTTGATTTTCCTTTTGATTTTGTGAAAAAAAGTCTTACATAGATGATGATGTTTATAATTACTGGTATCTCATTGAAATGGGTGAGAGTTTTGGCCTTATTGGGAACAGTGCTGAATCCCTTAGTTATACAAACAAGAGTGCATTTTCCTCTTAATTAGAAAATAAGTGTTTCTAATAAATAAAATAATTTGAGTATTTATTCAATGTTTCATTCTCCTAGCATAAGCCAACTGACATATATAATCCTTAGACATGTTAATTGGCACACTGTATTTATTAAGAAACTGTGCCATTTAAAAAGTCATACTTGTAAGATAATAATTTAAAAAGCAAGATGGAAGGCTTAAGTGTCATTTTTGACCTGTCTAAATTATTATGTAGTATCTCTGGAGTTTTAGATTTCCCAGCTTCCCTAGGCAATCTGTTTCACTGCTTAATTATCTTCACATTTAGAAAGTTGTGTTTGTTCCTTAAAAAAAGAGAAAAAAGCTAATGATGATAATCCGCTTTGCG
>VZRN01002468.1:37806-178723 GCA_013397935.1 Dasyornis broadbenti | reverse complement strand
TTTTTTTTTTTTTTTACAATTAAGTTCTTGTCCTGTTGAACAGTGAAGAACATGAAGAACAGATAATTTTCCTTGTTTTTTTGCAGTAGCCATTCAGATATTATTATGTCAGTTTTGCAACTGCTCTACTTCTTACAGTATCCCTGTTCTCCTTTTGGAGCAGAATAGCAGCACTGCTGTCTGTGTCATGCAGACCACTTTCCTGTTTATATACCAGTACCAGAGTTTCTGTTGTTTTTTTTAATATTTGACTTCATTTCATGTGATGAAATATATGTCAATTGCATCATGTAGTTGTGCTTAAAAAAAAGAGGTGAAGATGTTGGATTATGGTATATAAAGGGGAAATGGATATTTTCGTTATATAAATGCTGTTTGTGACGTTACAGTTTTGCTGTAATTCTTATAGGGAACATTGGTAAATCTTCACCTTCTCTTATTTCACAGAATGACAGACTGGGTTAAGGTTTGAAGAGACAGCTGGAGGTCATCTAGTCCAACCTCCCTGCTCAGCCAGGGTCCTCTGGAACACATTACTCTGGATGGTAGCCAGATGGCTTTAGAGTATCTCCAGGGAAGGCAATTCCTAACGATAGTTGCTTGTGGCCACTGAGATAAATCAAAGAAAATGCTCACATCTTTGCAAATGGTTGATTTATCTTGTTTTCAGGAAAAAATCCTTAAGCTAAACACAAGACTTAACAGGTCTTGTGCAAAGCAAATCAGATGAGGTTGAAATTAGAGCGGAGGAAAAACGAGCTGAAGTAGAGGAAAGCTAGTAGAAATTGTAGCAACTATGTTGATTACCATTTATGCTGTGTTTTATTAGTTTTGAATTGATTCATGTTAATAGTTACAAATTACTGTCTCACAGGATCTTGTAGTATTGTGGTTTTCTTTATTCTTAATGAGGTGAAGTGATTGTTTCTACAATGATTTCTGAATAATTTCCAGCAAAAATCTGGATCTTGATTTTGTTGAGCATCAGAACATTTTTGCTATGTCATTAGTATTACAGCATCTCAGTATTCCTCATGTTCTTGAAATGTGCTCAGTTGGAATATATAAATGCCGAAGGCACCACAGCCTGAGTTGATTGACTTGGACAGAGTGATAAAAACTTAGAGATCAACTGTAAAATTGCCTATCAATGCTGCCACTGAAGATGTGAGGAAACGTGATTTCCATCTTTCCAAAAACTTGCACCTTTGGCTCTGTTGTCCTTGCAGCCTACAGTGCTAAGGAATTCAGTGCAAAGACACCTGAGCTGGCTGGTTGCAGTCAGGTTGAATATCACTGACTAATGCCATCCTTAAATTAGCATTAGTACAACCTAATAAACTCACCTAAACTAGAGTTAATAAAACATGGCTTTGAACTATGCCATTCCAGACATATTGTCTTGACCCAGCAATAACTCATGTCTCTTTGCACTGTCTTGTAGTCATGTGAACTTGTCCACTGCCTCATACATGTCCTAAAACATGAACCGTGTGTATGGTCATAAGTTGAATAAAACCGCCATAAATTTTTATTTGATGGCAAATCTAAAGGAGATAAAGGACTGCTTTGAATGCTTGAAAGCTATGAAAAAAGAAGCTCTTGGGAGTTTGGCAGCATTGTTAAACTAATGCAATTTTGAACCTATGGGACACATGCTTTCTTCAGGTAAACCAGTATTCCAGGCCCATGTGCTAGAACTCCGTCTCTTCAAAGGGAATTTGCATGACTAGCGCTCTGTTCTTTCCTAGTTAGGTCATCTTCTTTTGTGACTTCCTAAGCATTTTCACTCTGAAAGGTGTCAAACCCGCTATACTTCAGTTTTAGGTAGAAAAACTGCATAGAAAATTAGATTAAGAATAAAACAGAGAAATAAATGAGAACGTTTAGACTAATAAAGTTCTTGCTTATTAACTTAATAATATTTGCAAACAGTGCTTCTGTATTGGATGTCACTGACAGTGAGGAAAGCACAGATAGCTATAAATGCATAATTCTAAAAAATATGGTAGATTTCAAATCTACGATTTCAGTGTTTCTTTACAATTTAATTTATTCCTTCTCCTATAAGAAATCCTTCAGAATAAAACTACTTTGGCACCTCTAATTTAATATTTGTTTCCTAGTGAAAAATTCTGCAAATTGATGTTCCGATTGATAAGCATGCAGATCACATGATCTAAACCGAAAGCAAGTGTAAAAGGCTTTATCTTCTCTCCTTCCATGCATTTTGGACCAGAGGTGACATGGAGAGGATTGAAATAGTACATATTATATAGATACACTAGACTAAATATTAATTCTGTATTACAGGTAGAACTTGAATGGAATTGGGCATGTGTTCAGGCTTCATAGAATTCCTTAGTTTCAGAGTCATGGCCAAATTATTACCTGTACTATGTACTGGTGAATCAGTCAGAGAAAAGGGTGTTTGGTTCATCTTTCATCCAGGAGACTTAACAAGCTCTGAATCTCACAAGGAACAGCTGCAGGACTGAAGGTTGTCATGGTCTCTTCCAACAGCTCTGGGATGTGTGCAGAACACACTGTGGTCAAGAACAAGGCTCAGAAGCTGAAGTAATGTATCATACTGGCATTTTGGAAGGGAAAGGCTTTTAGAACCCAGCAATGCAGGATAATATGAAATACATTACCACTTAAGCAGCAAAGCAAAAGCAGACAGAGACCCACTGTCCTTATTGTTGGACCCAGCTCTGAAATGAAAAGCTTCAGGCTATAACTGAAGATTTATTGGAGAAAAAAGAAAATCTACTAGCATGTGTGAATTTAAAAGAGATGAGAGAAATAACCATTGTAAAAAACGTGTGCCATCCTCAGAAGGAATAGCAGCTGTGTTTGGATTGCAGTGAGAATTATAAAGAGGTGTTGCTTTCATCCCTGCTGCTATCTTGTGAAGTGTTGTGAGCCAGAGGAGTGACCAGGAGATGTCTGGGCACAAATAGTACTGGCCCCCCCAAAGCCAACATTTGGGAATAAAGAGGATTAAAGGAGTATTCTAAGCTTCTCACATTGTCTTGGAATAGTATGTTGGAAAATGTGGGTTCCCTGGCAACGGAGAGAAGGGAAGACTGCTTTGTAACTTATCCTAGATTTTTGTTCCCAGGTCAGCCTAATGCCTGAGGTCACTGTCTGACAGAACAGAATTGTTGTGGAAAGTTCAACACGATTTATTTTTCAGTGAAGAAATACTTCCCTGTATTTTAGCTCCTCACCAAATACGCATCCATCTTAGCACCCCGCTCATCACCAGCTCCACCCATAGGATTCCTTTATCAGGGAATAGAGGATTTTAAGGACATATGCTTCCTTTGTGTTTTAGGTATATCCAGCTACTGAGAAGCTGAGTGAAGTTTTCATCACCAGCTGGCCCTGATGCCAAAGGGCACAAAGTTTCCTTAAATATTGGATAGCAAACATCATTGTTGTCTATTTCTCCAAAGCCAATAATTGTATTACTTGTGGGGAGTCCCCTAGGTCACATTATGCTGGTAAAATTACTCACTAACATTGTTACCTCTTTGCTGATTTGCTGCAGCTTCTAATGGTAGCATTACTTTGACCATCCTTCCAAGAAACGGTGAATAAAGGTTTAGGAATACTTACTTTTGTACAAAGTCCAGTATTTCATGTTGTGATGCATGAATGCTATGAATATAATGGCAAAATGTAATGAAGCATAGGTAGTAGTTGAATATGGCAGGGAACTGTAGAGGTTAATGAAGATTAAAGAAGACTAGGGCAAAATGAGATGAATGGACATGTGTATGAAATGCATTTTTGTCACAGAACAAAGACTAAAAAGACTGATTTGTCCATGTTGCGGGATTTTAAATTTACAGCCATTGCTTGTGGGTGGAAAAATATTTTTAGGAATAAAAATATTTATTTATGGAGCTTCCACTGTGGGAAGCTGAATGAGCATGTCTGCTCATTGTATCATATTGTGGTGATCTAACATAACATATGTCCAAAGAGGACAGCAAATAGTATTTTCCATTATTATTAGTAGGCATTTTCTGTCACTGATCCCATTCCAGTACTGCTGGATCCTTGGTAGAAAAGTGATAAGAACTGAACAAAATGATGCCTACCCAAGATTTGGAACATGTCCACCAATAACTTCCCCCTTTTTCCTTTATTGCAAAAACTTCCCTGTTTCAGATTATGAATTACGGTGAGTGATGGAGGTTAGGAAGAAGCTTCCTTCTGTGTGCAGTTTATAATCTAATTTTACTCTGAAGAGTTTCCCACACTTCTACTTTATCTGTTACTATGCATGATCAGTTACTGGATAATTACTTGATCCGTGATCAAACACTGGTCAGACTTGCATTAATTTTTGTATTGATTATGTATGCTTGTATTACAGGTTGTTTTATATCTGATACAACAAAAAAATTGAACTGGCTTTATTGGTGATCAGTTCTGTATAGGCTTTAGGTCCCAATTGGGACAAACTTGAATATTAAGGAGCAAACTAGGCAAGTAAAAATTAAAAATGGATGTTGTTCTGCCATGTATTCTGGAAGCAAGAGTGAAAACCTGCAAAATTTTGCATTCAATGCTGCAAACTGTTTTGGCAGTAAATATATGTGTACATCGTAGATATCGAAGATCTTAAGAATTTTAGAGAGAGAAACTGGAAATGAGATCAGAAGTCAATTAAAATAACTTGGTAATGAAAAGACAATGATTTATAGAGGGAGTTTGTAGATGAATTGAAAAGGTAACAGCAGAGAATTGCCATAAGAATAACGGGTATTGTGAAACAATTTTATCCCCACAAAATGTTTGTTTGTGTTGGGAGGATTGAGATAACTACTAACTAGTTCCTTACAGACTTTAATTTCTGTTACACTGTAAGCGTGCAGTGAGGGATCAGAACCTTGCTGTAGTGAGCACTGTGCAAACTCCTAAAGAGATCCCCATGCAGGCCATTCACTGAAGAGTTGGATTTGATGATCCTTGTGGCTCCCTTCTCAGAATATTCTGTAACTTCTGTAAGAGATGTTTTCTAGCCTATAGGAATATAAGGGATGACTAATAAGTAGTGTTAATAGTTGATTTGTTTTCATGGTCTGAACCACCAAATTCATCTTAGTGTCACATTTTTCTGATTTAAGGATTTTAGTGTAAACTCATAGAGCTGAGGGTTGTGCAGCAAAACTGAGAGTATGCATTATTTCCCTAAAAATCTGTGGAAGTAAGAACTAGTTCATGAGCCCTTCAAGTACATTTTGTATCACCCCGTATTATATCAATTTGAACTTGGGCAAAGTGGAAAGAGCTTTAACTTTTTAATGTGTCAGCCCTTTTGTTTCTGCAGTGTTTAATTCAAGACATGGATTACCTGAAACTCCCCTGGACTGCAAAGTTCCAGCAGGAACAAAACTGGCCCAAATGACTTCACATGGAAAAGTAAGATTAGGTACAAATAACATGGAGTTCCTTCCTGACATTTGTGTGCAAACTTCACTTGCTAACTCCCACTGAAATCCATCCAAGCTTGCATTGCAGAGGACAAAGCAGAATGATGTGGAAATCAGCTCTGTTTTTCCCCAGATGTGATAGAAAGAAATGGTTCCTTGAGGAGACATGAAACATGGAGTAGCTTAATGAGCTTAGTCTATTTTTAAAGATTCCTTGCTGCCCTTCAGCATAACATAGCCCCTTCCCACATGCATTTTTCCTTGAGGAGTGGCAGTGAAAAAGACATGTCCAATTTCTAATTTTATCAAAATATAGTTCATCTTCTCATGATGCTTGGCCATCTAGTTATATTTTTTCATCCTTTGAAAGCAAGGCATGTTACTTGCTTGCTGTTCTGCAGCTTTTCTATGTAGGTAGCCTTTTTTCCTCTTCTTACACAAGTTGCACTGCACTTCTCTCTCCTGATTCATAAGAGCAGTCTGCCATCCTTTCTCTTTGGTATTGATATCTTCCATAGCCCATGAAAGTTTTAATTACATATGCTTATTGTGAAGCTGCCCAATTTATTTGGTACAAGTCTCTCTCTTTTTGATGCTCAGCTTTTATTTAAGCTTCATCTGTATATTATTAGTGTTTGATTAAAATATTTGCTTCTACCTGTTTTCCAGCCTGCCTCAGTTCTAATCTTTCATTAAGTTTTTGCTTCAGTTTTGGGGGATGGATTTATGTGGAATAAATATTGACAATATTTTGACAGGTTGGCGTATTACATTTCTTGTGTAAACATGATTATAATAATCTGTGGCCTGTTTTAAACCAGTGTTTGAAGCTCAAGGATTGTAGATGAAAGTGAGTCATGGTGGTCTATTGTATGTAACCATAATAGAAGTTTGAGTGATTTCCAAGATCAGTTAGGATTACTTGACTGGAAAGGGTTGCTATGGGAAAAGGAAGGTGATAACAACACTAAGCAGCTCATTTCAGCCCATGATGGTGATCACATGTTCTCATCACATGTACAGTAACATGTTCAATAGGGTACTTTTAAACGTTACCTTAGTCCTGCAATAGTGTAAACATTTGCTGGAGTTTTGCCTCAGCAGAGCAAGAAGGAATATTTGCTGGAGAAAAAGGAGCAAGGGGCAGGGTCAAAGCAGCTATTCCTTCGCACACCACAGCCAAGCTGGCTGTCTGATGTGCCTCACAGCGTACCAGTCCACTCTTGTTTTTCCTTTCAGATGAATGATCTCCGGGGCAGCCAGGTTTCTGTGATCTCTCAGCAGCGAATGTGTGGCATTATGTGTGTGAGGTTTTATGCTTGCTTTGGAAAATGCTGGCTTCACATGCCTCCTCTCTTACTTTGGCCAAGTCCCTAGATTATAAATGTGTCCAGTAAATATTTAGTTCCAGATATGCTGCCAAAATATTCCATGCTCTCTGACTGCTTTGAGGTTTGTTAGTGTGAATCAGTTTTTATTGTTTCTTAGAGCTGACCTTAGAGAAGCAGAAAAAATGGATCTGATCAATAATCAAAAACACAGGGTGAACTGCCAGTCAGTGAAGCTGTAACTGCCTACAACACAGGGATACCAGTTGTACTCTGTTATTTCCTGTTGATCCGCTGCTTGTGGCAGAGCTGTGAGCAATATCCTACCTGTCCCTGACTCAGCATTTCTGCTTCTTGGTTCAGTTCTGTGTTGGGTTACAGAACACAAGTCTCTGAGGTGTTACAAACTTTGGCTTTCTTCATCACACTGTGTCATTTAACTACCCACCTAATTGCAGCAATCCTGTTTTTATTTTGTCTGCCTGAACCTATTTACAAAGATAAAAATAGAGCAAGGGAAGAATAGCAGCTGCCAAGGTTGGGTTGAAGTTAAAGACCACCTAGGAATGGATTAAAGGTGAATGACTGTTTTGCCTCAGGACAATATTGCTGAACAGCAGGGGAGAGGGAGAAGGGGAGAAAAGGTGAAAGGAGAATTGCTAAAGAAGAGATATGGAGAAGTGATGATGTAATTGACACATTTAAATGCAAGCAAGTTTTAAGCATGCTGACATGGAGATAGGGATGAAAATGGGTAAAGAAATTGTAACATGCAAATGGTGGTACACTGAATTACAAGGAGTTTTAAGGAATGCATTATTTTGGAGAGGATGCCATAGGTCTGAAGGATAGCAATTAGAGATGGCTATCTGAGAAAAAATATTCATCTGGGTGAATATTCAGGATGCTCTTGATTGTGATGTCAATTGACAAAGAGAAGCCTTGGCCTTAAACCCTGTTTTACACCTGTGCACTCCTTCTTCTTAGAGGTAGGGTCTTATGAGTTTATAGGTGTTAAATCACATAGGTTTAATTTCAGCTCTGCACTTAGCCTTCATCATTTGGAAATGACAGAAAAGGAGAAAGACCACAGTGCATGAGTCAGTCCAAGAATGAGTAAGCTGCTGTAGCAGTGCAGTCATGGAAGACAAGTACAACCTGGGATGCATTCAGTTAAGTGCTCTCTGTCCAAGGGGGGTTTAGGAGTTCTGTCATATAGTGAATGAGACCTGGTGGGGTTGGGAATACTGCATACAGGTTTGGTTAGCCAGGCTTGGGAATTAATTTCCTGTACGGAAGAAGAAGGGGTTAATAAAGGAACGGAGCGTCTCTCTCTCATACACAGGGAAATTAAAAGGAAGTAGCTTCTCCTTAATTACAAAAAACTAACACAGAATATTTTAAAATACAGTTGTTTACCCTGTTTCATGTATAAATGAGACAACTAAGAGCAGGAGAACACTGAGTTAAATCAGAGGACAGTAATCAAACCAAGAATGTGGCTGTGAGTTAATTTGAGCTGAAGATTGTTGTTTCTATGCCTTCAAAACAACATTATTTTAGGATAGCCTATGCTGGCCCTTCCTCAAATACCTGCCCTTCAGCTAAAGTTCTTTGGTCCAACAAACAGAATTTATACCAAAGTTGTCACAGTTGCACCCGGCTGGCCAGCAGCTAGAATCCAAAGAGTATTAGCAGAGATTAGATTTGTATAGACCACATATGACAATATGTTTCCAGCTGCTTCTTCCTTATATGTATTCACTACACAAACAAATTCATCATCTGTCAGCACCATGACAGTATGCTTGCTTGTATGGGTACTCAGCGTCTTGAGGATTACTGCAGCTTTGGGGCAATCTTTTCAATTAGTGCATGCAACTACATCTAGCCTAATTTGGATTATTTTAATCTAGAGCCTTTGCTCCTCTTTGCATATCAATAGGAGCACTGCACCAAATAGAACAGGCACCTATCAGGAGTTCTTTTGTGCTAGTTGGATGCAGAGTATTTATGATCAGTGAGAGATGTGCATAGTAGAGATGCAAAAAGTTAATTGTATTCAAGAGTCACCTACATAAATCTGCGGGAGATTGCCTGTGACACCACAGGCCCAGTTTCTAAACCATCTATTTTGCATTCTCACAGTGCTGGAGTAGCAGGATGGCTGTCGCTCTGGCTTATCAAACCACTTTTAAAGGGAATACATGTTCTATGAAAGCAGTAGTATTGCATTGACTGTTGGCAGCAATTCTCTTTCCTCCTACCCCTTTCCTTTAGTTATCTTCATTCTGATTGGATACGTTGATGCTCTTTTTAAAAATTAAAAAAAAAAACCAAAACAAAATTTAGTCAATTCAAGTCCATTAAGTAATGTNCTGTTTTAGGTCAAGTTCTGTCATTTTACACCTGTCCAACCTTGTGAAAAGCCTCACTGGGGTTGTACAAGGACAAGCGTGGGTGGAATTCACTGTTCAAAACCTTGTGTGGCTGTTGACAATGTGTGAGAAGGGAAGAGCCCTCTGCTTCCCAGACCCCAAATTAAGCCTGCAGGGCTGACAGCGTAGCAATTTT
Organism: Dasyornis broadbenti; assembly: GCA_013397935.1. Taxonomy (NCBI): domain Eukaryota; kingdom Metazoa; phylum Chordata; class Aves; order Passeriformes; family Dasyornithidae; genus Dasyornis; species Dasyornis broadbenti. Next base: position 169,371 of record VZRN01002468.1, on the reverse strand, counting down.
TGTAATGGTACATGGAGCTAATTTGTTATGAAATCAGAGAAGCAATAAATTTGGAAAATCCCCCATTCCAAGTTTAGAGTAGTCTGGAGGGAAATTACACTGTGAGCTCCACTGTGCTGCTGCTAACTTGCTGTTTTCTAGACTTGGGCAGAATATGGTAGGTTCATCCCCTCTCATTTTCCCTTCCCCGAGCTGGGGAAATCCACATTTCTTGACTACACCTTAAAACCAGGTGCATTCTTGTGGCGATCTCTCCACCAGGTTCTCGGGTATGCTGTTCATTCAGTCCAGAGCAGCTAGTCAGTGCAAAATTGCTGTGACTTTTTGAGGAAGACAAGACTCAGCTGGTGAGCCCCTGACATTCCTTGTTCCTGCTGCTCAGAGTGTCCTGCTCAGGGCCAGCTGTTAATAGCAGAAAGACTCTTCAGCCTCAACAGAGAGAAATAGACTACATCTGCAGGATCTTTGCAGGCAGATGTGTGCCTGGCTGGCTAGCATTTGTATGGCTACATCACCAGGGTCCTGAGCTGTTTTAAGGAGAACCACTGCTGTCATTAGGATACCCACTGGTTTTCTGCCTGCCTGCCTGCCTCAACCATGCTACTCATTAGTTCTGCCTGTGAATACACTGTAGGCGTACTCAACACACTCAATACCCTTGCAGATGAAGAGTAGTGAGGAAAAGTTGAGACTGGTGATAAGGCGGGGTTCAGAGCAGTATAGGTTTTGTGTGTCTTCTGAGTAGTAAGTACTTGAGTTTATAAGGCATCTCCCATGCCAAGCTTCTTCCATAAAGGCACCAGCCAGGAAGCCTTAGTCAAATGCAGGATTTCTGTGCTTTATTATTCATCAAGGCTCATGATTTTATTCAGCTATATCATTGTTTCTGGATTCATGATCAGAAAGAAACAGAGGTCCTGCAGATAGTGTAGGCTATGGGAAATTGCAGCACTGCTGAGATAACATAGTTGGTACCAGTACGTCCTGCTCTCATGCTTTCCGAATTACTTATGTGAAAATAAACAAACAAAACAAGAAAACTTTGCTGGCCTGGAAACCTTTAGGCATTTTTTCCTATTTCATGTTGGAAAGATTTAAAGAAAAAGGCATTGTCTGTTTGTTATTTTCACTGCTTCTTTTTTTAGAAATTGCTTTTAAATGGAACACAAGTAAAACAGGTTTTATTTGTTGTCATAGGAAAAAACATCTCTGAGGGAGACAAGGATGGCCTAGAAGGAAGAAATGATATTTCAGGTTGCTAGCTGAAGATAGCCTTCATGGCTGCCTGTTGTGACTCAGCAAGTTAATTGGGGTTTTGGGTGGCAGAGTGGATTCAACAGGTTGAGGTTTTAGAGGTAGGTGATAGGAAACAACTGTTATTTATAATGCTGCCAAGTGCATTGACTAATTTTTCATAGAAATTAAGTGTCTACTCTGACCAGCTGAAGGCGCTAAGATAGACTTTGTCCAAGGGATAGGACTGTGGGGTTAAATCATGAAGAGTAATTGTGCTGTGCATGCTCTGCCTTGATCCGGCCTTTCTGTGCTGCCATCGGCCAGCCACACTGTAATAAATGGTTATTAAGCTGTTCTCCGTAGGACCAGGACTGGAGCTGCATTGTGCTAGAGGCTGTGGAGCTGCATAGTAACAAACTGTACACTGTTCTCAGAGAGGCCTGATTAAATACAAGAAGGGATATGAAACAAAAATAATCCACAACCAAGCTCTGGCACAGAATGATATTAAGTGAGTAGCTGTGGGTTGTACAGTAAGTTTGCTGCAGAGGTGGAAGCTGGACTGAAGTCTTCTGTGCTGTCATTATGTGCTAAAATAAAATTAAAAATTCTTTATTATTTTGGTTCTCACATAAGTGCTCTAATTTGTTCCATGAGGTCTTGTACAGAGGATGGTGTAGACGCATGTGCAAGTGTGACTGGATTACAGCCTTGTCCCTCAAGACTATTTGCTCTCAATCTAGCCCTATTACTAGCCCTATTACTTTAACTGAAAGATTGCAGGATGCCTGGATATTGAACTGGCATAAATGGGAAGTATCCTTGAGTATGTTTCGTTTGAACTTAGGCTTTTGTGATTAGCATCTTCCTTTATACAAGGTACTTTTATATGAAGACTTATATTCATTCTAATTTAGGCTAAGGAGTAGTTAATTGGTCATTTTAAACTGACACTTTGAAGACATAAGTCAACTCAGCCATTTGCTCCTCAGCTTTTTTTCTCTCCCACTTTCTCATCTGTTCGATGGAGAATTGGAAAGCAAAGAGGGGCTCTTGTCTGAATTGATCCTTCTCTCCACAGACCCAGCCAAGGAGGTTTGGTGTGGCTGCATTATATTTAAATATGCAGGGACAGAAAATTCTGAAGTGTAACTTTTATGTTTATGCTTGTTGTGAACACCAAAATAAATTAAAAGCTTGGGCATATGTTGTCCATGTGCAGTCTGTACCAGAACATCAGCAGCATATGCAACATAAGCAAGGAACAAATCTTTCTTCAATGAACATGGTAGCCACAGGGCTCCCTTTCTTGTTATTTATTTCCCTCCCTCTCCTCTCTACTAGTTCACTGTAGCTGAGCATGTGGACACGCCAGTAGAGCTTCAGCTGCAGTGTAGCAGTCCTGACAACACAGGGACTTGTGCTCTGGTTGGTTTTCAGAGGTGAAGGACTAGCAGTGTCCACTCAGCATAATGTGGTGGGTGCCTTGTCGCCCTTTGCCTTTAGTCTCCTAAAGTTACCAGCTCACCTGGCCCCTGATCTGTGGCTCCAGGTCAGGGAAGGGTTTCATGAGGCTGAATCAGGGATCAGGGCAAGCCATGAGGTGCCTTGCTGCTGAATTCTGGGAGTCCCTGAATCTGTGTGTGTGATGTGGATACAGGAACTCCCGTTTCTTTTGAAGCTGATGTGCTAAGCCATGGATTAAAGGTCTCCTGACTTAAACCCGGTGAGCTGTGACATACGCATGCCAGAGAAGTCACTTTAAAAGGGGCTTCAGGCTTGTTTACTGCAAGTGCTCAACTTGATCAAGACTGGTAGCATAAACGGTAATAAAAGAGGGGACAGGGACCTAAGAAATCCTTTGTGTCAAGACGTGTAATACTAGGGAGAGATGTTCCTCACTGGAGTGTTTTAGAAGTATTTGTAGGTTATGTCTTGCAACCATGGGTTCTATGCATTTACTCACCCCCTAGCTCTTGTCATACACAGCAGGCACGCAGACAGCTGTGTTGGAAACTGCATTCCATCTTACTTTCATTGTTTCTTTTTTTTTTTTTGGTGCGGTTTTTCGTTTGTTTTGGTTTTTTTTTTCTTTTTCTTTTTCTTCTTTTTTTTTTTTTTTTGTTATTGTTGTTGTTTTAAGTTCATTTGAAGGTAAATAATCAAAACAAAATTCAGGACTTCAAAATATCTGCAACCGCAGGAGTTGGCATTTAATGGCAGCTTTGCCTCTAGTTGGCATCAAGTTACTTTTGAAGCCTTTGAAGTCAACAGGGCTGGAGGGAGAAAGTGTAGTGTTGCTTCTTTAAAAAGAAACATACTTCAGTTATATTTGCAGCTGGGGTTTTAATGGCTGTGAATTAAGGCATGTTTTATTTGGCCTTTGTTTTTAGTGCACTTTTACCCCTTGGGGCACTTGAAGCCAAGGCACAGCTTGAGATGTAACTGGCTGCAGCACACGAACACAGCCATCATCAGCCTCCTTTTCTGTTCCTCTGCAGAGCTCACACTCGGGATTTGTGTCCCCCACAACACGAATGTCCCACCCTCCCTGGTTTACTCGCCTGGCACCTCTTTGCATGCACGGGGTCTCTGCTTACACAACAACAAGCAGTTTGTGGCTGGCAGTATGGCTTGGAGTGATCTGATGTAAACTTTTTGTATTAGCCCTGGAGACCTTAATTTCTAATAAGCTCCAATTACATTACTAGAAATCTGATAAAGGGAAAGAAGCTCAGTTTAAAACGGTGCAGATAGGCACTTAATGTGATTTAATGTATGTCTACATAGTTTAACCGCATATCTGCACATCTGGCTTAAATACTCCAGCAAATCTGACCCAAACCCTTTTTTTGACCATATTACCATTGAAAGGAGAGAAGGTAGATTATGCAGTTTATAGGTTATAGCTTGTTTCCCTGTTGATCCTTGGAGCATCAACCATCCTGCTGAGTAGAAGGAAAGGTGTGTGGAGGATGACAGTCAGAGTGGCTGAGCAAAGTGCACTGCACTGGGGGTTTAAGAGCATTCTGACACAAGAAGATGTAGTAACCTTTCCAGCCATGCATCTGCTAGGCCCTGTGTGGTGGAATCTTTAGCAAACCACATCAAACTGGTGGCACAGTCACCAATAAATACTGAGCAGCACCTTTTTTTGACCTTGCTTTATACTCTGCCTGATTATGAGTATACATACTCATAATGATTATGAGTATACATACTCGATATTGCTACATTTTGTGTTTAGCATGCTACATTAGCTGGCTCAGTCAACTCACTTGAGCAACTAGAAGATACGAATTTTTTTTGAATTTATTTGTGTGATAGAAATTAATGCTTTGCAGTGATAACTTTTTAAAGTAGGGAAGAAGAGGACATAAGACATCTGTCCTAATAATAAAATAAAGAGGTTTTTGTATGTTTGATGGGTGACAATCATCCCTGTTCAGACTGTCTTTCTAGAGGCTAGTTTCAGTGTTCCTTGAAAAATTAGAAGACTTGTACTGTGTTACCTGTTGCATTGAGTTTCAGTGAATATAATAATGATAATTCTTATCCATAGTCCATGAATACTGAGGACAAACTGCTTTATGGTTTCAGTGAGGCCATGAAAAAGGGCCAGGGAGGTTCTTACATGTCCTCCACGTACTTGCAGATGAAAAGCTCTGTCTCATGAAGAACAGAAATAATTCTTTGGTTCTTGTTATGAAGTTGTTGTTCTTTAAACCACAGTGGCTTTCCTCCTCAGTATCTGAGATTTTTGCAGCTGTCAAGTGTTTCAAGCCCTTCATGAGTTATGAACCTGGAGTCACTTTCCCTTCTCAGAATTCACAGATTATATGGTTAAGGCAAATTCTTTAACATTTCTGACTTCAAGAATATTTTGCTTGGTTCTCCCTGTTTAGCTGTTGTCTCAGAGGCTGAGACAGAGAAGATGGTGAACACTTTTAAGAAAGTATTGGATAATCTGGTGCTTGAGAAATCTGTGTGCAAATCCTGGCTTTGCTGCCGTTTTTTTCTGTGACCTTGGACTGAATATTTGCTTGTTCTGTATATATGAGACATGAGGGTACTATCTCTCTCATTTTCAAGTATGGTATAAGAATAGATCTGTAAGTATTTGAAGGGTCATGGAGGCAGGAAATGTCATCAACCAAAGGCGTGCCATTTTATCATCATGCTTGTACACTGCTGTAAAGGAAAAAAAAAAAGTGAAGAGAGAAGATTTTTCTTGTGTCTCCTACTATTCCAGCAGCCCATTATCACCCCTCTACTAAATGCAGCACTTTCATGTGAGTCTGTCCATCTTCTTGCACAGAGTACCTGAGTGGGCTGTTGCCTTATGGCTGGCTGGGTTTAGTTTTGGTTTTGCTGGGTTTTGTAATTATCAGGACACAGGTGGGAAAACTTGGAGCATTTATTTTGTCTGAATGTTACCATGCCTTCTGCCTATGCTTGGTCTCTGTAGTAGTTTTCCCTGTCAATTTTCTTTCTGAATAAAAGAAATAAGTCGTATATGTGTTTTATAAGCTATTTCCCCTGCCTCCCCTTGCTTTCGGTGCCTAGGAGGATAGTGACTTGCAGCAAATTCCCTGCAGCATCTGTGTTATTGCATACACATGGTTTGACACTTTAATAGTAGCTGTCAGATAACATTAATGTATTGCTGCTACAAATAAATCAAGCAGGTCTATGAGTGAAGAAGTGAGTGAATTAGATTGGACAGTCTCGTCCATCACTATCAGACAAGGCTACCCTAAGTATTGTCTGCTCACTTTACCAGTGAAATTTTTAGCTGTAGAAAGACGTGCTTAGTGGGGACACCCAGTCCTTAGCCAGCAACCCTCCTTTCTGTGAATACCCAAAGGGCTTAGTTTGTCACTTATTAAGAATAAAGAGAGAAAGCCTTCTGAAATAACCTTGCAGACCCTCTTTTCTTGAGTCCTGAGGATGGACCTTTTATTGTGGGTCAAAACTTCATGGTTTCTGTCGGGTGACTCATGACTGCTGTGCTAAACCTGGTGGCAACAGGGCGGTCAGGTAGATCCTGAAGCCTGAAACGCCTAGTTGCCCTCCTGGCCCTCTTTCTAGGAAGAGTGTAGGTAGTAGAGCTGGTCACCAGAAGAAGGAACTGAGTGAGGGAAAAACAGTTACACTGAAATTCCTCCCACAAAATTATAGCCCTCATCTGTCAGTGTGCTACCACTTAAGGATCTATGTTCTGTGGCTCTCTTTATACTTCGGAGAAATTCATTAACTTAGTACTGCTTATAAAAGGCTCTTTATCTGATAGTGCCGATGTTTCCAAACTCAGGAGTGCAAACTGTGCCTGGAATACTGTCCTCCTCCTACTGCTTGTGGAGATCCTGGAATTATCTCTCTTGCATTTCAACACTGTATTAGAAAATCGGCCAGCAGTAACTTGCTCACAGCTGAGATTGCAATGTACTCACTGCACTGCCTTCTGCAGGCTCTGCAGATACACTGGGAGTAGATAGAGGTTTGGCATTTGAGAGCTGGCATAATGTGGATGGAGAATTACATCTCCATCTCCATTACATCTCCATCTCCACTACATCTCCATTATCTCCAGGAGTGTTAGTTATCTCACCTTAACATTTGTTGATAGTTTTAATAGGTTGTGATAGACTACAAAGAAATACAAATCATAAAGTATACCAGACCACTGCCTAGTTCCTGAAAAGCATTGAAGTGGCACATTGAGTGACTCTGTGATTCAAATGAGTTCTTTGCAAGAAAGCTCAGAAAGTTTTAAGATTTTTTTTTTAAAAGAAAGAAACTTCTTGCAGAAGCATTTGCTTTTACTGTGGAAAATTATTCTTGAGGATCCAGCTGTAAAAAGGTTCATCACTACTTTTTTTAATTTATAGATGATTGTCGTGTTCTTAAAATTCTCTCCATGACAAGTCCTTTGTAGTTCCTTAAACTGGTGATGATTTTATTATGCTGAATTTGACAGGTTAATGATCGAGTAGGAAATCACTTAACACTTGTTAGTGCATTTTCTGGTGATACAAAATTAACTCTATCCTTTCTATAGCTAAAATCAGAAACTAAATCTAGAGTTTGGTGGTAGGGCAGGGATTGTAGCAGGTAAGTACCAAGAGGACTGGCTGAGATCAGTGCTCCCTTGTCCCCTTGCATATTGTGTTTAGGATAGCAAAAGAAACATTAACCATCATGCTGAAGAGTCAGTAAGAAAATAGTGGGATCTTGGAGGAATATCGTGTGGGTTACTGTAGTGCTACATTGGTCTCATGTAGGATTTCCTAAGTATCTTTCACTGAAGTATCAGGACTGGAGTTTTGCTGTCTAGTGGAGGTAGTAGTACATGGTTGTTTTGTGTGCTGGTTTGGAAGACAGAGCCTGTTTGAAGTGGAATGCTGCCCCTTTTTTGTTCAGTCATTAACTGCCTTGCTATGAAACCACTATGAAAACTTGATTTGAATGGGAACCTCTGTGGTATGGGCAGTCTCTGACAGTATGATGAGGGAAGTAGCATGGACAGAAGGGCTGACATGTCACTAGTAATAATATTAAAAAGCAGTAAAGCAGTAAGAAGAGTAAAGGCATTTGGTCCAGATTTGTGATTTTGAGAGCAAACGAACTCACAGCCTGTTTTCAGTCCTCGTGCTCTGTGTATGTATTTTAATAACTTACGTTTTTCCTGTTTGAACTGAGCAAGGCCTGGAGAACAAGCTGTTCTTCTGGAATCCTTTAGTTCATTTATTCCCTGTGGATTCCAGTGAGAAATAAAATCAATAGCCTCTCCTCTTCTGACCAGTGACCCTCACTGCTTGTTAATACCTTTCAGTGTCTATCTCCATCGAAACTCAGGATAAAATTGCTCAACCAGAATATGCAAGGGAACAAGAACTAAGATCTTTTGAGCTTTAAAAAAGTACATTAACTGCATTTGATTTTGGGTGCCCAAAGTAAATGCTTTACTGTAGGAGCAGCTAATTTGTTTAAACTGCTTTTAGAAATTTAACTTTTTAAACAGATACTGAGTTTTAGATCCTAAAAACACCTCATCAAAGCATCTTAATGAACTGGTGACAGCTGTACACCTGAAAGATCTTTGAGTGTGTGGGCAGAAATGCAAAAAATTGATTTCCCTGTGGGACCAGGAGAAAAAGGCAATTTTTTAGAACTTCTGGTTGAATTTAATTTGACTTTCCTATCACTTCATGCTGCTTAAGTGGATTAGTGGCTGAGTCCTGCAGCATAGGATCTAGAGAATATTTCTAATGTGCCTACCTTGAATATGTCCAAGATGATTTTAAATTGGGTGTTGCAGAGCAATTAAAAATGGGTTCTATAATGCTCACAGTGAGAAAAGGAGGCAACAGCCAGACAAAAGACAGGAAGGACTGATTTACCAAAACAGACATGGAAAGGGATCTGGTATAATGATATCTGGTGACTAAAAGGTCTTCTAGAAGTGCTAAAATTCTGTTTGAATCTTAATCCTAGAGGTCTGGACTGTAAGTCCACTTTCTGTATACCTCACCAACTAGAGAAGGACTAAAATTGTACTCAGGGGGACAGAAAACAGTGTAATCAAGGCCTAAAGATCAGAGCAGACTGTGGTGAAAGGGGGAATAGACGAAACAAGTTATTTTCAGAAATCTAATAATTTCTTTAAAAGATAACCCCCTCCTTATGATAACTGTAAAAATTAGTGGGAATAGCTTCAGTGATTAAATAAATTCTGTTCTGTCTGAATAAAGGACTTGTGACAGCGTCAATATTTTTTGGGTCTTACTGCTAAACTGCTTAACTACTTGAGGTGTAAGGTAACATGAAGAAATGTGTGTTGTCTGTTGAATGCAGCTGTTACAAACGGAGGTAAAAAGGGAGCTTGATGGAGCACATGGTGGGTAAGATTTAAGTGTATCTGGGTTGAGGCAATTCTGTAGAGCTGGGGAAAGACTGAGATGCCATTGCACAGGGTTATTCACCTCCCCTGAGGGAATTGCACCTGCTGTTAATAAGATGATTTTCAATGTCAGGGATCTTTGATTCTTCCAGACAGTCTAGGAATCCGTGAACTTGAGCACATTTTCCATCTGCATTCAGACCAAGGCCTGACTTTCTTCTTCCTGAAATGGAAGCTGTTCCTGCTAGCTACATCTTTTATTCCTTTGGTGCTGGAACTGATGTTTGGCACTCAGATTGAGAAGCAGGAGCAGAGCTGAGAAGGCATGCTTGCAGACAGGCTCTTCATGATCCACCATGTTGTTTTACTGTTCAGTCAGTGTCAGCCACATTGACTCCAATTCCAATGGCTTTTATGGCAGTATATAGGACAGTGGACTTAGGACAATGTACACTTTTAGGTCCTTCTTTTCTCTACTCTTCCCCTCTCGCAAGAAATCACACTGCTAACATTCCTTGAATTAAATAAAGGCATAGGAAGTAACCCAATTTATTTTCCTTTATCTGTTGTTTTCAATCTCTAGTTCTCTTTCTTCTTGTGGATAAGTAACTTCTAGCATTTTAATTCTTGTTTAGAACGGATGTGTGCATAGTTGGATGATATCTAGTATCTGACCTATCTGCAGTGGTAGGAAATGGTGGGAAAGGTAAAATGTACTCCTTGGAGTCCAAGTCCTGCATTTTCAGCTGTCTCATATACATACTGAAAGTCCAATAAAATATGATGCTGATTTTCCAACTAGTGTCTCTTTGCAAAGAGCACAGCATGTTATGAAGTAATTAAACAGCCATTTTTAAGATAGTTCTTCATGATCTGTGCAGGGCTGATAATCAGATATAGCAATTTTGCATTGTAAAAGTGATATTTTAAGGGCAAATGGAATCTCTTAAGTTGGGTACTCATGCTCGGAAATGTGACACGTTGCCTACTGAGCCTTGTTTGAAACTGATAAAAACTTGCCTGTGAGCTGATGAACATTATTCACTATTTAGGTGTTTTCTGCAGCCTCAATTCACTTCTCTGGTTCAAGGCAGTCTCAGGACAAACATGGTGTTTAATACTTACGTTCTCTGTGCAAGGGATGGCAACAGGTCCTTTGCAAACCTGCCAATTGAAGGGACTGTACTTGTAGTTTGTTATTGAGCAGAAGTTATTTTTGCGGCAGAAAAAACAGTGGGGAAAAAAATAGTAGTTTGATTTCAGGTTCTACAGGAAGGAAATATATAATCATTCCAGAAAGCTGTTTATGCTTCTTTCTCCATAATTTACCAGTCTTGGTCCTGTGTTCTGATCTCTGTTTCTCCATCTCCGTTTCCTTCTTCTGTCCCATTTGATTTGGGGTCTGCCTTTTCTGAGGTTTCACTATACTCTCCCTTCTCTCTCTCTTTTTTTTTTTTTTTTTTTTTTTTTTTTTTTTTTTTTTTTTTTTTTTTTTTGGTTGGTTTGTGTGTTTGTTTGTATGAGTTTGTGTTTTGTGGAACTGCAAAGACTTTGTGAACTTCTCAGTTAAACATGAATACAAGAAGGAAACTGGTAGGTGATAACCACACAAGAAATTTCCAAGCAGGCTATGGTAATAGCAAAAGCATGAGACAAACTTAGCAGTAGTCACTACTGCTTGTCATGATGCCTGGCATTATGTCAGCATCTTAACATCTGCTTGCTGGACTAGTTGGGTTTATCAGTTGATTTCTGCTATAAATTTCTGAAATGGTTTCTTGAAAAGGAATAGGGTTTGGAGGTTTTTTTGTTCACAGGAAGATAGTGTACATCTGAGTCAGTTTATTTTGTGCTTGCTATTCTCAAAGAGCAGTTGGCTACTTTTAAAGACTGTCTTATAGACTCAGTGGATGAATGAAGTAGATGGCAAAAAAGACCCATTTAAGTCTTTTGGTTTAGTCTGTTGTGTTTCTGTATTCTCCTACTTTGCATTGTATATCTGGATTTGTGACTTTCATCATCCTTTCACTTTTTCTTCTGTTCAGTGTTATTTTATCAGCTCTGCAGCAGGATGTGCCAGTTATCACTGCTGTCAAGGACCACCTACTTTACCTTTGAAGGGATAGCTCATATTTGCTTCTCCAGAAAGCACAAAGAAGTGTGTGATGGAATAACATCATTTTCTCTAATTCTGTCTGTCTTAAGCTGATACAGTTAAACTGATAAGAATAGACAACTGGTTCCAATATCTTTATCCAGTCAAAATGGCTTAGGAGCTCCGTATTGGATTTAGACTGTCAAATGCTATAACATTACAGTAGCATGGCAATAAACCAGTTTAGGATTTCAAGTCACAGTAATGGATCTGATCACATACTGAAACATTTTACACTACTTTTTTATTATTATCTTCTGCTAAATTCTTCATTTGTGTGGATCTCAGTTCGCAGACATACAGGCAGTAATTGCACCTGTTTTTCACTAGACAGCAAAACCTCTCTTGGCTGTTTTTGCTCTTTAGGCAATTGTTTATCCAGTTACCTTCCCCATTTGAAGTACTTTTCATAAACTCATTTTGTTTTGATGATACAACAGCTGAATTGTGAAAGGCTTACTAGGCAAGACCAAGTGCACAGGAGCTGTGTTCTTGGAAATTAAAAATCTAATGCTGTGACTAAATATTTAAGAAGTGATGCAACAGATGATGATGACAGAAAAAGAAGATTGCAAGCTAATTTGTTTGTTGTCAATATTGTCTGCTCCAGGAAAAATGTCTCTTTGGAATATATTAAGATAAATACTGCATGTAATATAAGAAAAACAACTATTGCTTTCCAGTAGACTTTAAATTTCAACAGAATTGTGGTATCAGTTTTTGGTTATGACAATTTTTTAAGAGGCAGCTGGGAAATGGGCTCTACAGTTTATGAGGTCTCTTAGGTCCTGTCTTGTTACCATATTACAATATTTCTGAAAATAAGTACTCCCTATTTTTTCTGTCTCTTGTGCTCAGAATAGGTTACTTCAAATAATCATAATTTCTTGTTTTTCAAAGTTCAATTCTGTGGTGTACAGTATTCTCTTGGGGAGGTTAGTATGATATTCAGTTATTTTAAGTTCACCTCAGGAAACCTATTCAACTGCCTAATCTCTGGTAATGATCTTTGGGAGAATAAAAGTACATGCTCAATTACAGGCTCAAAATTTTCCACTAGCAGCAGAAGTTTGGATTTAGTTTCTTTATATTCTGCCCAATTCTCAGCCAACCCAACTTATTTCAATTGTCAGAATTCAAAGACACTTCCAAACTGTGCATCTCCAGGAAAGTGAGGTTGATTTGTTTGTTTCTCCTAAACAGTGGAATTTTTACAGTATTGTAATTCCAGTATTTTCAGTATATTCACCTTACACATTTGACAGTGAGAAGAAGCAGGTTATAGATCCTACCAAAATACTCTTTGGCTCTAGCGTATCTTGATTCAAGAATCCAGCATCCTACCATTTCATAATGCTTACAGAAATTAATGATGCAGTCTTGTGCTGTGGAGCTTAGATAATGTTTTCAATACATATGCCTCAAAAATTTACCTTGAAATGTTTTCCTTTGGGTTCTGCAAAGCAATTTAAATTGTGCCCTGCAGAGTACGCTGTGAAAAACATACATAGTAGTGAGTAGCCAAATTGTTGAAGCTATTGGAACAGAATGAGGTTCTTCTTGGCTAATTTAGAAATAGTCATTTGGGTTGATCCTCAACTTGTGAGGCATTCGTGTGTGTGTTTAGGGACAGAAGGAACTGGGGAGCTGAGAAGAAAGTGCAGAGTGGATAATAACGGCATTTACGGTGTAAAGAAGGCAGAATGAAAGGCTCATGAAGAGTGCAGTAGTGCAGCTCTACAGGCCCAGAGGAGAGGGGTTGTGTACAGTGAAATCAAGGCAGGCTAAATTGTGTTGTAATTTGTATTATAAACAAAACCAGTCATAACCACTGTCATTGGGTTGTCTTACACTCCCCTTTATAAACAGTTCTGAAGTGTCTTTTAGAGCTTCTCTATAAAATGTTTAATATATTACTGTAGACCTTTGAAATTCAGCATGATGAAGCTGAAGGCCAAGGAATGTGCCCTCAAACTGGTCATTGGGCTCAGTTAAAATTTGGTCAGGAATTTGCTTACTGAATTTTTGTGTTGTTGAATCCAAATCTGTTTAGAGATCGGTATGCTCAGCTGCTCAAGCAGCCAGACACGATAACAAATCTCAGATTTTTGTGCAACCCCTCTGATGCAGAAGTAAGCCTAGTTTACTGTAACAGCTGGCAAAACCACACATCAACCTTGGAAGAAGAGCATATAATCCAGCCAGGGCCCTTATAGATTGACTTGGATATGTGTGGTGGCTGTGCACAATCTTTACAATCTGCTATGAATACTGCTTCTTCGCATCATCTAGTACAAGCCACTGCTTCAGTTCAAGAGTTCAAACTCTGCTGGTGGTGCTTGGTAGGTTTTGTTTATTAAAAACATATGTTGGGATAGAGATGTTAATAGGAAGGAGCAGAGCTTGTGGTCAAGCTGCTCTGGCTTGATTTGAAATCCAGCAACAGAAGACAGGAGGTCTTCTTTAAATCAAAACTGAAATACCCATCTGTATTCCATTCTTTCTCCAATTTTACATTTCTTCCCACACAAACAAACAAAACCAGTCTAACTCACCACCTCCCAAAAACATGTATTTGAAATGCTTGGGAAATAGTAATTTTTATATCTTACAGACCATATTTAGTGCACTCATTTCTGCCTGCTGAGCAATTGGAGAATGTTTCTTTTTCCCAGATAAATAAGACTTTCATGTAACTAGATAAATATTTTTGTTTTCCCAGTGACCTGGAGGTGACTTCTGTGCTCAAATTATGATGGAAGATAAGGAGTGTGATGCATTGCCTGTATCTGGGTCCAGGACTCCCTGAAATATTCCCAGGAACACTAAGGGCTAGGATTCTCCATGACAGGGGCAAGCAGAGGGGTGTTTGTCTTCATGATTTTGCTTATTTAGTACAGACATTTTCTCTCATAACCATCAAATGCAACCACAGGTCTTGGGAATGTGCTTCTCTGTGAAGTGTGTTTGCTGGCAGTGTGTAGGATGATGGGAAAGGCAGAGTACCCCTGGGCAGGAGGGTGGGGAGGGGAGGTAGTGGCAGTCATGGAGGTGACTGTGAAGAGCTGGGATCCTGGGCTTCAGAGGTCTCTTCTGCCGAGATCATGTACTTGGTATGGCTGCCAGGCACAACCCATTCCAAAGGGAAAAAAAAAAAAAAACCTAAAAGCAAAGTAAACATAATCTTGCCCCCACCTTGGCTTAAATCAGTTTGCTTGTCAAGTTAGTTGGCATGTATTAATGGAGGTTCATGTGTATTTCAGGGTAGCAGACTAATTTTAAGAGAGCCTGATAGAAAACCTAAGCATTTGTCTTTCTTCTCTCACATCCCTTCCATCAGATAGGGAAGGAAATAGGATATAAAAGATGAATAAAACGCATTTCTCAACTTTTCTCCTCATCGATTACAGCTCCCTTTAGCTTCAGAGGCATTGTGCAGAATCTTGATAACCAGACATCTTAACCCAACTTCTATTCACTTACGATATTTTCTATTAACACCTATTGTATCTTCTTATTTTACCAGCTCCTCGTGCCTTGGGGGCACAGAGACAGGTGGGACTGGCATAAAAATAACTTAAATGTGATTACAATCATTTGCAGAACAATGGATTTTGCTGGAATATCAGAGCTTTGCTTAATTTTCTTAACTAAAGTAATTGTCTAAATTACATAAGCTATCATCCATCTGGGCAAATTTTATACAGTTGTCATAATTATCTTGACTTATTTTTTATGGGAAGATGTTTATCCAATGACAGCTGTGAGTCATGCACAGAAAGTCTAGGAGCTTTCATCCACTTTCACATCCTCAAAGTACCTAATGTTTCAAGTCCCATTTGAAGAGCTTTTATTTTGGTAAGATTATATTTGGTTGCTGAAGTCTTTGTCACCTCTGTGGATCAGAAATAAACACACTTCCAGGGAGATGAATTCACTCATGGTACAAATGCATTTTCACTAGGGTCAGGTTAAGTGAGCTGGAGTGTTAAAACATTAAAAATACTGCACAGTATTGCTCGTGAGATCTGTATCAATCCAGATCCTCCATTTCTATCATGTTTTTCCTTCTGGAGGCTGTCACAGCACATTTGAAACTGGCCAAACTTGCAGTTTGTGCTCATGAGAAGCATCTGGCTGGTGTTCCATCTCTTAAGATAAGAAGCCACTGGATTTTAAGGAGACAGCCTGGTTGCAAAGACTTAGGTGGTAATTTAAATAAAAAAGCAGGAGGTGAATCGTTAACAGCAGAAAGGAAAGGGGAAATGTCCCTGTTTTAGTGGAAGAAGCCTCTCCCTAAGTTGTTTCAGGGCTCGCTCTTCCATCCAAGGACCGCGGATGTTTCCTTGGAATTCCAGCTTCCCATGCAGCTTTTGCCTTCCTTCATCCAAATCACTGTCAACGATCCTTGCATGAAAACCAGTGCTGATTTGTAGCTTGTAAAGTATGTTAAGTGTGGAGATAAAGAAAAACTTGTTTGCCACAGAGATTCAGTGAGGATGGATGACAGACTCAGGAATCTCCTTCCCTACTGTTTTATTGCTAGAGAAGGGCAACACTTCCTCCCCCTCCAGGCTATGCTGATGCCTGATGGTTTTTTAGGTCTTTTTCTTTTATACCTTTTAAACCTTTCTTATACCCTTAATACATTTTAAACCCTTTACACATATTCCTTATACCCTTCACACATATTCCCTGTACCCTTTACACATATCCCTTGTACCCTAGTCCCACATACCTATAATTCTTGTAGTCTGATATGTAGCTTAGTTTGGGGGTCCTACCAAGTAAGAAGATGAAACATACCCAGTGAGACGTCAACAGCTCTACACTATCTCAGAGCTGTAGTCTCCAACCTTGATGGGCCTCTTTCTCTGGAACATATTGTGTAAACTAGACTGGAATTTCATTGGGGGGGCGGGGCGGGGGCTGACTAAGGTAGGAAGACTGTTACTTAATCTATCACATTTCTTATTGGGGATTTTAGATTGATGTGCTAATTTGTGAAGTCCATAAAACTTGTATACTGGGGGTGCTCAGGGGCTTAGCCTGTTCCTGCACCTGTGTGGACCCGTGCTCTGGGCCTGCGGCGCTTGGATGCGTGGAGGGGCCTGGGTGTTTGCCGCCAAATTTCCATCTGTAACAGGCTTTGCTCCAAGGATCCTAGTAAAACCAAGGTAAATATCCTTTTCCCTGCTGCTGCTGTGTCTGCCTCAATTTTTTTTACCACAGAAAAAGGCATCAGTGCCACCATACAAAAGATGCTTTGCTGGGATCATGATAGAATTCCAGGAAAATTTAGACACATAAATATTTCTTTTAGCTGATGTTACACCAAGATGTGGTTAGGACAGTATATTCTCCTCTTCTTAACCTTATCAGTCAGTAATGAAAGAAAATAAAATCTCAGCAGAAAAATTAATAAAACAGTGATAGGGAAGTAGAATTTATCCATTTTATATAAGAATTTTTGCTCTTGAGAATCTTGATAAAAGTGCACCTGTATTGGTAATGTTTTGTTCTTTAATAAAACCAGCATCTGTAAGTTTTAATTATAAAAAAGAAGCCCAAATCATAAATATGATATTCTGCATGACAGTAAAAACATCAGTGGGCAAGAATGCGCAGAAGGTTTGCAGTTACAACAATCAGTAAATTAATTGAAATTATATAGAATAAGGTGTGAAGCCTTACACTTAAATACAGCATCAAACATTTTGATATCCTCTGAAACAACTAAGAGAATTGAAAAATACAAATATCTTAATTTTTGCTCTGAATGAAGGGTATAGTGTATTATATTTCTACCTGCAACTATGTCCTTAAAAGTTGAATTAGGTAACATTTTTTTATTCTAAAGAAACAATTAATTTCTGTGGGAAAAAATATATTTGGCTTTTCCCTGGGAGAATAGAGCATCACATCTGAGAGATCAATGTATATTGTGGCTAGAAAGGTGAGATGGTCACAGAAATACACAGAATGGATGGCATCAGATCAATGTTTTTATTTACTGCAATTCTTGAACAGAGATATTCACAAGTGGCATAAGTGTTGGCTTAGTGTTTTCAGAAAAA
This sequence comes from Dasyornis broadbenti, assembly GCA_013397935.1. NCBI lineage: Eukaryota > Metazoa > Chordata > Aves > Passeriformes > Dasyornithidae > Dasyornis > Dasyornis broadbenti. The sequence goes on along the minus strand of VZRN01002468.1, from coordinate 152,000 downwards.
ATGCCTCATGTCACTCTCAGCGAGTAACTTTATGCCAAATATAGAATCTAGTTGAAAGAGTAAAGTGGGCAGCTTTTGTTCTTTGTAGGCTTACTAGACAGAAGGAAGAGCAAAACCGTTTCAAAAGTGTTTCTACAGAGACATTTTTTGTTCTCATCATCAGCTGAAGAGATTTACTGCATATGTAGAACTTCGCTCTCTAATACTCTAATGAATTCTGCTACTTTGCAGTAGTTAAATTAAACTATGACTTAGGGAAACATTTAAACTGTCGGCACTGGCTTCAGTAGCACTACTCTTGTGTTAGAGAAGCCTTTTGAAGGTGGTGGCTGTATCTGGTTTTCTGTTCTACTTAAGATGCAAGCCATGGGTGCTGTACAGCACAGTCAGAATAGAGAGGGAAGGCACCAGACAGCACCTTTAGAAAATTTGTTCTCATGCTCTGGTGTGTCGATGTAATCTTCTGAGGTTGCACTTCTCTCAATACTCAGTAAAAGTACTTGTCACATTTGAAATTGAAACCTCCTGATTTCTTCAGTAGTACTTACACTGTTCTTTAATGGCCAAACACTGGGAGAAGACCATGTGACTTTAACTGTTTAATTATCTTTCTAGCATAATCTGCAAGTTTTCACTATCTTAGTATTCTGCTGGCTGTAGCTCTGGGAAATGAAAGATGTTGTTGTATATATAACACAAATACATGAGTAATTTGATCTTGGAGCCAGCTGATGTTGTCTTTCATTTTAATTTTCATTATGCCTTTGGCTCTGTAGCTGCTCCAATTTTTTTATTAGACAGTAGTATATAAAGAGGCAATAGAGGGTTAATTGCTGTTCAGGGAAAGTGTTTAAAAAACAACACCAGCTTTATCTTACAACAACAATACTTCCTCATAATGTTTGCGCTTTTTGTCTTTAGGATTTATCCATACTTCCAATTTATGATTGCACATATAAGTGCAGCAGAATTGTCTGGATAGTTAGAGCTTTTGTAATCAGCTTATTTTTGTTCTTACATTGTTTATGGTAAGTATTCAAGATTTCATAATAATTTTTAAAGATTAAAAAATTAACTCTCAGAAGTAAAGATAATTTCAGTGTCTGCCCCTGCAATTAATAATTGGACCAGCTTGCCAATTCAGTATACAACCACTTTGAAATGTAGCCTAGAAAGTAAGTTATCTGCTCTTAATCTGGCTGTTGCAGAGATGATCACTTTAACAAAAAATTTGCTACTGGGTGAGTATCACGAAATTTGGAAAGCTGAGGCAGAGCAGTGTCACTCTCTGGAAAGGGGGATTACATAGTTTGTTGTTCGTTGCAGGTTGTTTTGCGTGACTTTTTAATCTCCGTATTTGTGCTTTAGTTCTGCTTGTGACAGTTTTACTGCCCCACATTAAAAGCTTCAAACATAATTATTTTCAAAACATAGGAAAATATCAAAACAATATTTTGATTTAAATGAAAAATAAATAGAAAACCAAAATATTGACTATGTGTTGGAAACTAAAGGGAATAGCCTAATGCTGTGATCTTAGAACAGAAATAACCCTGAGCCTCTGCAAGAGAAGTGGACCAAAGGAGAGTAACTTGGCAAATACCCAGAAGGTGGGACATTTATAATAAACAGTGATATTGCAAGGAATGTGGCCCACCTTCTCATGTCAGTAGCCAGCCTTGTTTGCTCTGGCAGAGGTAGAGAACTAACTAAATTTATCTTGATGCTATTTCTCTTAAGCATGTTTTTGTCTCTTAATTACATACTGAATAGCATCTGGTGTTTGAAGAATTATGGAATAGAAACACAGCAGGGAGAAGTGTGGCCATATTGATGGAAGCTGATACTTTTTCTGCTTGTGGTGGTCTGGAGGCTCTCCCCTGGCCACTGAGACATCCTGCTTCTTCCTCAGCCTGGCCTGAGGTGCCCAAAACATCAATTTTGTAACACTAGTGTCAGGCCAAATTTAGCTCTCGATTTTGATTTTGTAATACCAGGTTTTTGTAACTGCTAGAACATGTGGAACTAAACTGTTTCCATCTCTTGTCTTTTTTCCTTCAGTCACCAGGGGAAAAAAATACTGGAAACAGTTTCCTGCAGGAGATTCAACAAAAGCATTGCAGTGCTCTGTTTGTGTGATGAAATCAATGCGACTGGAAACTGTCTGGTCTGTTTTGTTGTCTGAGATTGAGTGATCTATTATTTCAGTGGCACTAAGGAGTCACGGTGGTTATTGAAAACCCCTCATAGTACATAGCTTTTCCTTAGGTACTGAATCACCGTTGAAGAGCTCTGCCTTGGTAACACCAGGTGAACAGCATTTCTCTGCCTCACACAGGCCATGCAAGAGTAAACGTGTTAGTAATTAAATACTCATATATGGCAATATTGCAGGTAGGTTTAGTAGCTTATCTGGGTGTTAAATGTAAGTTAAATGGTCTTTTATAAACTATTGTTTTCCAAAATCAGAAAGATAGGAATCTTCTTACTTTAAATCTCTAGTTAGGCAGGGGAAGAAAATCAGCTACAAAACAGACAATTATATCTTTCCATTGCCTTGAACAGTTCTTCGAGCACGGATTGTCTGAAATAGCTGCCATAAGATGTTTTTACTTTTTAGGCCATGGAGCTTAGGGAGTCAGATTTTTTGTATCTACATCATCTCATTCCTCCTGGGACTGAAGCTGGTTACCATAGCAAAATGGCAAGGAAGCTGATAAGCAAGTAGTACCACTTGGCCAACAGGTTATAAATTTATTTTGCTAAGGCAGAGGACTGTGGGAAAAATTATTGCTGCTAGAATTTCTTTTTCTTTATTGTGTTTTAAAATCTTGTGCAAAAAATGATCATGGACACATTGAACAAAATGCTCTTACTCACTAAAAAGTGTGGCTGCAAATAGTAGGAGATTCAGTTTTAAGTCTCTGCAGATCTTTGATACTTTCACAGAAAAGTTCCACAGCAACACAGATATTACACAGTAATTTCAGTCCTTATGCAAAGATGCCATACTGTGAATTAAATGGGCTCCTGCTAAACAGAATAAATACAGATACCTGTCCTCTGCTACTTAAAAATTACATTGCAATATAGTTTTTGTTCCTACTTGATGAAGCATGGTCATCTGAGTCTGTCTTGTAAATCGGTCTGTGAGGTCCCTTGGGTTTGTGTAAAGTGATGTTAGTGAGTGCCAAAAAGTTAAACTGCTTTATATTCCAAAAATGTTATCAACAATGTCAATTCTGATGATGTTTTTTGTACTCCCTGTCTCAGTTCAAGGCATGAACCACATGCCTTGAACAGCACAGCCTGGCTGCTTAAGGCATCATCACAGCAATTGCATCTCTGTGCATGGACCCCACTGGGGGACTTTTTGTTGGCACAACACCAGTTTGTCAAGAAAGTCCTAGAGAGCTTTTTTTTTTCCAGGACTGAGGTGTTCCTCTTTCTACTGGGTTAATTCTTGATATGTTGCCTGGCATCTAAACCACTTGATAACTCCTGTTCTTGGTACAAGACTTTGAGTCACTCTTTTGGGGAGGTTTTTTGGGGTTTATGCTAGTGACTGTGAGTGAAATGAAATCTCAGAGTCTTGGGATTAAAGCAGAAAACTGCTTATTTCCTTAAAACCTTCTTTGTTCTCAGTTTTATCCTTTCAAAATATATGTTACATGCTGATGCCATTTTATATGCCCTGGCAAATTGTGTAATTCATGCACAACTGAATAGCTGCAATAGAGAGGATTTGGGAGTATTGCTATTATCTGGGCATGCAAAAGATGCTGTTTAGCTTTAACCCCTTTAAGCCCATATTAACCAGATTGAATTTGTAGAAGTGCTCTTCATTGGCTGAGAGTCTCAATCAGTGCATCTGTGGAATGGGAATCAGAGTAAATCCTAGGAAAATCCTATTTTGACTCCCTTTTTAAGCTTTTTCTTCATTATAGTAAACACTGGCATATTTTTTTTAGTGCTGTGGGGGGACTTTTCACCTTTAAAAATTATCATTATCACCAAAAAATACCATCAAATGCCCACTGGATACAGCACTAGCTTAGGTTAACTGGGCAGGATCTGGATCGGGGTTGACTGGTGTCTGATCAGCTTGGGGGGGAGAGAGGTTGAGGACCTTGGATCTGGCAGGATCCAGCCTGTCTTAGAAAGAGCTGAGTGAGAATACAATTGTGAAGGGAATGCGTCAGTTTAGGATCGGGACTTGTTTCATGTGTCACCTTCAACAGCCCCATCTCTGTGCGCACTGTGGGCTCTGTGGACCTATCTGTAGCAGTTCAGAATAATTTCGTCTTAGAAAACCAGTTATCTGCAAATACATCTAGATGCCATTGGTGACAGTCACCTGTGGGTGTCCATGACCTGCAGGCCCTTGTACTATAATGTGTTACTCAAGTGTGGGAATTCGCTGTGGGGACATGGCCCAAAATGCAGTGCTTGGATGCAGGAGCTTGGGAGGTTGGAGTTGCCATGTACTGGCAGCCAACCCCGGAGAGAAGTCCCTCCTCTGGCTGTAGTTGACAATGTTGCTTATTTTTAACTGAAAGATGAGGTCTTACTGCCTAAATCCTGTTTCAAGTCAATTGTCAATAAAAAAATTTGTCACTGTCCTTAGCATGTGCATCTAATTAAACAGCTGGACTAATCTCTTGGGATATGGGTCCATGTTTGAAATGGGGGTGGCTCCTCTCTCCTGCACAGTGTCCAGGTTGCTTTGGAGAGTCCTGAGTACCCCCTGTGAGCTCAAGGCTTGAGGGGTGTCCTGCAGCCCTCCTGCCCTTCTGAGTCTGACTCCATATTTTCAGGGAATAGACTGGCCTGGAAACTCCTTTTTTTATTCTGCAAGTAAAAAATTAATAAAGGTAAAGGATATATTTGGACTCATTAGGGAATAGAGCAAGGATTTGTATTGTTAAGAATCTTGGAGGTCTGACAGTCTTTTCCCCTAGAAGAGATGAGAGGTGTTTCAAACCAGTCTGTCCTCAAAGGGCAGCCCAGTACTGCTTGTGCAAGTCTCAAAAAGTCCTTCTGGGACTGATCTCTATCAAGGGAAATGTTTACATTAAGCTGTCAGAAGAGACTTTGAGCATTTTACTTGAAACAAATACCAGCAATGAACATGAATATTTTTCCTTTTTCTTAAAAATTATTTAGGAAATATTACGCTGCAACACAAGTTTTCAGCAAAAGTTATCTGATGGCTGCCTTACAAAACATAGCCCACATGGGAACAGAAGAGTGACATAGCTCTTGATGCTTGTCCAGCTGAAATGTGCTTCAGACTTAGCAACTCATTTCTGTACTCATGCACAGAAATGTAAAAAACGTATGCTTTTATCTAGTAACATAAACTTTTGAGTTGGAACTAGATTATAAAAACTACTTCACTTGCTCTTGAACTTTGTGAATATTAACATTGCACCTTCAATATTTTAAGCACTATTTAAAAGTAATGGTTTAATGTACCTTTGAAATGTTTTTGAGCCAGATATGTAGATACACAAACATGGAAATGTTTGTGTTCCTCTGTCAGATCTCTCTGTGTGAATTATAGGTGACTTCTAGTGATGGAACAATGATGAATTTTTAGACGGATTCATATCACAGTAGTTCCAAGAAAATGAATAACAAAAAGCATGATTACAGAATTACCAATGGAATTGTACCTTTTATTGGTGAAGTTGTACACAGTGGTAAGAACATATATTTGAGGTCATATATGGAAGTTTTATATTTTAAATACTGGAGAGGTAAAATACACTGGAATTAAGAGCCTGAGGTTTAAATATGTGTTGCATTAAGGAGTCATGGAACGCGCTGAGTTCTGGCTGGTGCTTTGTTACCAATATCAGTTTTCCAAAGTAATGAAAAGTAACCAAGTATTTTTCTCTCTTTTTTTTTTCCTCCTTCTTCTTCTTTTTTTTTTTTTTTTGTTGCAGCTGGTCTCCAATGTTCTCATCTTCTCCTGTACAAACATTGTAGGCGTGTGTACCCACTACCCAGCAGAGGTGTCCCAAAGACAGGCATTCCAGGAGACCCGGGAATGCATACAAGCCAGGCTGCATTCTCAAAGGGAAAACCAGCAGCAGGTAAGAGCAACAGTTGGAAATAAAAAATGAAAATGCTGAAACTGAATTAGCATGCAAATTGTTCCTGTAGGATGAAATTTGCAGGCTTCGTGCTTCTTTAGTAATCCAAGCAAGAACAGGTTGATGATAGAGGACAGGATTCTTAAAGGTTTGAAGGAAAGCTCAGGAACATAGTTCTTGTCCAATACCCTGATGGACTTGTCTAGAGCCAGCAATATATCCTGTGGTATGTGCTCTGTGGATTAAAATTACACAGTACACAAAGAGTCTGCATGTATTTTTTGCACCCATCATTAAAGCTAGGTGTTGAATGCTGATGCAACACACAGGCTTTGGACTGACCCTCTTTGTAAGGTCAAATCATGGTGTGATTGTCAGCAAAGCCACTGCCAAAAGGTAGCTGTAAGGCAGGTAAGAATTGGTCCACAGAACATAATGTCCCTTGATGGCTCCAAAGAAGGTCCTCTTCGCATCTTTCCCAAAGGTTCCTACCTGCTTACACACCTCTCTGTATCTTGTTGGCCTCATATGAAGTGTATTTGTTCAAAAGTAAAGCCCTCTTTCTGCCAACATACCCCTTAGTTATCAAGGGTTCTGAATGTATCTGCTCCCCTAATTCATTTGTGGTTTCTCTTGCAATGAATCTCTTGTGTCCTCAGAATTAGATACAGAAGGTTTTTTGGGGCAGCTTAACGATTCCTTTGCTAACACACATTTCTGCCCTGCAGTACATCTCATAGTGGTCTGTTCAGTCCAATTTAAAATGAATCATGAAACGGGACTTCCACTCATCCCTTGGGAGACATCTCAGAGCTTGGTTGTGGGTTTGGGGAGAGATCAGGGGAATGAATCAGCTGGGGAGTCTTTGCACCTCTGTGGCAATGCAGTTTCATTTTCCTCCATGTCTCAGCCCATCAATGGATTTGTGTTTTGTTTGGTGGTTCCTGAGGTACCTCTGACTGACATAGTTGCTGTTCAATCCTGACTGTGAAATAACATGTACACATGCTTATTTGGTGCTTTATGCATTAAAACAAGATTCACACTCAAGACTCTTTTTTCCTTTGCAACTAATATAATCTCAGAAAGATGAAATGAGCAACCACTCCTCCTTCCACACCTTGAAGTGGAGGAAAGGATTGAGCCAAGAGAATATGCCATTTTACTTATTGGTTACAGCTCTATCCTCCTTGTTGAGTGACTGCCTTAGCAGCATGGCTCAAATGCTTGAGCTGTGCTGCATTTGGGCACTTCTGTCTCAGAAGTTCCTGAGAACAGTACTGACAAATGCCCTATCTTGATTTTTTTTTCTTGTCCCCCTCTCCAGAAAGCACTATTCCATACATAAGAAAACCAGGACATCAGAAAAATATGGGTCAAAGCCAGTCACTGCCAAGTGCTCTCCAGTCCTTCCAGCAATAACTGCGGGTCCTGGCAGCTGGAGACTCCTAATGAGATTATTTGCTGCCACAGCCTGGACTGACATTGTTCTCCAGGTTCAGTTCAGATGCCTCTCCATGCATAATGCATTGAGATAATCATGAGGTGACAACAGACACAAATAAGGGCAGCCCAGCCCACATCTGGGAGAGTCAGTCTCCAAACAGGGGTGGAGGGAAACACAACTGCACAGCCCAACACTGTTATTTATAGTTGCTTGTCTTTTTCTGGAGATCAGTGATGCTCCTGTGTGCTGTTCTCTGTTAAAGACAGGCAGATTTTCTCAGGCAAATGACCGTGTATTTTCCTTTATTAAGCGTCTACCAGCAGCCAAAATTAGCCAGAAAGTAAATAAAAAATCCAGAATGTCCAATGCAGAAAAGAGATGACTTGTGATTTCATTACTTGAGATAACCTAGGGCAGAGCCATAACAGGAATCACTGTTACTTGCCCAGAACAAAATATTCTTGGACGAAAAATTAGGTACTCTCCACACTCTGTAGGAAGCAAATAGCATTTGAGTATGAGATGGGTTGTTAGACCTGCACTGTCTTAATTCTAGCATTGCATGTCTTTTGTCTCTGAAAAGTTGTTCTCCTTTTTTTTCATCTCAGCATCACTTTTGCTAACAAGTAACTTACTAAACCTGAGGAGAAATGGAAACTCTTAAGATACTAAATATTTGTAGTGATTTGAGGTCATCTTGGGAGAGTACTACATAAATAGTTAAAATTCCTATGCAGAGTCATTGTAGGAATGTGTGTGCCCATATACACACATATCCATGTGTATGTATGTGAAGAGAGTAGACCTGTGTTGAACTCCTTTATCTATGTGCCTGTTTTAGAGATTAGTGCTCCTTTTAGGGATGCATTTGTTTAATGTATAATTCAGTGGAATTATACTTGCATGTTATTTTGAAGTGAGAATTATATATGGATTTGCTCTTGCTTTTTTATCAGGTCAGAATGCTGCCTTGTTATACTTGTAAAACAGCAGTCCTAGTCACCTCACTGGCGTATAATAAGTGATTTTACAGCTAGGGCTGCAGTCCTTTCTAGTTATTGTACCAAAATGAAAATTGTATGCTAGTGGAGACCCTGATTTATCTGCTGCGTTTGAAATAAAACAGGGATTTTGTTGTTTTGAAGGCCTTGTGATATGGCTTATGCCTTACAAATGCACTTATTATAGCCTTCTCCTGTAGCTTCAGAGGTTATTTTCAACGATTCTGATGCTCCAAACAAGCAGAATAAAGATAATGCTCAACGCTGTAGCTTCCTAAGTAGTAGCTGCATGAAGGGATGTTGTGCCACATGCATTTGTTTCACCTGATGAGCCTGTCTTATTCCCTGATTATTAGTTCAGAGTGGTGTTAGTGCATCTCCTGGAGATCTCAAGTGTGTTGAAAATATTGGCGATTTAATCTGGCAAGTGCCTATAGTGTCGGATAGTGTAGGGATGGGGACTCTCAAGTAAAAGCTACTCGGAAGTGTATGTGGCAATGTCCTGGAGTGCTCATAACAGACACTCAGGCTCCTGACTGTGTCTCTGTTTTGAAAGCAAGTAAACCCTCTATGCTCGTGCACCCACAGGGAATGTTCCAAACCTGTGGGTGCCCCCAAACCTCCCTTAAAGCTCCATGTTATTTAGAGGATGCGTAAAAATCACACATAAAATAGCAGCTTTCACACATCTGAGGATGTGTATTAGAATATGCAAATGACCACAGTGTATACACCGTTTACTCTGGAAAGCATATAAATGTGTTGGGTTTTTCCACTCAAGGAGCGTACCAATAGCTGATAGAAGCCTAAAGACACGTGCATGATTCATGAGCTGCTTTTTTTTTCAAAAAAAAGGTGGATATGTAACTGTTAGCACCTGTGGTATGCTAGTGAAGGTGACAGTACTTTAAAAAACAAGTATTTTTTTCGTGACTACTGCAGTTTTAAGCAGAGGATAGAAATTCCTTCCGCACATCTTCTGTGTTATTACTATCTCTTCAAAGACTGAAGGCTGTCAATGTCTTTAAGGTACACATTGAAGGGGGAAAAAGAAATACTGGGCAGTGCCATAGACTATAAAATGTCTCAGTGCATGCTGAGCACATTTTCAGTGAACTCATCTTCCTCTGGTTCCCTCAGGGTTCCTCTCTCTCCTCAGCGGAAGAAATAGATGGTGAACTTTCAGTTAAACCTAGGAATTAGTAACCAGAAATGTGCCTGTAACTGAAGTATGGGCAAGTGGTTTGGTGACGTGAGTATTTGGGAAAGGATTGCTGACCCCTCTGAGTCAGGCCTGCTTTTGAGCCCTGCTGCTCCCTGTGTTGTTGAGAATTAATGAGCTGTTAGCTAAGGTTAGGGACCTTCATTTGCACCACCTTCTGTCTGTGTTATCAAGAAGGAAGGCCCTTTTCTTCCTCCTGCTCACTGCAGGGAAAAAAAATAGACAAGAGTGGCACAAGCTTTTGGGATTCATCAGCTCTTCCAGAGCACTGCCTGCAGGTTGGACCACAGCACAGCTGATCTCAAAGGAGATGCTCCCCACCTTCATGAGCCATCGCAAAACCTTTTGAACCTCAAGAGGTGTGACTGGGAATAGCACGAAGCTCTGGGCAGAATTCTCAGGTATTTCAGATTTATCTGAATCTCAGGTATATCAGATTCCTGATATACAGAAATGCATCCCTGGGGCACAAATTACCTGCAGATTTAAATTTTATAATTTCTGTGTGAAATTGGCACCAAATTCAGAATAATAACAAGCACTTGTTTTTATGTGAGTTTTTAGGAAAATCACCAAAAAGTCATCCTTTAGGCAATTTTTGCTAATTGTATGGAACAGCTTGCAAAATAATGTTACAATAGTCACACAAAAGCTATGATCAGTAAATAAAAGTGCCAAATGAAGGGCAAGGAGAGCTGCAAACTGTTGATGATATATGATTATTGAAAATACTCTTGTAGGTGAGTGGGTGGGTTTACAGGTCTTAATGCAATTGGGCACTAATAGCAGTTTAAAGCGTCAAATTATACTACTCTTCATGCTGGTTTTATCAGGGCATTTCTATGACATTTTAGCTGCCAAAAGCAGGTTTGTGCGTGCTGGGGGAATGTGCTTTGACAATTAGATAAGCAAGGAAGGAATTTTAAATAGTGCCCAAGGGTGTTGGAATATCATTCCTCTGGTGTTAGGTGAAGGAAGACTTTGTGGTGGTGTGCAGAGACTGTGTGGGAGGTCAGACAATATCATTTATCAGAGTCCTTCCAAGAAGAGTGGACAGATACTTCTTGAGTTCCATGGTTCCTTAATTTGCAAGAATTAGCAACCCAGTGAATTGTAAGCCCAGTGCATCTGGAATGAAAACTAGTAGTTTTTCTTCTAAAATATTTGAATTCTTATTGTGGGGTTGAGAACAGAATTGCATATGACTGGTTAGGGGATCAGCTTCTGGGTTTATGGAGCCTATTTTGCTTGGTTGTACTCATCTCTCACCAAACTGATGAGTCATTTCTCCCCAGTAAGGAACAAAGTGTGTTTGTTAACTGGGCAGCAGGTGTTTTAATTGGTTCATCTGTCTGACTCCACAGGAGCGTCTCCTGCTCTCTGTACTTCCTCGACATGTTGCCATGGAGATGAAAGCTGACATTAATGCCAAACAGGAAGACATGATGTTTCATAAGATCTACATCCAGAAGCATGACAATGTCAGGTAAGAACAGCAGCCTGTCTCCCAGCCATGGGGGTGGAGAGACCCTCCCAATGCTTGGCCCTGAACACTAAGGGACGAAGGTGTCAGTGACACATAATTCAAAATAAGTGTAAAGACTCTATAGTGTTGCTAGCTGACTTTTGAAAGTTTGTTTATAGGATGGTAGGAGGATTGGTGTTAAGATCTTCTGGAGTAGTTTCTTCCAGTTTGGAATTACAAGCAGGGGGTCCATTAGTGACACCCTTTACACCTGCTCAGTCACTCAGCAATGTGTCATTCTTTAATCTGCCTGGATGAGAACAGTTTGATATCCAATCTCTGGCAAGTCATGCAAAATCAAACTCAGCCCATGTTGCTGGGGTTGTCCAGCCCCATGAGCTTCTGAACATCACCTGCTTCCCACTGTCCAGTTTCCCAGAGAAAAGGCAGTAAAGTAGTACATGAGGTGGCCATTACAAAGTTTAACTTAATCTTGATGCATTTCACCTTTGCTGTTGTACCTGATCTCTTTGACAATCACTTATATCTCAGCTAAGCCAGGTCTTCAACTGTGTAACACCTCTGTCACTTTATAAAAACTTCTTTTGAGCTGCAGGGACTGGTGACAGAGAGCTTCCCTTTTCCATCTCCCCTTACAATAAGAGTTTTCCCTGTGAACTCCTTCTGTAGCCTTTCTCTCTCCTGTAGCTTTAGTATGCTGGTGAATTGTATTTTCTGATACTTTATGGTCAACAAATAAAAGTGGGTTTCTTACATCTTTAACATGCTGCACCCTCTAAAAGTTGACATGAAAAAACCCACATGAAATTCTGATGCATTTGAAGACATTCTCTTAGGATTGAGGATAGCTGGGAGAGGTAATGTACAAGCAGAAAATAGGCAGGCTCACCAGTATTGAATGTAGAATCTTATATAAAACTCACTGAAATCAGGGCAAGTCTGTGTGCTGGCTTGGATGGAATTCAGCCCTTCAACCTTTCTGGTTGTGACTCAGTAAAGAGATAAAGATCCACTAGCAATACGGGACACAAAAACAGTATCAGAAGTCAAAGTAGTAATGGTTCAGTGATGAAAAATAAAAAATATATGTACTGTGATGAAGAGGAGGGGAAGAGGCTGTCCATAGTGCCCTCAGCCGGCTTTGTGCTACAGTAAGTTAAGTTTTCTGTCTTCACATTCATTTTTTCCTTAATGACACTGAGCTTGTTCAAGTAGGTGTGTAAATTTCTTGTGATAGATGCTGATTGTGAATTACTTTTTTCCATTACTCAAAGGTCAACTTGACATTCCAACTAAGTGCAATTCATTAAATATGGCATGAGACTCGTATTTTAGTCTTTCACGTCAATTTCCATATGTCATTATTTGCACGTTTGAAAGTTGTTCAGTAGTCAAATCTTCAGTAAAGCTGATTATCACTTTAGGATGATACTGATTCAAAATTTTAATTTATATGACTACATATACAAAAAACCCCAATAATAAACTAAGTTTGCAAATGAAAAATTTTAAAGAGGGAAGGGGAATCTGATGGAACAATTGTGATCGGAAAAAATAGCCCAAAGATAATGGCTGGTATGAAGACATGGAGGTCTCAGAAGATGCATCAAAAAATGGCACATGGGTAAGAGTATATAAAGAGAAAACAGTTTGCTATGATTTTCAGCTATAGCTATGAAGAAACATGAAAGGTGAAATGCATACATATGTGCACCAGCCAGTTCCTGATGGGTAACTAACAGGATGCTTGCAAACATTTAATGTTCACATCTTTCGTATTTATTGAATAATAATTGCATTTATGTAATAGTTTCACTTCTTCAGCGTCAAAGTAATTTTAACTTTGTTCCTCATGGTAATGAGTGTTTAGGAATCAGGCCCTTGCAGGTGCTGATTGTCTCCAGTGCAAAGGGACTCTAAGGTCTCAAAAGATCTTGCAAGAGGAAACAACTTAAATGATATCTTCCTCAAAGTGTGGGTTTTGTTGTCTGTGCCTGTGAGGTCCTAAATCAAAGCCCACTGAAATAATGGAAAAGGCTGGAAAAGTGAGATAAGAAATAGGAATAAAATAGTATATGTGCTGAGAGCAAATAGAAAATAACTCAGGAACATCTCATCTTCATGTGCTTTAGGGAAATGAATAACTAAGTACGAATATTGAAGAAAGGAAACATGATTTGGAACAAATGACTCATATCACACCAGGAGTTCAGCACAGAGCCTTTTCTCTTGCCTGGGTGCACTGAAACCACCTCTAGTGGGAATGACTGCGGATGATTTTGAAGCATTTACATGCACACAGAAACACACTGGAGAGGAGAGGTAGCATCTCAATGATGCTGATGAATGAACTGGCTGAATAAAAGCAAGCATGCTCTTTACTTTCCATGGTGAAATGCTCAGGGGTAGGCCTTTGAGATGAGAATGCTCTAAGCAATTTTCTTTTGTGTTCGTCACTATTCAAAAATGTCATAAGATCTAAGTTTTTACAAGCTAAAGGTTATTGTGTCAAGGCAATTGAGAAGTATGTGAAGTTGGTGCAAGGGTGCTGTGCCCAGCCATTGAATCTGGCTTCCTGTTGATGATTTATCAGCAGGAGTATTTCCTCTGCAGTTCAGAGGAGTGAGAAGGTCTGTGTGTTTGCACGGAGGTGTGGGTTTTCCTTCTCCATCAGCTGTATTCAGCAATTCCTTTTCCCCCCATTCTTCCAGATTGTGTATAAAGGGAGATTTTAAATGAAAGTATAATGGATGGGAATTTTTGTTAGCAATTGATTCAAAAGTTTGATTATCATGTTAATGCCTGGAATCTCACATCTTGATTTTTACTGGGTCTTCAGAGTGAGATTTCTCTCCAAACTCACAGTCAACATGGAAATAATGAGGCTCCGGAGGTTTTCATCCAGATAAGTTTAATTTGGGCCATTTGAACTCAGGAGGTGCAGGAGCACAGCCTCATGCACTTAGCCCAGTTTGACATTTTGTGTAGGAGACGTGGTTTACTAAATTCTCCTCCAGACAAGATTAAATATTTTAATTTTCAGGGATGATTGGGTCTGGGCTTTTGGGATCACCTTTAATTTTAATTAAAAACCAAACCCAAACCACTCTACCAGCAGAAAATGTTATTCTAAAATTATGTGAAGTTAATGTGTGTAGGCTTTCTTTTTCAGTTTAAAAATGAATGGTCCTTAACCTTCCAGTTCTGCTGTTACATGCTTAGTTTTAGATTCTAGGTCACATGGTTCAGGTTTTTGGTGGTTTTTTTTAGAAAAAAGAGGTTACACACTTCTCTTTTTTATTTTTTCTTTTTGTTTAAGAAAATATAAGTCAATTTAAACCTGTGTAGAAATCTGTAAAACACAGCCACAATCCTTTAATAAGGAGCAGATCTGCTATGATACGACTTGCTGTGTTACACTTCTCTTAGAGGGTGGGCTATCTCTCCATAAGGAAAAGATGATTTTTTAAATTCAAAATGCTGTGGTCTTTTTGACCTGGATGGATAAAAGACAATCTTTTTTGAGCAAATGTTTTTATCTGGACTTCCTGCAAATGAGTTCATAATCTCCTGATTATTGTTATGGAAAGTAAAGTTCAGAGACTAATTTATCCACAATGAAAATATAATTTCCTGTAATTTTTGGCAGCAAAATGTGTTTCAGGATAATGTTCTTCTGAAAAATTTAGTGTAGTGACAAAACAAAGATGAAAATGTTTGGGGTTAATACACTCCTTTTTGATGCACATGAACAGGACTTTTAAACAGAGAACGAAAGCATTTCCTGTCCTGATTTATTGAATGAGAATTAACTTCGACAAATCCAGAACCTCAGAGCATGATTTGACCTTTCCCACATGTGTGTGTGTTAAATATAAAGTCTATTGTCAAAAGTAATCAGGAAAGGAGTTCCCAAAACTATGCAACTAATTTTGGGTAAACAACAAGGTGAATTATGTAACTAAATTTGTTCATGTTATCAGGAATGAGATTATGTCTGATAGACAAGCTCTAAATTATGCATAGATAGTATTGTTTATCTATCATGCTTTCCAGACAGAATTTTAAGTGTTTTGCATTACTCTTGCTATTTATAGTGTTTCACTGCAATGATAATGTCGTTAATGTTATCTAGGTTTGGCCAAATATAGTAATCTCTGTGCTATAAAAGGAGGCTTGAAGTCCTCTGTGAAGGGATAAAGGTTGGCTTTGTCACTGAAATTCCTTTGATGAACTGTTTCAAGAAGCTTATTTTAGGGCTGGTGTCCAAATGCAGTAAAAGTGACAGTTTCCTCTCTTCTCCCCTTCACATAATTCTTATGAATCATGTAGTCAACAACATTAGTCTGTTCTCAGAGTTTTTTAAACTTCTTGACAACTTGAACTAAACCATTTGCAGAAATGAAACAAGACCATTTGCTTTCAGCTTTTAAAATGGAAAACATTTGTAACTCGTCTTCTGATTTAATGACATTTTAACACCAAAAAGCTCTTGCCTTGAAAACGACCAAATAGTTGCACTTTGGCTGAGTGTCAGTGTATTCAGACCAGCTGTGTCAACTTAACCTCTTAACTTTTAGGTGTTGTGATGCCTAATTATTTGCTTATGAAGTTTTTTAAATTCCCAGATTGCAAGGCTCTGTGGAATTGTGAGCTATGACATTTGAGGAGAAATTCAACTAAGCAAACATCTTTTTCTTCCCTCCTCCCACTGTCCTCATACACAGGACATCCGGTCTTCATGTTTCTTGGTGGTGAAGAACTTCCCCTCCTTAATAAATAAAACTACAGTATGGCAGGTAGAAATTTCAGACAGTTCTTGCATGGATATTTTCAAAGATTCCACGATCTCTCATCTCAACCAAAGTTTATGTAGCTTCAATTTCTCTGGAAGGCCTTATTGCCAGGAAAGAGCAGGAGCAGTAACTTTTTAAATATTTACTGTATAATTCATCTTCCTCCTTGTCTTCTTTCCTTTTTGTGAGGAGGCAGAATGAAAATTGATGGTTTCTGTTTAAAAGCAAGGAAAAGCAACATTAAGCGGGAGAAAGCCCAAGAGCCAGTTTTATCCATGTCTTGCATCTTTGCTGCTGCTCTCCCTGCCAGTCCATGAGCTTCCATTTCCTCCAAAGTGTTGATGGGTTGGTTGGTTGGTTGTTTCTCAGAATTAAGTCTTGGCAAGACCTCTCCCTCCTTTTCTTTATTCAAGGCATATGCCCACAAGCAGTAGAAAGTTATTTTTGCACATAGGTGGGGGGTAACTGTGGGTTTCATGTGAGTTCAGAGCATTTAATTGCTGTAACTTCTGGTTGAGGCTGTAGGATGAGAAAAGTGAGTGGGAAGGAAATGAGCCTGCCCACGTCTTTCCCTAAATGACAGCAGTGAATTTTGCCTAAGCAGGAACTCTCTGTTTCGCTGTCAAGAGCCAGCTCCTGGGAGTTTCACCTACGCCTGCTAGGGGTGAATCTCTGCTTTTTAATGTTGCAGAATTTCTTTTCTTTTAAGTTAGCAACAAGTTTTAGGAAGCGCAGAAGTAGGTTTTACACCCTTGGATGAAGGTGAATTACTCTGCTCTTACCACCACTAATCACTTGGCTCTTCCTAGTTAATTTGTTGTTTTTGAGAGGAAAAAGTCACTTGTCTTTTGGAGATTGTCATTCACGCTAAAATTCATGTGTAAAGAAATTTGTGTACTTTTCAGCCTTGTTACTCCTGGACTTGACCTCAAAGCTGTGCAATAAGGCTGTGTGTTAATATTACAGAGGATGTTTCAACCCAGGATCACTCCCTCTCAATAATAAATGTACTGATGGTTCAGTCATGAAAACTTTTAAACCATAAAATACAGCAGGTTTATATATTTTAGCAAATCTACCTCTTTGTGCGTGTGCACAGCAACCTGTAAGAAGAACAAATACATGCTAACTTGTTTAAGTATTCATTTGGTCTGTGATCCTCCTCTTTGAACTGGGAATGTATTGTGATCTGGGTCCCTGCTGGGAGCTCCTGTTGTCTTGAGGGGCGTGAGTGAACCTTGTACTCTCTGAAGAACAAAACAGATAAATACCTGGCTGCAAAGCACCCTGCTGGTTGCAGTACTTAAACACGTGTGTTGTAATAAAGATAACATCCCAAAAGTGCAGCATGCCAGGTGACTGCAGATCTGCAGCCAGCAGCAAGCTATCAGCAATTAGGAAGGGCCTGTGATGTATAATTCACACCCTGCTATTGTGAGTTTACACAAGGGCCTGTGAAGTTCACAGGGTGATGGATTGAAGAGTGTTAAATGTTTTAATGATGAAATACTGTGAATAGTAAATTGGAGAGAATAATGAAGGTGCCTGCAGAAGTTTACAGAAAAGAATTTTAACTCATCAAGGTTACTTGGATTCTCTTTTTTCTTCAGTAGTACTAAGAATAAATTAAATTTTTAAAAATATGACTGCTGATTGGCCTGATAAAAACAAATGTATCAAATTTATAGTAAAAAAAAAAAATCAAATTATGTTTATTCAACAAATTTACTCCCAGTCCTC
This sequence comes from Dasyornis broadbenti, assembly GCA_013397935.1. Lineage (NCBI taxonomy): Eukaryota > Metazoa > Chordata > Aves > Passeriformes > Dasyornithidae > Dasyornis > Dasyornis broadbenti. The sequence goes on along the minus strand of VZRN01002468.1, from coordinate 134,207 downwards.
TGTACTCTGCAGTAACTTTCACAAGAAAAAATGAGTATTCTCTGAACAAAAGTTTTCTTCTGTGAAGATTTGCTTTTATGGAGTTGCTTTCCCCCTGTAAAGACTTTGTGGAATTTCAGTTGATGAACTGCTTTGTCGTGTAGTTAACATGCAAAGTGGTTTGAAGAACATGAGTTTATATAACATTTGAAGGGGTTCTTATTAAAATCATCCTACCTTTTTGCTTCCTCCTTAGATGTAATGACTGAAAAGCAAAAATTAGTTAAACTTTTTATTTTGTAATGCACTGAACTTTGCAAAACTATTTGAAGCTCTCTTACAGAAGTTATAAAACAGAAGCACAGTTTTGGATGGAGATGGATTAACTTCTCTTGTCTTATACTGTATTTATATCCCTCAACAATCGCTGCTAATTTGTGCATCTGTTCCTACTGGTGTATATATAATTTTGACACTGGATGAATAATGAAGAGACAAAAGCTGAAACCAATTATTGGAGAAGAGCTCTTGAGTGGTCTGGCATCTTGTGACTCAAGTTAGTACATTGCTAACTTGAGTCTATGTCCTCCAGTAAATGAAAGTCATAGTGGTTTTAGTGTTTGAAAGTCATAAGGTTTTAAATTGACTTTGCTTTATACTTAGTAGTGAAAAAGTTAGGGAGAGGTTGGTACTAACTGTGCAGTCTGCATAATTCCATAAGTGGAGTTTTTATAAGAAACCAAGCTAAGAACAGGCTACTTCAGAAAAAGAACTAAAAGAAATGAGGAACTCCACAAAAGAGCAAAGAAGGCAAAAGACCAAAAGATTAAAATAATTCCTTCACATGCATCCCACTGGCATGGCATTGCCCTTGTGGAATGATAGAAGTGCTCTTTTTAGGAAACTGAGATTTTTCTGTGCCCATTTGTGTTTCTGTTACAAAGCCCAAGCAGGATACAAACAATTTTAAATAGTGGGAATAAGGATTTATAAAACTATGTAGATTCTGGGGACTTGGAAGTTTGCAGATAGGTTTCAGAGACTGGGAAGTGTATGTGTAGTGCTATTTAAAAGCAGCCAAAATATAGGAATATAGATGTTATCTTCTTTGATACCATGACAAGTAGGGATCTTTGAGGTTGCTGTATGTGATTTTGGCAAATATCTGAGGCTCTCAAAGGCATGGAGAAGTTCTAAGAATGTTCTTGACCAGTAACCATGTCCCTATTTTGAATCAACCTCCTAAAATGACCCCTTAATATATAGTAGGATCATCAACATTCAAAATCAACTTACTGATCTCCTTTTCTACAGAACTGATCCCCAAGACTGGTGCGGTGACTACTTATGAAACTTGGATCTATGTGACTATCAGCAAAATATTCTTTCCTAGCCTCCTGTTGCAGAGATCTCCCCAATAAGTGACATGCAGAAGGCTGGATGACCAGGGCTTCGTTCGCCTGTAAGATCAACTGTAAATGCCTGTTTGTCCCCATTAGTAGTTGTGCAGAGCTGGAAGTACTACTTGTCCTCTCACATGAGGAAGATGCATGTAGGAAGCAGTGGGGAATATTCCAGCAGAGTTACAGTAGTGACAGTTTGATCTGCCATGTCAGCTCATTGTTTTGGAGTTTTTTGGCAGTGGTGGTTTGGGTAGGTTTTTTAATTTAAGCATAATTCTTTGCTGAGTGTGATCATACTCTGGCTCTATTACTGCTCACTGTGGGGAATATTGCTAATAGAAGATTACTAGGACAACTCTTCTTCTTCTCACAACTACTTAATTTCTGTTATCTCCAAGGCCTGGCAGATCCATACATCAGTGCAGAATGAGGTAGCAATTTGGAGAGGTGCTTTGTAGCACCTGGGACCATGAAGGAATAGAAAGAACACGTCACAGAGCTGATGGGATATTAGTGGGAAGGAGAGGTAGGCAAAACATATGGGAAAGACGAAAAAACCTTGGAAAGGGAGGAGCGAATTTACCAATTGTTAGTCATGTCTGGAGGAAAAGAGGAGGGAAAATGGAAACCAGATGCAAGCAGGTGTAGATAGTGGACAGTTATGTGCCATAGCAGTTCTAGTGGAAAGCCTTCATTCCCTGAAGCATCCACACTAATGCAGCGCTGCTTTGTGCCATGGTTGTTTCCAAAGAATGAGCTAATAAAAATCAATTTGTGGAACAAAACAAACAAAACTTTGGCTTCTGCTCAGGGGAACTTGAGCAACTGCAGTTACAGATCAGGCTTCAACAAATGCCAAGAGCTGGTCCATAAAAGTATAATTACTCTGTTTCATTTGGAACCTTTTGTTCTGGATTGCATTCAAATCTACTGTAAGCCTCTTTGTGAGATTCATTTCCTTTCCAGGCAGGAAAAAAAGAGGCCTTTTGATTTCATAGTTTTACTTTGTTTCAATTAAAAAGGAGAAAAGACTCCTATCCTTGCCTTTTTTCCCTAAGATTCTTCCCTTCTGCAGAACAGTGGCCAGCAAGTCACAGTTTAGGATGACAGGTCTCATGTAGAGACAAGGTTGTGCTACAGAGTGTAAATTGTAAATGATATTCTGTTCTTAATGTCCAGTACTCTTTGTAATTTTCAGCTGCAAACTAAGTAAAATTTTATTATTGAAATTGGAAGTGGTTATAATTTTTTTGCAAAGCCCGGGAACATTGAAATTGCAGGTGTGGCCTACCTGCTGAGCTGCTTTTCCTTGGAAGTATGTAATGGTAGAAGGAGTAAATTGAAAATGGTGTCTTGTATGAAAACTTAAAACCTGAGATGGACAGTGAGTTCTTTAATTTGACTTGTTAGTGAGGCTGATCAGAGTTCAGAAATGCCTGGCTCCCACTGCAGAAATATCCAGCCTACATCTTGAAGGCTCTGAGGAATTGTGCCGAAGGAACTAGCAGGGAGCGTGCACAATCACACATATTCTTTGCTGGGTACTTCTCATGAGTGCTGGCTGGATCTGCAGGGGGAGTGAGCGGGGCAGTTCAGCTGGGCTGCCTTGCCAAAAGGGCGTCTTTCTGTTCCCCACTAAAATGGAGACCCAGAGAATTAATTAATTAATTCAGTTGACATTCCATGTGGCAGAAAGTACAACACAGAGGTAGTAAAGAGCTGAAGAGACACAAGTGATGAGGCACACCATGCTCATTGGGAGCATAGAGGCTTGACCAACATGCCAGCACAGGTTATCTGGATTCAGTTTTCCCGTGTACCAGAGGGCATTTGAGGCCACATCTCCTAGGAGAGGCCGTAAATGAAGAAGGCATCCTCATTCTCTTTTGTTAACTGTTTCATTTTTTTTATATAAAAGAATCAAACCCCAGAGCAGCGGCTTGAATCCCACTGTCCCATGTCACAGCATACACCATAATCAGCAGGGCAGAGCAGAGCGCTTGCTGTCTCTGCCTCCAATTATTCTGAATATTTTATATGTAATGAGCAGCAGCAGCATGAGGTCCTGAGGGCACCCCTGTTCCCAATCCAAAATAGCCAGTTGTCCAGTTCAGGCTGGATTCAGGCAGAGGAAAAATTAGATCCATGTTTTCTCACATCTTGGGTGAAGGGTATTAGGAGACGGTTTCCTTGCTTGCAATTTCACTCAATTTTCTTATAAATAGCAGGCATTTGCAAAATACTATGGAATCAAGGATGCAAATTTCTGTGTACATTTCTGTACCTTAAAGATGTGCCAGTCTTTTTTGTCAGGCCAGTGGTATTTTAGCTGGCAGGAATTTTGCCTCCCGGGTAGGATTTCGCTACAGTCATGTTGCAGTGCGGATGTAGGATGGATTCTCTTAAATGCTGGACACATACTGTTTCTTATTGTAACTGCTGACTTAGTCTGAGCCCTGTCTGTATTGCTTAATTCAAACAAACAAGTAACAACCAAAAAATAAATTAAACAGTCAAGTATTCCTGTAAGATGCTATCACGAGGCTCAAACTGAAGTGAAAAATTACCTGCCAGGGTTCCTAGCCCTGGTAGTCTTTGGTTAACCACAGCATGTCCTAAGTAGCCAGAAGGTGCAGAGGCCAAGGGGATCCTGGAGATGATTTGCTTTTGCCTTTGACTGCTGTTAACTTATTTTCTTGTTCTGTTTACAAGGACTGGTGACTGGGTGTTGTCAGCAGTATTATTTTTCAATTGCATAAGGATTGATAAAACAGTATCTGTCTAACTTTTCCACAGTGAATGGCTTTCAAGTTAAGCCATGGCTGCAGTTATTGTGCTCTAGCTGTGACACTATAAATAAAGTTATTAACAGCAATATGTAAATAGGTTTCTATTTTTGTTCCCTGTATTGTTTGCAAAATCTAGGGCAGTTATTCAGTAAGAATCATCTGCTATTTAGCACTGAGCCTACCAGCATTTGGTCTTGTGTGGGCTGCTGTGCCTTTCCCCCCGCCACCTTCTTTCTTTCTTTGCAGTGGCTTTTGGAATCCAACACTTTTGCAAGTTTGTTTATTGTGGTACATAAGAAATAGAGTAGCTGTGCTAAGCATTTTCAGGCTTCCAAAGAGTGGCTTGGGATGTAAGAACAGGGAATCATCTCCTGGTATCTGAACTGTAGGAGCATTAGAACTAGCCATACAAACACCAAATACCACAGCTGCCATTTGCCTTAGTGAGCATCTTGCATATTCCTGATTGTTCAAAGATCTTTACGGTTTGTGTTCTGTTTGCATGCTCTGTTTCTCTCCACTGCTCTGGATCTGCCTGACAGCCCCAGGCCCTTTTCACACTGGAAACTTGTACCGCATCAATCCATGCAGCTACAGCACAGAACCCCAGGGAGAACACGGATGTGTTGATGTAGAAACATTTTACTATAGCCATGACTACTACTGTCTGGAAGGACAAATTATTCTAATCCAAGGCATCTGTTAGAAATCTGACTGTATCGGTGCTAGGGACAGGATCTGTGTGGCTGTTAACATGGACACTCTAAAACATATTTCACTTGAGGCAGTTTGTTCAAACTTCTTCCTTCTCTGCAAGTGAATGCAGCTCTTGATTCCCCAAATCCCCAACAGGGAAAGTCCCAACCTGTTTGTCCTGTTACACATTAGCCACAATTTTATTGCCAGCTGTGTTAGCCTTCAGATGGGCATGTGTCCTCCCTGGCACTTAAATTCCATTTCATGCAGCTTTGTGAAAACCAAAATTGCTGCTGTTGTGGGGGCCTAGAAAGTAAAGAGAAATTAGCTAGACTGGTTTTGCATAGATGTAGAAAGATCTGAAACAGCAACTTTCCTCTTATTTTTATGCTATGAGACACGTTACCATAATATATGTTTTAAGTGGTCTCCAAGGTGGCTTTCTATGCTATAGAAAAGATCTGGTCAGATTCTATTGATTTTAGTGATATTAGTTTACTGGTAAACAAATAGCTGTTTGCAGGAACTACATTTGGAGTTAATATATTGTGAATATTGAGTGTAGCAAGCAAATTGCTTAGTGAAATACCTTGATGCATTAACACAGAAATTAAATTTTCCATTGGAAAATGCAAGAGAAAAGCCATTTCTTTATATGCAGAGCTATTATTCTGGTGGTGGCAATTACAGTAATTCTTTTGAAATCAAGTTTAAATTATATGCCTGCTTAATTATGAGAAGAAACCACTGATTGCAAAAATCTGGGGAGATTTAGGGGCAAGTTAGACAGACTTACATATGCAGTGAGCAGACCTGCCATCACCATGGTACCTGCTCCAGCATGTCAGGAGTACGGTTTGTGTGGGTATTTCATGGACTTAGGAGACCAGGACGCACATTCCTGCTTTACCATGGTTTTCCCATGTCACCTTGAGCATCTTTATGTATTTTACCTATATTCCATACTGCTGTCTCTCGAAAATACTGTGGTGTTGCTTTTCCGGCACCAATGATATTTTAACAGGTGCTAATGTCACTGCTTACTATATGAAATCAGGGAAGTATGCCAAGTACTTGAAATATGAGATATGTTAGGAGCTGAAGAGGTGCATGGAATTTCATATTTCCTGTTCAAGGATCATCTTTGCATAGAAATCCTTATGTAGTGAGTTCACCTGAACTGCCTTCTGAGGAGGAGCGGTTTTACTGCTGATACCAACTGTACAGAATTTCATATGTACCTTGTTTCTCCATGGAAGCTGGAGTTCTCTATGTTATCAAAGGGAACCAAAGATAAATGTCAGCCCAAGTGCCACTGGTGAATTCAGATGTAATGGTAGGTCATGTCTTATAAAGGAGGGGAAAAAACCCCAAACCCTTAATGTTGAATTATAGTCCTTGTGAAGTTGGGAGACTTTACTTCTGAGTTGAAGGTATCTATTCATTACTGGTTCTTATCAGGAAAGGAAAATTAATGCAGTGTACAACAACCAGATAACAAGTTCAATTTCCTGCAGGATCTTTTTCTATTAATTTGCTTCTGACAGTGCAACCAATCGCCCTTGTCACTGAAAACATGGTGTGGTTTATTATTACATTTATTATCAGGTTTGTTTATTAATCAAATAACATTGATCCCTCAGTTAATGAGATGTACCACTTTCTTTGAACACCCATTTTAACTTTCAAAATAACTGATGAATTGTCTTCATTTTACAGTTCTTCTCCACTGATGTTCACTGGTGTTTCTCAGAAAAGTGACCATTATAAAGTGTGCACAGTTAAGTTTCTCTAAATTATTTGGGTCCATTTCTCTTTAGAGTTTCATCAGTGTAACTTTAAAAACACAGCTGCTCAACTGCATTTAAAAGTATAGAAATGAGAGGACAGCAAGTCCATTCATGTTGACTGTTCCAAAAAGGGCAGGAAAAATGTGATGCTTATTCTTCAGCACTCAGTTTTCCCACCAAATGGCCACTTTCTATTATTGATCTAATAAGCTACCAATGGCAGTTGTGTACACAGAACATGACATCACTTGTCAATTCTCAGCTGATCCCCTGGGAGCTGGCATATTTTCCTACCTACCCACTTTGTGAAAGGCACAATTGCTCCTTAATGCTTTAAATTATTATGACATTTGTATGCTAATGTAATGTTTTCATTATGTAGTGGCTTTCCAGAGGGAAAACCCTGACTTGCTGAAATGGCAAAGTAAATAAATCCCAAAAGGACAGGACACTGGGAAAGATAGTGGAAAGAGCAAAGAAGTAAAGTTAGATTGAAATGGTGGCTGCATGCAGAATTACTGCAGCTTTTTAGTTAGAGAGTACAAAAACATCATTGTTTGCCTGAATATCCATGATACCAGGATAGAACAGACTGAAGGCAGTTTTCACAGCTATGAAGAGTTCATTCTTTCTCCATCAAATACAAAGACCTGAGCAATATATAACAGGAAGCATCACAAACCTGATTAGACGCAATTTCATGTCTATGCCATGTGCCTGAGCTAGGATATACACATGAAACTGTTAATTGTGGCAAAATTTATTACTCTCTTGCCTTCTCTGACAACTGATAGATTGGTGGCACACAGCGTCTAAGCAACAGGTTGTCTTTTGCTTCAATGCTTAATATTTTAGTTGTTTCTCTTTCCTGCCTTGCTGCTTCTATAGCTTCAGTCAATTTTGCAAGATATTGTCTCAAAAAGAAGGCAGGAAGGAGTAGTGCCTTCCTGCCCTGAACAGAGCTACAACTGTGTTGGTCCCATTTTTCAGAATTTGCTTAGCTCTATAGTCCAACTTGTTGGTTTACAGCAGGATTTTGATATCAGAGATTGCTCTAATCCCAGAAAACTTGAAAACCAGAATATGGCTTTTACTTTCTGTTTACAGGCAGTTCTGGATTTCAGGCTGTCTTGTGGAACAAAAATGAATCTGAGATTTATTTTGGTGTGGGCTGTTTTCAGTTCACGTTTTGACAGACCTGCCAGCTCTTTTGTACTGGTCAGGCAGACCTGGATGGGTTTAGGCTTGGTCAGAGCCACAGCAAAAGCACATGGCTGGGTCAGCACTATGCATGGTTCCTTCCTGCAAAAGGCCCTATCCTTCAGTTTTGCCCTCTTAAACTTCTTTGGAGATGCAATGGATTTGGCATCTTTTGCATTTGCATGATTTTTTACCCTGACCACAACAACTGGAAAAAATTCACATTCCCATCAGTCCCTTCTTAGATACATTAAAAAGGTCTAAATTTCCTCCTTCTTAATAACACAAAGTCTTATTTAGGGTGGTTTGATTTCGCTTTTAAGTCTGACAGACAGCAGCATCTAATTCAGCTGGCGGTGATGGAGGAATAAAATTCCTTTCACTCATCTCAAAGACATCTATAACGTGTCACACCTATAGTTAGGCTGGTAGGCACTGCATATCTATTTTTATTTGGTTTTGCCTTCCTCAAGTAGTTTTTCTTCCCAAAAGACTATTTATTACTCCTGTTTCCAGTGAAAAATCAGTCTGGTTAAATATAGTCTGCTGAAATAGGAAAATCTTGTAACTCCAAATGTTTAGAAGGAGAAGATAGCTAGTTTGTCATGTTTAAAATTAAAAAAATTAGTACTGATGTTGTCTAGCTATAGCTAAGTTCCAGTAACTGGGGATGCTATTCATGCTTGTAAACTGCAAACCTAGGGAGGTTGTGGAAAATCTTTTCCCTGTATGACTGGTGCATTTTTCCCCTTCTGGTTAGTGATTTCAGGATCTAAATTTCTTCGTGTTTCCCGTGTTGGCGTTGAGGAATAGACCACAGGCACTGAGGTGAGGAGCACTGACCATAATGGACAGTATGGTGCTGTTTTTCTCAGCAGCTCCTGAGCATCAGCAGGGTCAGACCCTCTCCACGGGGCATTCCCAACAGTGCTAATGCAGACAGAGCTGCAGCCACAAATGTGGAGTGTTTGTGCTGGAGAAGTGCATCTCCCAGCTGAGCCCCTTGGGCAGTTCTGACCTCCAGTAACACTCACTTGAAAGCAAACTTGGGAAAATCAAGTCAAGGCAGGGTTCTGCAGTTTATATCTTTGCAATGAGCCTGGCTGTTGTCATGCAGTGGCTCTGTGGATGGCAGTCTGCATATTGCCACCAGTGTCTCCAAGAGCCATCTGGTCTCCTGCTTCTTTGTTGATTTTTTGCTGTCACCAGATTTAGTTGGTATGGTCTTGCAGAGTGACCTTCTCCAGTATGGTATACATTGGTTTACATTTTTGGCAACTTTGGAAAAGGGATGGGAGGGAGGCTTTCTGCCTTTTGCTGTAAAGAAAAAGGTGAAAAGTCTCACAGTTCTAGGGTTTTTGTTTTGTAGGGTATTTATGGGTGTTTCCTCCTATTTTGTGTTTTTCTCTCTCTGCTTATCACAACGTTTGTGTACATATGTGCCTTCCCACCCTCTTGAGCAAGTGGTAACCAGCACGACTGATCTCAAGATGGAGCACTGTTGTGGTGCAGGATGGAGCCCTGCTTCCCAAGGGGGAGCTTGTGCCAGCTGATGTATCACAGAAATGCTGGGGCTCATTTAATACAATAGGTGATTTCTAATACCAAATGGATCTTCTCCCCAAAATGACCATGTAAGTTTAGGATAGTGTGTGTGTCTTTTTACTGTTGCTTTTTTCCCATATCTGTAGGAAAAGGAAAAATATCAGCTTCTGGTCTGTCTGATGTCCTGCTGTTCTGGAGAACATTTTTTGCATCGCTAAGGCTGTGTCTTTAGCCTGTCACATAGGCATCCCTAGAGAGCAAGGCTGATGTGCTGTTGAGACCTGAGATCATCTAGAAGTAGCTTGCTGGACTGGTCACTGGGCTGTCATTCAGCACAACAATCTATGAGGGCCACTTCACCCTCCCTAGGTGGCCTTTGCTGCCCCTGCTCACATTTGTTCTGCTTTTCCCAGACACACTGCTGCCCGACCATGGTCACTTTAGCACTGCTGGGAACTTGTCCTCAGCTTGTTTTGGTTTGTCCTTTTGTTGCTGCTTTCAAATTCAGCAGGGAAAGAGCATGAGATGTTCTCAGTGTTTCTGGAAGCTGGAATCCTATTTTGTGCACAGGCTGAGTAAAAGAGAGCACACAGAGGACCTCTGTGCCATCCCATCCCCAAGTAGCTATAACTAGGATGGAGAGATTGGATGTATCTTGAAGTCTTGTCTATTCTAGGAACTTCTAGATGAATTTAGTATTATGTTTATACCACTGGAGTTGGAAAATAATTCTGGCCTTACAGTGCTGCAGGGGAACTGGCTTTTAAATAGACGTCCAAGTGCAAAAATTGTCTCATTTACCAAAATGCTGAGGAGATGCTCTCACCTTTGAGATACTCAAAAGACATCTGAACATGGTCTTGAGTAACCATCTCTAGGTGGCCTTGCTTGAGCAGATGGTTAGACAAGATGACCTCTGGAGGTCGCTTCCAGCTTCAACATCACTGTGATTCTCTGAAAGCCTACGTTGGTGTTAAGAGCTTGACCCAGCCTTTCAAGAGAAAGTTTTACCAGCTTCATCCTAGTCCATCCTTCTTCTTTCTTCTTCCTTGTTCACAGTATGACTTAATGACATACAACACCAATAGCAGTGGGTGGTGTTGTAGCACCCTGAGACAATGTCCTCACCTATTAGCCTAATGAGCTCACTGACAAGGGCAGGCTGTGTCTATAGCCAGTGGCATTCTTGTTACACCTTTCCTTGTGAATGCTTGTTTCTAGTGAACAATGATTACTTTATTATGACACATTAACTCTTGTCTTGTAGGTAGTGTTCACTGTGGTAACATACCATGGCTTTGGTTCACATCCAGTCAGATGCACTTTGCAGTTATTTTAAGTCATTAAAGCTCACCAAGTCTGAGGTTTTGTTCTGTTTCCCATGCAATGACTGTGGTGTTTGGTTTCCAGCAACAGATGGTGTTTATATTCATGACTGGCATTACCGTTGTGATGGTGATAGGGTTTGTGTTTCTTGCCTTGCTTGATTTATGTTGTGGCTGGTGTGCATGGCATGCACATGTCTTGAAATAGAACACGACTGATATTGTTGTTTTTACATTAGAAGCACTGATGATTTATTTTAGCATTTTGAATAATCCTGCATTTGCAGGGAAACTTGTGTCATGTCCCTCCCTTGATAACTGTATTAGCTTCTGACATATAAGTCTGTACTTCAAAATCATTCTCTATAGATGTGTGTGATTTTTAAATGTCTAGTGGTTTCCTGCTTCCCACCTTGTCCTTAGCTCTTTTTGCTCCTTATGTTCTTCTTTGCTTTCTGTCAAATCTCTCCCCTTCCTGCACACTTGCAAAGAAAGTTCTCTTTTGCCATCTTTCGCTATCCCAAAGATCCTGTGATGCTTCTACTGCAGGGTCCATCAGTAGTGCAAGGATCACCTGATTTACAGGAGATAGTTTTAAAGGACCTGCAGTGGTAGGACTCCGGGTGCAGTGGGATGGACCTGAGCTGGTCTCTGGGGTGTTACACTGAGGCTTTAGCTGGTGCCAAACCTGCCTGTCCAGGTGTATCTTAACTGTTGTGTGAATGCATTACAGACCAAACAAATGGGAAAGCTGAGCTCAGCAGGTTGGGAATTTTCTCCTTTTGTCTCTGCATCCTAGCTGTGCCTTCCTCCATTTCACCTCAGTCTGCCTTTGCAACTCTGTGAAGCACTGTGCACAAAGCATGCGGACATCCTGCTCATGGAGGCCTCACAGTCCACTGTGTCCTGGTGGTTTTGGGAAGAGCCACGCTCAGGCAGAGGCTAGCATTCCCATGGCAACAGAAGCTAGAGCTGTGAAACCAGCCTGCTGCGTGCTGCCCTTCAGACATGGTGGAATCAGCAGCAACCAGCAACTGTGGGGTGTTCAAGTCTGTATATCCACCTTTCCTGTACCTCTGTCTAGGGCTTGGGTGAGAACAGGCAGGTATCAGGCTGGTCCCTAAGCAGAGGGGAGGACAGCAGGATCTGCCATCAGGCACTTTTTCTTCTTTTTTTCTTTCAATATCATGAGTCACATAGGGCAACAGGCATAAAACTTGCCTTGTACAGCTATGAAATCTTGAGCCAGTCCTTACTGGAAATAGGGACTGAAATAGGAGCTTAGGAAAATATTCACCTCTACCCTAAAACACAATTTGTGGTACTTTTCAACCAAAATAAAACAGAAAGAATTTAAAAAGACATATAAAATTAATGATAACTCCTCTTTTCTTCTGTCTTTCTCAGAAATAAACCACTTTCTGTATTTTTTGAGGTCGTACCCTGGTTACTGCTGGACAAAACCCAATCAGATGGTAAATCTGAAGACAGTGATGGAGTAGAAAATATATCAAGAGCTCTGAAGCCATTACAACATTTTAATTACATGCTAAACTGGTTTTTCCACAAAGCAGTAGCCTCCCAGATGAAAGGACTTGGACTCAGGGCTGATACTAGTTGCTGATGCCCAGGCTGCAGATTGTGTGGTCAAACCCTTCTAATCAGCTTCAGCTAACAGTACTGCAAAACCACTGCCTTACTTATCTCACGATATTTTATAGCTATAGTAAGTATTTCATTTGACCTTTTGTTGACCACTGTCATTTACTGCACATTTTGGCACAAGGGAGGCCTATTACTGGCATTGTGCTCCCACCAGCAAGGAAATGGCATGACCTCTGAAGATAGACAAATAGTTGGCTTGAGTTGGGCCCCTCATCACAATCATCAACACCATGGTCCTTTGATAAAATCTTTTCATTGCTAAGGGTAGTATGACCTGTAAAACTGAAATGTGGAGTGAGGAGCTTAGGATAGTGGGAAGCTGTTTGTTTAATCTCTAAGGCTGCTGGTCTGCGTAAGATGCACTGGCAGGATCTGGAGATGTTTCAGTCACTTCACTGCAAGTGTGCTGTGTGTAAAAGGACATAGAAATAACCGGCTTCATTTTTAAATAACAGCTCTGACTAAACACAGGATGAAGATCATGTGCTGTTCCCTCATGGCTACTGTAAGAGAAATCTTTTTTCCTAGTCACTTCTGGATTGTTGAGTATTTTACAGGGAGCAGGCTAAATTAAGGGTTACAAGGGCTAATAATAAAAGGAACAGAGGTTCCTGGGTCCCCATTCCTCCCATGCAGGTCATTAGCAGGACTGGAACTGGTAAACCTGGCTGGTGTCTTCTGCTGCCAGAGTTGCAATGCTAGCAGCAGTGTGTGGAGGAGGCAGATTAGGCAGGAGGAGTAAAATGTGATTTAGTGGCTTTCAGAGCTCTTTGCTGAGAGCAAAGGATAGAGGCTTCAGGCTGAGTTCCTGTTTGCAAGGATTGTTTTCTCTGCCTCTTGTGTCCTGTTCTTTCTCCATTTGCCTGACACAGATGTGTCTCTATCCTCTCTCTCTTCAGTTCCCAGATACCTCCTCTGTCCTCTGGCATCTCTCATGCAGTCCTTTCCATACCCTAATGAAGTTTTTCCATTCCCTGCAGCCTGCGTGTCCCAGACAATATATTCTAGCTCAGTGGTGTAGCTATTTGGTCACAGAGCAGGTCACACAGCTGTCTGTCTGTAATACACTCTGCTTAGTTAGCTGACACAGATCTGTGTGTAGAACAGCCCCATAGGTCTCTGCTGATTGCTTCATTTGTGTGGTTGAAGTTATTGCCACAATTTAACTTCTAGAAATGTCTGATCCATTTATCTAGCATGATAATAATGGGGAATGGAGGGAGCAACCTCAGTCATTTATCCACGTTTATTAGGCATGAGGAGAAGGCTCAGGGCATCCTTGTGTAGTATTTTCAGATATACCCATTGATATCTGAATATCAGAGCAGCAGCTGATCTTTATTTCTTCTATTCTGACATGAGGCTATTGCAACATACACACAAGCAAAGAGTGTGAATATGTTCAAAAGTGAGTAATTTACAATTTGCCCCATGTTGGAAGAGGAATTTGCTTTCAGCAAGAGATATTTTGTTACTACCACAAGAACTGGAGTCATTTCCCATTTGTACATTACATATTAGCACATATTTAAGTTGCTTATGAGCAGTACAGGCTTGTCTAAGCTTTCAGTTGATTTCAAGTGTGTTTCTTTGGGAGGTTTACTTTTATTTGTAAATATGTGGAATCTTGGTTTATTTTTGTGCATTTTCTAAAGTGTTTAAAAATGGCAAAGTATATTTTGATTCAGACATCCCTGAATTCCTGTGTTGTTTTTTTCTTGTGCATTTTAGCATCAGTCTGGCTAACAAAGAAGTGTTTAATTCAATATGTTTGGTTGATCATTTATTGGAGTTGAAATGTAGAAGGAAAATATGAAGAGCATGCCAGAATTGAAATGTGTTTCAGGATTTTTGCAAAAAATGCTTGTGAAAATATTTTTGTTGGTTTTGCTTTCTGACTGAAGACATTGCAGGGAATTCCAACTGAAAACATACCTCTGCAATTTGCCTAAAACATGTTGGAGTTTTAGTTTACAAAGAAGAAACAATTCCAAAGTGGCTGTTATTTAGACTTCTAATTTCTTTTCCAAGTGCAGCTTGATGGCAATAATCAACTTCAAAGAAGAAATCAACCACTGGATAAATGTTCCAATATACAAGTAGAGCTTATGAATTTTCTATTTATATAAATGTGCGTGCATGTATACATTTTATCTTAGATCTATATAGATGTAGTCTGCAGCTTGTTTTACTGAATAGTTTTAAATTTGCCATAATGGCTGGGTTTGATTGCAAGTCAGTATTTTCCATGTTGTAATTATCAATGAGACAGAATCTTTGTGCAGTTTAAAAAAACTCCACAAAATCCTTGCACTACAACATTAATATTGATTCACTGAAATCAAGGAGTCATTAATAATATTTGTGATTCAAATAATTGTGCTTTCAACATAGTCCAGGCTGCTTTCGCAGGGCTTTCCCAGTCCACCCTGGGTGGACGAGTGATGTGATATCCTTGTGTCAAGGTTGGCTTCCGTTGGCAAGGTCTACAATTGTCATTTGGCAGCACATTCATCATTTTGTGCTTGCAGCCTTTCTGAGAGGAGTTTCTGGCCACTGCAAGTGTTATAGGGGCTGCATCAGAAGGTGCCATTAGGGTTGCTCATTTCCTTGTTACAATAGGGTTGGGACACCCCTACATGCCTTCCCATCCTGCACTACTACCTTGGAACTTACACAGATATCAGCAACAAATTTTGTAACACTTATTTTTTTTCTCTCTTTTCCCAAGCATCCTCTTTGCAGACATAGAGGGTTTCACAAGTCTGGCCTCCCAGTGCACTGCTCAGGAACTGGTCATGACGCTGAATGAGCTCTTTGCCAGATTCGATAAGCTTGCAGCTGTAAGTTTTCTATTATAATTTTGTTTCCTCTTGTTTTTAATTCTTCTGTTGCAAGAATGACATACTGTGCTGGTTCACTGGATTTCTTAAATATTCACTGCCCTAAAAGGCAAGCTATTGCAAGCATGAATATAAGCTGGATACTTCTTTTTCCTTTATTATTCTTATTTTTTTTTTTAGGAGAACCACTGTTTACGGATCAAGATCCTGGGTGATTGCTATTACTGTGTGTCTGGGTTGCCAGAAGCAAGAGCTGACCATGCCCACTGCTGTGTTGAAATGGGAATGGATATGATAGAGGCCATCTCGTAAGTACCATATTCCCCACAGAGAATCTCAGAATAAATACCAAGTAGATTCTCTTTCCTGTTCAGTCTTCTTTATAGTAGTAGCAAGGTAACCAAACCCATTTTGGCCAGCAAAAAGGGAGACAAGCTGGAACAGGAAAACAAATGCTGTAAAGGTTTGACAGCAGCAAAACAGACACTTGTGTCCATACAGCCAGGCGGATATCGGAACTGAGTCTCTTGATGAGAAAGGCAAAGGTTACTCAAATTACTGGAAGTCTCATTCCCAAAGGAGGATTCCAATGAATTACAGAATTGGGAATTCAGAGGATTAATAATAACTTTATTAAATTTCAGTCACTATTCATTTATATGTCTTTAAATCAGTTTTTTACTCACCTCAAAATTGCTCTGCTAAGGTCTGTCTTGTGTAATTCAACAAATCCATCTCTATGTGTCCGTATGCCAAAAGGGTTGGATTCAAGGCTTTCTTACTTTAGTTAAATTAATTACTGAAATAAAGCATGAAGTTGGTCTGGTACAGACTAGAACTTTTATTTTCTGAAAGCATCTTCTGAAGTATTAGTGGTACCAACAAAGAAGTAGAAGATCTCTAGGCAGTTCTCTTCTTATTCTATACAGTAAATTGATGGAGTTTCCACTTCAACTTGATAAAATCTAGAGCTACTGCCTTGCTTAGCTTGGTACTGTACATCCTTAACCATTTGAATTTCTGCAAGGATATCAATACACCCCCAGAGTTTTCAGCCTCATTTTCATAATGCAGATATATAGGGTGAAAAGCAGTGTTTTCACCCTGGAGGCTCCATTCAAAGCACAGTATGTAACAGCATTCCCTTGCATTGTTTACTGTGTACACTGACAGGACCTTCTACCTTTTCTTACCTGGTTTTAAACTCCATTGCTTTGCACCAGTCTCTTTTTGGGGTTGCATGCAACGTGCAAAACAAAAAAAAATGCAAGTAACTAGTTTCCAGTAGCCCTTGAAAGAATGCTATTTCTTCCACATAAAATATTATTAAGTAGCAGGTGACAACGGTTCTTGTGAAACACAAGAAGCAGCAATTCTTAGCCACCCACCCTACAAACAGCCCTACAAACAGAACACAAAGAACTGTATTCATTGCCCTGTAGCTGGCCTGATGAAGTTCAGAGATCTTTATGTGTTGCTGTGTAATCCCCCACAACGCTAAATAACACCAGGAAGTCTAGACTTCATTGATTCACTGCAACCCACCTTACTTGGAATAAACACAGAGCTGAGGTGCACTCAGTGTTTGCTTACAAATAGCTCTTCAGCAGCCTTTAAAACGTATTTCCCACTCAATGTATAATGAATGCATTTAGCAATCTTATATCTTAATAAGTCTGGAAGGTGACTCTGTTCTCACTACCCCTGCTCTCCCTCTTACCCCCTCCTCCCCTAAGGATCAAGATAAGAGGTTTTACAATTAAGGTAACTGACAGCTACTGAACATTTGATTGGCGGTAACAAATAACTACTGAACATTTGATTGCAGGCTTCACCAACACTGGGCCCTGCCCATAGGCTGATTTCATCTGTGTCTAATAACAGCAGGGAGTGTTACCCTAAATAGGAATGATTTCAAGAAAATTGTATTCACTGTACTGCTGGTGTAAATGAGCTGAAAAAAGAAAGAAAACAAAGGATATTTCATTTGTCTATAAAGAATAACCAAACATTTGTTTGCTGCAAAGTCTGGACAAAGTCACCTTCTCATCAATGACTCTACTGAGAAAAGTTCCCTGCCTGGTCTTATGTCAGTAGCATGGCTTGGCAAGGGTCCAGGAGGAATTGTAGCACCTAGTGGAGGGAGGAACTGCAACTGTGTTGCTCCTGCAAGGTTTATGGCTGCAACTATTTTCATTGCCACAGTTCCTCTTCCTTTCCCAAGTGTTACAGTTGGAGCTCTTTCAGTTCATAAGCCTGTGACACCTTTCCCATATCAGCTTCCTTTTCCTAAAGAATCTCTGTTGCTTGTTAATAAAAATAATGAATGTCACTTCAGTGAGTTGGTAGTGAGACATAAGATAGACATCCTAAAGAGAAAGGAACTCAAAGAGGATAGAAGCTATTTCAACAAGAAATCATCTTGGATACTGTTTTTTAAGGGACATATTGCACTGTGAGGATAGAACTAGAGTACAGATTTGGTCTATCTTTAATCACACAATTTGATTAATAACTAAAGCATAAATATTAGAACTCTGTGATGTTAGGGAGTTGGGAGGACTTACCTATCCAGATGATGTTTTCTAGAAAGGACTAGAACCTGAAAACCAAAGAGATTGAAATCTGATAGGTAGAAAGTATCTTCTTGCTGCAAGGAAGTAACTACTCAAAGGAAGGGACAGTGGTATGTGATGTAGGTGAATTTGCCTGTGAAACGTGGACATTCTGGGAGTGATGTGATCGGCAATAACGAGAACCAGAATTGTTCTGAAGGCCTCATCAAGGCCACACTCCTAAATATATTTTTCATGTGAACAGCTCTTGAAGTTAACTTTTGCCCTAAAAGGGCAAAACCCACAAAGTATTCCAGCAATCTTTGGGAGTAAGCAGAGCATCCAAAACCTCATTAAAATCACAACTTTAATATTTGTAACTGCCTGTTTGGAGTGAAAGCAGTAGATGTGGTTCTCTGGTTTTGCTGCTCTAAGGCCTGTTCAAGCTTTCCAGCTTCAATGGGGTATTTCACACACATATCATATTTCATCTGTGGAAGAGTTGATCCTTGGTGCCATACAGACAAATAAAGATCTCTGAAATCATTTCCTTTTTCTCTTTGCAACATGCTCTTACTCTTAATGAGGCCAAGTGCCAGCAGGTTATGTCCAGCTTTGGTATGAAAATCAGAGACGAGCATTTTATTCCTTTTACTGCCCCAGAGATAATTTTTTTATGAGTTCTCAACTTGATCCTGAGTTCAGTGTACATGGATTTACTCCAAGAGCTTCTCGTTCTAATTAGTGCACTTCTTGGCCAGCCTGGCCATCCAAGCGCAGTCTGGTTTTGTTCTGTTGTCCTGTCAGATGTGGATGAGCAGCACTGTCTGTATGCATGAATAATTTATGGATCGTTATGGATTTTTGTGTTCGGGATGCAAGTTTGTGCTGCTGATTGCAACCATTCAGTTGTTAGTAATGTTCCTTCTCCCCCATGTTTCCTTTCAGACTAGTCCGTGAGGTGACGGGTGTGAATGTCAACATGAGGGTCGGAATCCACAGTGGGAGAGTTCACTGTGGGGTCTTGGGTCTTAGGAAGTGGCAGTTTGATGTGTGGTCCAATGATGTTACCCTAGCCAACCACATGGAAGCGGGGGGCAAAGCTGGGTAAGTTGCTTCATCAAAGCTGTTGTGTTTATCCATGAAACTCCGATACTAAATCTGTAAGAGCAGTGGCATGGATAAATCAATTGGAGTTTATTGCTTGTTTGTTCCAGTACATGGAACCTATCCCTGACAGGGCCTGGCTTTTTAGGTGATAACTTTTCAGAGTCTACAGAACTTGCTTGTCTTTTGTCTTGGTCAAGGCGCATCCACATAACAAAAGCAACCCTGAACTATCTCAATGGAGACTACGAGGTGGAGCTGGGCTTCGGTGGGGAGCGCAACGCTTATCTGAAAGAGCACAGTATTGAGACTTTCCTGATTGTACGGTGCAGCCAGAAGCGGGTAAGAACAAACAAACTAACGCAGGTTTAGGTACCTTTAACAACATGATGTCTCCTGGCACACCAATGTAAAGCTTTTACAGGTGAGACAGTTGACCTTCAGTGACAAATATTCCTGTTTCTCTCTCCTTTTCCTGAACTTTTATATGCTTAGAAGGAAATAGCCACCATCTACATAAGATGTCTGCATCAAGGTCTTTCTAGCTCTCTCAAAGAAATTGTCCTCAGTTGTCTTCAAAATCATGTTGAAGAATGTTGTTAATATAGATATGTATTTTGTAGAAGTACTTAAAGGAATAGAGTAAAACCACAAAGATCTTTTCTCTGTCAGGTTACAGAGGTGATTTTATCCACCTGCTCACCAGATAGTCATGAAAACCCTTAGATTAGAGCATTTCCTATCATTACTTTTCAAACTCTGTTTCTGAAGATGGGAAAAACTGGCCCACTGTAATGATGGATGATCATTGTGACAGTAAGATGAGATCATACCAACTATGACATGGGTCAGGCTGCACAAAATAAGGCTGTTAGTTCAACATTACTGAGTTGAACTTCAATCAAGTCAAACTCAAGTGGACTTCAGCCGACATATCTTCTTTTTGTGACACTGCCAATAGCAGGTTATCACTAGTTTGTATTCTTTTTTTAAATGGTAGACTGTTATACTCGAAAATTACCTTTTTGATCATCTAGTTGAGCATAGCCAATAATATTTCTCTTAACAATTTCTGCACTAGAGCCACTACTTTGCTTTCACAGTATGGACAAGCATATGTAGATTGGCCTGAATTGAAAATAATTTCAAATATTTCTGAATCTAAAATCAGTTAAACCTTTCCACATCTGTAAATAAGATTAAGTGAATTAGTGTTTGTGACATTTTCCAGTAGCATGGTTGATTTGAATAACTAACACCTGTACAGAAATACTTTGTTACCATTGCCTCATTTCCTGAGAGAACGGAAGCCTCAAATCTCCTTAATGGATATTGTGTAAAAAATCTCCAAGAAAATCCCTTATCATCTGCTAAGGAGAGAAGCTGATGTTTTGGTCTCTATGTGCTCATAAAATAAATCTTATTAACAATTATCAATCCTTGAAAGAGAATTAGAACTTGCAATACAAGATTATTGTTCCTGAGCATCAGTGCCTGTCAATGGGCCAGCTGATGTTTACACCTAAATCACGTCCTCTTTGCTGGGCAGATTTAGGAATATAAATCAAAATACCCTTATGGTCAGACCCCATCTCCTGGAGTGGATAACCTATATTGACTTCTTAAGTCATGCAGTCACCAAGTTGTCTGCGTGTTCTTGTGGAGAACGGAAAGTTTCTCTAGAGAGAAATGGAAGACATAAGGTCAGGATTCTGCTGCTTGCAAGTGTACACAAAAAACTCAGAAACAGAGACTTCAGAGTGCTTGGCACTTGACTTCATTTTTGAACACGGGAGGTATCTTGAGTAGGAGATTGGACAGAGACTCATAAGAGATGTGCATTCCATTCCAGACATAGGTTTTGAGGAACTTGCATCTTTATGCCTTGATTTGCCATAGTCAAATAAAATGGGCAATTCTTTCACTGCTTTATACGTATTTTTTGCAGCTCTGTTACATAGTGCAGCCCTTAGCTGAAGTCTCTAAGCGCTATTATAATGCTGCTGCAATGAGCTGCGTCCCAGAGTAGCTAAAAATTAGGACATTTGCATGACTTATGTAATTATTAGGCTAAACTGAAACATGAAAAAGCAGCTACCCAGTGTCATGGGTATTAGGTGTTTAGAGTTTGAGGAGTTTCTACTTTGCCCATACTGCTGCAACATGTGTTCTCCCATAGTCATTTTTTATCACTTTGTGAATAGTTTAATAGAATCATAGAAAGCTTTGGGTTGGAAGGGACCTTAAAGATCATCTTGTTCCAGCCCCTGCCATGGCAGGGACACCTTCCATTAGACTAAGTTGCTCAAAGCACCATCCAGCCTGACCTTGGACACTTTCAGGGATATGGCGTCCACCATTTCTCTTGACAAACTGTGCAAGTGTTTAAAGTTCTCTCCCTGTTCAAAAATTCATTTTCACATAACATGAAGATCAGAAGTGAGAAAAGCTTTTGTCCATTGTCAGTCTTCAGTCAGTCTTGAACATTTTGCCTGACACCAGGGAAATTCTGGTACTTTACTTTTTTTCATTTCTTCTTGATTTTATTGACTTCCTGTGTTGTATTTAGCCAGGTTTTCCATTCATTCTGTTCAAGTAATGGTCATTAAATGTTCACCTAGCTTAGTAAAGATTTCCTGTGAGTCCTGTCTGGGTTCCTGCTGTCCTCGCACATAAGGCTTGGGATTTGCATTGACCTGAGAACAGATCCATAGCTGACCCAAGTAACTGCCTGAGCTGTTCCTCAGTTCACACAGCAGACTTGAATTATCTGGATACCTGGTTCAACAGTCCCACAGCCATCAAAACCTAACATACCATGAGTTACAGTTAATAGATAAAATGTAATGGAATGTATTCCATACCCTGTCTGCTTACTGTTGTCATGGGGAGCCACAACTTTGAATTTTATGTCCTCTTTGTTTCTTCGACATTTTCATCACGCTAACGCCAGTTCTTGGGCACAGAGTAAGTGGGAGGAACTTTTATCTAATATTTTTGTTCCAGGAACTGAAATTACCTTCTTTGAAAATATATTTTTTTCTTTTTCCTTTTCAAAAATGCTGTTAACTGGAATGTAGTCAGTGGAGTTTTAGGGGGAAAAAAGCTAAATTCCGCTCCCTCAGTATTTAATACCACTAGAGCTGAAAATATAGTCCTAGTTTTCTGTCTGGTACACAGAAGAGTTGCTTTCTATTAAAAGAGAACAAAATGCAAAGTTTTAAAATCCAGTCTTTTTAGGTTTTTTTCCTCTTCATCTTTACCTCCACATCTGCTTTCACCTTTCTGTTTACCCTGTCCTGTGATTCTGCTGCCCTCATGGGTGAGCACTTGCCTGTGAAGAAGGCAGTGCTCAGAAACCCCAGAGGAATTCAAGAGTGACTACTGTTACAGTTATATTCCCCTTGACAACATTTTTCATGTGTTTTTTTTTTTTTTTAAAGCAAAGATCCAAAGTTGCAAATTTATTTTCCTTGTGTTTGCTTTCAATTCCTTAAGCTAAGGTTTTGATAATTAAATTATAAAACAGTCTTAACTGTGTAAGATTCAAAGGATGCCATGCATTTCATTGTAATGTGAACATATATACATACATATGTGTATATATATAAATATATATAAAGATGAAATTAACAAGTTCTGCCATAAAGGTCTGTTGAATCTTTTCCTGTGGTTTGTTTGCTCTCATTAATGCTAACAGTGGGCTGCTCTAAAACCTGGTTGCTCTGCTTGTCTGGTGTCTGCTGTCTGTCAGCAACTGTGTTCCCTCTCCCTCCCATTTCTTCTCCTGAGGCAGACTCTTCTAATGTCTTCACACAGCAAAGAAAAGACAAGCACAATCTCTCACATTTTCTTGCTCATCAAAGGAAACCTTTACCTTTTGCAAAATTGCTTTATCTCAGTGTCTTCTATTTATTATGTCATGAACTAAAGTGATTCCTGATAATGAAATGAAGTTTCTGTCTGTGATCTCTAAGGTCATGATAATGCATTTTTTTACACTCAGATGTCTCAGGTTCCATTTCTACTATGTTAGTCCTCAAATGTTGGATGCTAATACTCCTTTTTTTTCATATCTATCAAATACCACCTCTGCTTCTTTTGTTAGCCAAGTCTGTCATTGCTCACTTGCTGCCAGCTGAGATAAGAAAAAAATTCAACCAAATCTGCCTGAGAGCAATAACTGAGTAACTCTGCTAGTAACTTTCATCCAGACTAATACTTCCGTATTCAACAGTGTCTCTTGCCATTTCACTAGAAACCAGGTCTTTTCCCAGCTGCTTATTCCCCATCTGTCTTAGCTATTAGTCTCCAGCACAGCACTCTGTCAAATGCTCTATGGAAGAAACAAAGCCAGTGAGAGGTACTGTATTTTTAATCTTTAGAAAATCTTGTATTCAAGGCTGTTAATCCAAACCCAGCATTTGCTGCTCTATAAGCTCTGTGTCACAATCCCTGACTAAATAGTTATTAAAAATATCTGTTCCCAGAACTGAGATTGAATTTGGCAGTTTTCCATAGATCTGGGTTGGAGGTGTCTTTCTGATTTTAGCACATCACACTTAAGTTTTGCTTCCAGACATGGTTTAGTGGGACTTGGCAGTGCTGTGTTTACAGTTGTATTCAATGATCCTAAAGGTTTTTGCAACCTCAATGATTCTATGATTCAGTGCTTTCCATTTATAACCCTGTGCTTATGAGCCTTCTTTCCTTTTGCCTCTATTGTGGCAGTAGTGACTACCTGGAGAGAAACAATCTGTTCCTTCAGTTCTACAGTAATGAAGAATTTTAAGTTCCTGTTATCCTCACTTGGTATAGCATGATTTACACAGGGTGACTTCTGGTTTTATTCAGTTAATTTTCACAATCATTTGGATATGTGTTTCTAATGGACTTAATACATTAGCATGGAAGAAATACAGGAATTCTCCAAGGAGATTTTTGCCTTTCTTCCTTACTGGCTTCATTCTTTACCTGAAAGCCTGTATTTCCAGATAAACAGCAATTTATCAGCTACAATTACTAAAACTGTTGCCCACATCTTAGTGATTCCCAAACTTAACCCCTAGGCATTACAATGACTGCACAACATTACTCAGTACAATGTCTTTACCCTTCTACCCTTGTCTCTACCCTTCTCCCCTTGTCTCTACCCTTCTCTACCCTTCAAACAGTGGTTTTGTTTTATTCATGTTACATGGGGCTTTTTTTGCTTACCCTGCAGACTGTAATGTTCGTATCACATAACTCTGATCCTCTACCCTCACAACTTTTGTATCTGCCCTTCTGAATCGTATTCAAAACATTTGTCCCAGTCATTATTGCTGTCCTATCACTTCCCTGATGTTCTTACAGTATTCCATTTACTTATTCCCAGTTCTTGTGCTGCCCAAGTTTCTGGTGTTTGTACAGGAGCGTCTCACTTGGTGGTTGTTGCTCACTTTCTGCTCTTTTCTGAGATCAGGTGCTGCACTAATTGCAGAA
This sequence comes from Dasyornis broadbenti, assembly GCA_013397935.1. NCBI lineage: Eukaryota > Metazoa > Chordata > Aves > Passeriformes > Dasyornithidae > Dasyornis > Dasyornis broadbenti. Next base: position 109,826 of record VZRN01002468.1, on the reverse strand, counting down.
CTATCACAACTACTCTTCCCAGCACTTCTAATCACTGGTTAAAGCTTTACTCTGAGAAGGGTGGAAAAGTGTGTGTTCGGAGGAGTAGGAAACAGATCTTAAGGTGAACAGGATTTTAACAGCACATAGTTTTACGGCTAGTTTTATTGTCCTCAACTTTGTCAGCAATCTGGGGGAATGCTTTGCTTTGAACACAAGTAGAAACAAAAAGTGCCTGCAAACAGATGAGCAATACTGCTGATCAAACATGCTGTACTGAGTGCACAAAGTCTGCAAAGGGACAAATGTTTATTTTTTCTAATGGCTTTTAATTGATTACACTTGGGTGTTTCTTTTAACAATAGCAGGTACACACCAGTTTTAGAAAGGATTGTTGATGGTGGCCTTAAAACAGCTCAACAAAGCTTTGGCTGTAACACCTAGAAAAACAATTCTCATTCTTTTCCAAATAATGTCCTGGAACTCCATCCAGCTGAAGAAACAAAATGGTCCTTTAAATGTTGAGCATGTGACTCTCCTAAAACACAATCAATGTAATGTGATGATTTCTCACTTTAGCACATTTAATCAGAGCTCAGCAGGGTTCCACTCATGTAGATTTATGAAGGCAGTGGTTTGGAGCATGTAACACTACAAGAAACAGCATCCATATGTCAGAAGGACTTCAAGACATATGAAAGAATAATATGTAGCTGAATCTGATAGGGCTGATCCATGATCAGATTTCACTGTTGCACTGATAGTGATCAATATGTTGGAAAATCCTATCACACACTAAAGAAGTAACAAGCATTCTTGATTCAATTGATAAGTACAAGAAAACCCCAGCTATTTCTGCAGTTTTGCTGTAGCTCAGTGTGTGGGAACTGGTGGTGGGAACACAATAAAACCCCTGGGAGTAAGATTTACAGTCTCTTTGTGAGTCCAGATTTGAAAAGTTCCCACCACAGCTTTCTGGAATTTAGCCACCTAAAACGTGAAAAACTCAGTGCTGCCAGAAACTTTTGCACCTTCTTCTGTTGTTGGTAGTACCTCTAATGAGTAGGACTGAATGGTTTCACCACTTCTCTTTCTTTATTCTTCTTTTCCAGTCTTGTTATGCCTTAGGCAGCCTTGTGTGCAAGTTGTCCTTATGCTGTCATTTAGCCAGGAAGAAACAGAGGAGGCATCCTCATAAATTTCCATAGAGGTGCTGTGACCTATTGAATGCTTCATTTTTTGAGTTTGTTATTTTCATCACCCACTGAACAAGTGATTTTGCAAAAAAAAATTTATCTCAAGTTTTTTAAATATCAAGGATTTTTTTCTGTAATAAGTGTTGATATTAACAGCAAAGTCCTATCGTTCAAGATGATATAGTAGCATATTATGTAGTGTGGAAAAGCAAAAGTGCACTGTGCTTGTATATAGTGTTTTAATCTGATTGGAAATATTGCTGAAACATAGTCCACAGTCCAGTGGAAACTTCCTTCAAGAGGTGGGGGGGAAATACTGCCAGAGTTTATGAAGCTATGGAAAATTTATGGCACCTGACCTCATGGTTAGAAACAATCTCAGAATTGTGTTTACTCATTTGTCCTGTCCTTACCTCAATCCAGATGTGTCAATAAAAATGTATGAGGTCTTTCATTTCCTTCACATTCATCAAGTGATGCTTCAGACTCACTACCACTTTGCAGCAGGTACGAGGATCACTCATGGGCTGAGAGAGGTTGTATATCTTCATGGACTTTGGCATTAAGGTTTTTCTCAAATTCTAACCAAATTTATTAAGTCATGGGGTGAAAACCTGCTGTATATCACTTTTATCATCTGTTGATGCAAAGGCATTTGTAAAGTAACCAAACAGCTTTGCTTTTATGGGTCCCCAGACTAGTTTCACCATCTGGTTTTTGATTCCATTTGGTTGAAAACCTTTCCCTAAGTTGGAATAAAATGGATTGACAGTGTCACTTCTATTACTGAAAAACAGTATCTATTTGCTTGGAGATAATGAAACTATTTCCTACCAGTTTTCTGGCATCACATCATAAAAGAAAGAAACATAACTATGAGAAAGATTGCATAACTGAAAAAAACCCACAAGAAAGTACTACAAATGATGGCAGAGAGTATAAAGAGCAGGGACTCTTAAAAAACAAAGCCTCAAACCAACTCAGATCTGGACATCAGCACTTCATCACATCAATGTATTTTTAGAAACATATAAAAGAAGTCTCTCCTAGAGGTTATCCAGTGGCTGCGTCATGATTGCTCATGTGAAAGTCAGCTGGTGCCAAGTGCTGGAATTTTCAGCCCTTGCAGATGAACCAGTGATGGGTTCAATGTGGGAAAGAGGTGATGTGGGAGGCACTTGCTGTCCTGGGGGCATCAACGTCGGTGCATCTATGGTTCCCCCAACAGCCATCCCAGGGACCCGACAGCTCCCTTAAGTCTGCTCCCACAGGGTTTCCTTGTGAACCTAAGCTTGTCATCCTGGCTGGGTGAAGAAGGGCTTTGCTGCTCACTGTCATGGGCCAGCTGGGTGCGCAGCACAGGGCTCCTGTCACAAGTGGCCCTGTGTCCCCAGCCTGTGGCCGTGAAGCTGCAGCCTCAGAATTGTTTGGTGCCCGTGCGGTAAGCTGTGGTCTCGTGGGAAATATTGTCAATGTACCTGTGTCTTCCTTGCAAGGGGAGAGAGATGATTTCCCATGCATGTCAATCAGGCGGCTTTCTCCAGCACTGAATTTCAGCAAGCCTTTTAAAATTTCTTTTAAAAAACCCTAATTTAAGCCAGCATAGCACTTGACATTTAACTCTGTGGTTACCATGGAGATAACACTGGGTATTTTACAATCTCCCAAGAGGTACAAGTTACATGGAATAGTGGGGAATCAAAGTAAATAGATATGGAATGCAGACTCCAGGCAAGAAAAGCCTGGACCTACTTGTATTGTCAAATAACACTTGAACTAAAATTCTAGTGCTGAAAGCAATGGAGACTTCCTTTTGAAATAACTCCATTGTCTGGAAATCCAAAATTAAGTCTTTTTTTTTTTTTTTTTTTCTGTGATGTCATTGAAGCAGCAATTCTCTTAAAAGATCTTAATCTCTCAAGTAATGAACAACTATCCCTACCTTCTGAATTTCCAAGCTCTCCAGAGTTTGTCTATTTTAAGCAAAGATATAATGTAATAATTGCCACCCCTCTGCCTTCTGAGTCAGTACAGGTAAATCACACAATCCTCTTTGAGCCAGTCTGGACTGCAGCCCTTGCTAGAGGGAGTTCTGTCCACAGAACACATTCCATGTGGAAATGTGCCTGTCTTTTTGGCTAGAGACTATATTCCAAATAAGGAACTAATGTGCCTATTGTTGAGCCTAGTTACATGCTGCACTTCTGTGCTCTTGTAACTGCCATTGAGCTCGAATGAAAGCTGTCCAACAGATCCTGTGCTAACTTCACAGTAAGCTCCCATCACAGCCAAGATTCAAAGCCTTGCTAACAAAATCAAAGACTTTGTCCAAACTTCAGGAAAATTAGTGTCAATGTCAAATTTGAAGCTAGCGTTAGAGTCGGGAAGACCATTTTGTCGCACTCTGCAATTACATTACCCTTAACATATACACAGTTGTTTGCAAGATTTACATGCTTTCCTTAGTGCGTCTGGGAATATGCTCTTGCAAGTGTGGAAAATTATTTGCTTCTACCTATGGAGAAAGATGTCCTGTATTCCCGTAGCTTCAAGGAGCTTCAAGGCTCCTGTTCTTCAACCAAATCACTCTGTGTGTCATTTCTCTTCCAGATGTACCTGTTGTTTCTCTCTTGGAGGACCCTCTGTGTAGTATCTCAGCTTGGAAGTGCAATTTTCTATCTGAAATTACTCAGTTTGATTCAATTTTCTAATAAAGAAAATAGATGCCTCCATTTTGGAAGGCTCCCCGTGTTTACAGAGGTTACTGTGGTTGTTCACAACAAGTAAAGGAGTAAAATAATGGGCACCACTTAGAGGCAAGTGTTCTAAAAATTGAAAAGAAGAAGAAATGGTGGACTGGGATTGCACCTGATCAGCGGCTGCTTCATGGAGTTCAAGGTGCAAAGCCAGCTTTTGGAGTGAGAGATCAGAAGTGAGAGATGCTTGGAGAACCACTGCCATGTTAATGTTTCAAAATTTATTATGCATTTCCCTCTGGTTTGTATTTCAGAAAGATGAGAAAGCCACGATAGCCAAGATGAACCGCCAGCGTGCCAATTCCATCAGCCATAACCCACCACACTGGGGTGTTGACCGGCCCTTTTATAACCACCTCGGAGGTCACCAGGTCTCCAAGGAGATGAAGAGAATGGTAATGCCTTGATTTATGGACATTAATTTATTTTCTTGATACAGCGTTATATATCCCTCCTGCTTTGTCTGAAGGTTTTTACAGCCCCGAGGGCGTTTTCCAAATGGCGGTGGAAAATTCTCCTTTGAGTCCAGAAATAACAATAATTGGTACATCTGGAGGTGAGTGACTGTGAGATGAGGCTCAAGGCTGTTTGAGAGAGGAAGGGAAGCTGAATGGCACAAAGAAGGCTCTTTTGTCTGACTTGTCCCACATTCTGAACACTCATCCTGGCTGTGTGAGAAGATGTGATTATCTGCAAAAACTGCTCAGTAACCCAAGCATTCAAGAGGCATCTGACATACATTTCTATTAGCTTAGTACTTGCAAAGGTTTCTGGCTTGCATTGTCACAGCCAGATGCTGTTCACCTCTCTAAGCTGCATGCCCATGTCCGCTTATGGGGCCCCAGGGATCTCACTGCTGTGTTTAACTCTGGAGAATGCATCCTCGAGTACATGGATTAATTGGCCTGAGGTAGCAGGCATCCTCATTTCTTTCTTGTACCTTTCAGTCTTTCTAAATTAAAATGAACAAGAGCTAATTACCAATGCAATTGCACTGAGAGGACTTTTATGGCTTATTTTACACAAAGGTGTAGATGATATCTTTGTTTTCTGCAATGAAGATTAGTAAGTGGCTATTTTTAATAATAATACAAATATTTAGCACCTCTATAATTTTATGCATAATCAGATTGATCTATAAATTTATTTATGCTATTTTGACCCTTCATGCACAGTCAAAAGTGTCTCTTTGTTGCTCACTTTGTTGTTTATAGTCAAACTTCTGCTCCAGGTCACCAAAGACTTTAAGTATTCAAAGAATTTATGAACATGAGATTCAATCCCACAGTTTAAAAATTTATCAATAGCTATAAGCAACTGCATATGGTATCTTTTAAAGGGAAATGCTGGCACATTTATTAATAGTTGGTGCTAATATTATTCAATCTTAATATTATTTTACAGTGCTAAACCAAATTTCTTAATCTCCATAGTAATGTTTCTTTCATTTCTCAGATCTCCAAATGAGGGCTTCTGACATGAGCGTACAGATCAGTGGAACTGTGCATTTTTTAATGTGGGCTTTTCAATAGGATGTGCTCAATAGGCATGACATTATTAGAAGAGACTAATCACACTAGCACATAATTATAATTACGAGTTTCTTTGTATAGCTTTTAAGGGGTTCTTGCAGCCTCCTGTTCAGAAACAAGGTGTATGCATGCCAAATGGTATTGTGCTTCTTGATGTTAATTACAGTTGGCCATGTCTAGCTGGTTGTTCAGTTGGAAAAACGTAATTATTTATTGAAATACCAAGTTGAGTCCTGAAAACTTCACTGCTGGTCACTTGTAGGAAGAAAGATTTACTTTTTTTTTCTTGTCTTGAGCCTTTCCCTGTAATGCTATTTACCTTTTTGAAAATTCAGCAACTCAGAAAGTCTCCTGTACTCAATCTGCTTCTGTACTGCCTGTTGTATTAAGCTGTTTTTCTGAGAAATTGATGTTGCGTGCATCAGGCTGTTTTGTGAAAACCAACTGAAACCTGATTCAGATGTATTATTTTCAGATAGACTTTTTGTTGTTCCTATGGACTAATTTTTAAGATGTTATTTACAGATTTACAGATCTGTTATGTTTGAGATGCATTAGTGAAAATGCAAATATGCCTCTGCCCTTGGCCCCCCCATTTTAATATCTGCTAGACTTAAATTTTACTGATCAGATCACAGAAACAATTTCTCCATCTCCTGTCTCAACTCTCTCTGTGTTAACTTCTAATTTAAATATGCATTTTTTTGTACCACCCAGCTTTGCACAGTACTTTGTAATCTCTAACACTGTGTTACATGGATGCTGTATGTACTTAATGCATGCAGAGTGCAGGCTGGCTGCAAACTGCCTGCTTAGAAATACAAAATATAGAGAGACAGAAGGGGAGCAGAACTACAGAGGCTTTTATCAGTGCTCCTCTGGGATGATGTCATTGATCTTGGTAAGCAGCACCAGCTTTCAAACCTCCTGAAAATGTGTTCTTTGTTCCCCATCACCCACCTTTCCCCCAGACTTTTTGCATGTTATTGTATGCAGTCTTTTTCCTGGGAAGCTATGAACATGTAAGGTTGGATTAGTCAAAGTGCCAAAGGCTGGCAGTGCAACATTGCCTTTCTGTTCAAGACTTGGAGCTCCTTAGCTCTGTAATTTCAAAACAGGTATTTATAGGGGTAGTTGTGAGATAGTCCTCAAGCAGGAATCAGGTTGCAGTGATGTACAGTAGTATTATACTGATGTGTAGATATGAATACATTTGTGTGTAGGAAATACAGATGGTTAGGAAGGGCACTGGGTTTTGTCACAAATGTAAAACATTTTGCATTTTAAAGACAACCGTATTTTCAGAAAAAAAAAAAAAAAAAAGAGAGAGACAGCTTTTTTGTGGCTCTACTTACAATTCCCTGAAAGAGAATATTAAAATTCCCTGAATTGCATTTTTGGGAAGGCACTGTTATATTTAATAGAAAACAGAATTATTTTGGCCATTTCTCTTTCCAGTGAATGCTGGCTCTGGTAGCTGTCTCTATTCTTAGGATATATTAGCAGTAGTCCTAGAGGAGATGGATTGGTATCAAATGTAGCTGTATATTCCTTTTTTTCTCTTCCTCCTCCTCTTTTGTCACACATACGATGTGCCATATCTGGGCACATCACCAGTGCATCTGGTGGGGTTTGTGCGGAATGGCAGCCTGGACAATGGTATGGGGAGGCCTTTGGTCCCTGCTTTTCTTCTCATTGTGGCTTGGAACTTAACCTGCACTGGGTCCAGCAGATTTTCCATGAAGTTTCTAGGTTAAGTTTTTTCCTTGTGCACACAGCTTTTTCAGGCACTTGCACATGAATAAGACAAATAAGGCTAACCGGGGGCTGAGTCAGGTGAGTTGCAACTGTGTCAGCTCATCCCATCCAGCCCAACAGCCTCTGCACTTTCCTTATGGACCAGTCTTCTCTCCAGACCATCACAAATCCTTTTTCCCTTCCCATTACTTAGCAGTGGCCTTTTTTGCCATGCAGAGCCTCCAGGGAGGCAGCAGCCCAGAGACACCCCTGTTAGCTGGTGGAGCCACTGCCCCAACAGGAGTGGTAAATGTGTGGAGAGGAAGGTCAGATACAACTGCCAGGGGAGGGCAAAGAGCCTTGCTGTGAGCTGGCAGCCTGTACTGGAGCCCTGCTCCTGGCAGCCCACTTTGCTGCAGGGGCTGATGCTGCCTCGCTCCCCTGGGGTGGGCAGGAGAACCTGGACAGGATCAACTCAGTGGCTGTGTGCAGAGCATGGGCAGAGCCAGAGTATGGCAGAAGAACAGCAGAGCTACTTTCTATTTTTATTCCTTTTTACAGCTTGTCTTCTTGTTTCCTAAACAAAAGCAATCAGTCCAGGACCAGTGACTGTATCTCTCTGGAAATGAAGACTTTTGTGCTGCTCATTTCCCCAAGTCTCCATACAGCAGCCTTGTCTTCCCCACTGTCTCCCTAGTCCAGTTTTTAATTGCAAAAGGGTCAAAAATAAGTGGACTTGAAAGCATTTGAGAGTACAGGTATATTTATAGCTATAACTATATTTATGCACCACGGAGAAATACTTTGCTTTTCCCAGTATATATTTCAGAGGGCTTTTATAAATATTGATGAATTTTAGACTTCTGGAAATAATACTCATGTCTCAGTTTTCATCAGCAAAACAAAACTGCTATTAAAGAAAAAACAATTTGGGGATTGTAGTTGACTGTAAACTGAAAGACATTTGTTGTAAACAGCAATAAAAAGGCAAATGTTGATACTTTCCAAAATTACAGGGCTGTTCTTGATGACAAATTATTCTCTTGCATTTTTTATCCTGCTCAGCATTATTAAGTTTGTATCCAGAAAATACATCTAGTTTGGGATTACAATAATTAAGGAGAATGTGGATGAGTTAGAGATAATCCAGTGGAGAAAATTACAAATTAGCAGAGTTCCAACAGTGAGACCTGTGAAGAAGTGTTGAAATACTGTGTCTCACCTAGAAGGGAGAAGACTGTTAACAAACAAAAGTCTTCAAATACAGGAAGGTTTATAAGGACAAAAAATAGTGATAAATCATTCTCCATGACTGTTAAGGGCAGGTTTAAAAATAATCATCCTAATTTGCTGAAAGGAATATCTAAGTTAAGAAAAAACTTAGATGCAAGGAACAGGCTGTATAAGAAGCTTGTGAAATGTCTGATTTTCCTGAACAGATTTTAATTATTTTATTCAGGGCTTTTCATTCTGGAGTGGCATCACAAAATCCTTTGCAAATATCAAACCAATAATTTTTAAAAGTCTGTATTAGGAGAGTGTATACGGAATAAATAAAATAAGAATAATATGAGATAGATTTTAGTAAGTTTCCAATCTATGCTGCACAGACCTTTGTGCCAGCAATCTCCCTGCTTTCTACAGGAGCCAGCTATGCCCACAACATTGCTGACAGATACTTGTCTAGCCCTTGTTTAAAGACCTCAAAGGATGAAAATCCCACAGTCTTGCTGGTCATTCTCTTGAACAGTTTTATGATTATTCTTGATGTTTTGCTTCACATTTCCTCACGTCAGTTTGAAACCATGGTGCTGCATGGGCTATTCACAGTAGATAGAAGACAGCTTAATTTTCTCTCTTTTACAATTATCTTCTCTGTATTTGAAGACCATTACCATGTCTCTGCACAGCTCTGATTCCCACATCAAGTTGGTTCCCTGGTTGGTGCTTTGCAGCCCGACGGTTGTTCTTGCTCCCACTGAGCACCTGCCATTTCATTGATAAGAGGGAGTACCCACGCTGAACCCAGAACTCATCCTGAGGTTTTATTAATCAGGGAATCACAGAATGGCCTGGGTTGAAAGGGACCTTAAAAATCATCCCATTCCAATCCCCCTGTCATAGACAGGGACACCTTTCTCTAGACCAGCTTTCTCAGAGCTCCATCCAACCTGGCCTTAAACAATTCTAGGGAAGGGGCATCCAGAACTTTTCATGTTAGACACACATTAAGTCACAACATGCCCCTTCAATTCCCTGTACAACAGTACCATGGTGGCACTCTTATGTCTGGAGTGCTGCCCAGAATATGTTGGCCATTTTTGAGGTCTTATAACCAAACTTGACACAGCCTGATGCTGTCTGGCTTCCAAAAAAAAGGCATTAATTGTGTCATGAGATCGAATCATCTGTAGGATGTCCTGCTGTTGGATCTTAAGGCTGCCATAGAGCCATCATACTTGTTTTACACTGACTGGTATGACAGCTTACCTTATTTCACTGGTGTGGGCTTTGGGGAAGGTTTTCTTCAGAAACAGGTAACTCTGAGTTGTTACAATCAAATATGAGCAGAGTGGCTAATGGGATTACTGAGTGCCGTGTAGATGCCTGGCAGATTTCCTTTCATTTTTCAGCTGCTAGAAAAGTTTAACATTAGGAAGTTTAGGAACAGAAGGAGGAAGCCCTGAAGATTGCAATACTGATTTCAGTCTGACCATGCTTCTGTCATGAGTCTGAGTATAGCTAATGAAGCATTTAATTTGCAGTGATATTGTGTATGAAGTCGATGTTAGTTACAAAGTAAAAAATGGACATAAGATTAAATAGAGATTATGTATGTGTAGGACGTATGTGCATGCAGATGTTAAAGATGTGAGACAAGGTTATAAAAATGGATCCTGGATATGGCTGGCATAATAAAGAACAAGATCTTTCAGATAGGTGCTGCCTGGTTCCTTGTGTTGCTGATCAGAGCTCTGCACAGCCTTCTACATATTTGATTGCTTGGTGTTTGTTTCCTGATGAAACAACACTCATCTATAAGCCTGGTCATTCAACCATAAAATAATTACTTGTCCTATTCCCCCTGTCCTAAATCAAACAGTTCTTTGCATTTTACATTGTAAATACAGCTAATTTCCTCCCTTTATGTCTTCAAGTTGCCCTTACAATAGATCTTGCTACTTGGAAATCAAAATTGGGGAACATGTGCCTCAGAGGAACAGATGCTGTAGCTGGTTCTGTGCCAATTCTGCCTCTTAAATATCAGAAACTATTAAAGTTTAAAATAAAGCTCAACAGGACAAGTTTTCCTCAGTCAGTAGTGCAGCTTTATCGAAGAGAATTGGATTTGAGTCCATGAATTAGGCACCAAAGGTTCACATGCATGTCACTATTATCCTCTTTTCCAGCAATCATTTGCTAAATCTGATAATTGCAATACTGATGTCAGCAAAGCTGAACAGAGCCCCCAATGGAGAAGAATTTGACCCACTATTTTTTCAGTGCTATTGTAGTAATCTAACTTGTAATCAAGCAGAGAGAAACTCTCAAAATCCTTTCTGCTGTAATCTCCATGTATTGCTATAGATCTGGGAGGAAATTTTTAGTCTAGTCTGGGTTTGATAGAGCCAATTTGGTTTTCATACCTCTCAAACAGCAAGGGGAGGAATCCTATCTAGCAGTTATGCTGTGTAATTGCTTTGGTGCTCACCTGAAAAGAGGCTTTGTCTGATTCACATGATCCATGGAATCTCATATAAATGAGTGGGAGTACAATGTACATTGCTCACATTGTCAGAAGCTTTACACAGTTTTGTATCCTTATCTACTAACCTAACTTCTATTCTAGTTGATCAGGACTTGCAATCGTCCTTGATTAGTTCTTTAAAAGAGGGATAAGAATCAGCGAGATGCGACAACAGATCTACAGCTGCTACTGTGAAGCCTAGATAGAGTCTGGTATTTGCTTGAAAGTCTTGCACTAATAATTCTTCCACCATTCAGTATCCTTTTCCAGAGTAAATTTTACTCATATGGGAAAGGTCATTTGGATTGAGGCACTACTAAAATGTGTCAGACTGGTTTTGAGTGGGACTAAATTAAGCCTACAGAAATAAAGATAAAATTCCCCTTTATTTCCTCTGATGTTCATGGAAGCATTGCAGAGGTGGATTTGTGGCATTTATCAGAATGATTTCTAAAGCTTCCTCAAGCAGATAGTAAGCCTTAATGTCCAAAAGATGCAGGTCAGCAGGTTTGCGTCTGGGTTTTGGAGAGGGCGAGCAGCTCTGACCAGCACCTGTGGGCAATTTCAATTCAGGCTGGTTAGGCTTGGATTCAGTCTGTCTGCATCTGATTAGAAGGCTGTTTGACAGTAGTTTCTGGAGAAGTTTGTTGTGTTTGTCATCATTTGGAGTGTAGACAAGGAAGGGCAGAGATTATGGAGCCAGGAACAGATTCAGAGTATTTCTAGGACTGCTTATTTTTATGTCTGCTTTGCAAGTTCTGATAACTGTTCACAAATGAGGCACAGAACCAGAAAACATTTCACTTGAAAATGTGATCTTTGGACTGGAGAAGTTTGGATTCAGGGTTCACAGAAAACTGGAAACCTTTTCAGAGGTGTGAATTCACAGCCGGAAGTTAATTAAAAGTAAGGTGGAGAAAGCCTATTTCTACCAAAACAACCTCTTATGTTCTGTAGATTTAAATCTGATGGGCCAGATAAATTCATGACATTGGCCAGATTTGGTCTGCCAGCTGAGGACTGTCTACACAATCATTTTGAGTTGAAGAAAGTAGAGGATTACACCATCTGTGACCAGTGCAGTGAAATGAAAGTCTATTTATCAAGTGGGGTGGGCTGCAGAAAAGGAGCTCTTCAGCTTTCCTTTTCAGAGCTCGTTAGTCTGTGTTCCAGCTATAGCAGACACACTCATCATTTAATCTGTTTCATAAACTGGTTTTCTGCCAGTCTGTTGTTCTGCACTTAGATGCTTGTTAAATATCCTTCCTATCAGGCTTAATTCTTTCTGGACTCTGGAAACAGATATTGTGTTATTTTTGGCATGAGTGCTTTGAAGTCCTTCAGTTTTGCTTCTACACTTACACCTGACAGCACCTATCTTCATAGCCTTGTCTTTTTGACCACAGGGACAGAGCAGAATGTATAACAGTGCTGAAAATAGATGTGAATAATTAGTTTTGTGGTAGTACCAGAACAGGTTTGTTTTTAACAACATCCACTCTCCACCTGTCACTCTCCATTTCTGTTTTCCATGGTCACTGTCTCTGTGAAGCACCTCTGCAAGTTGGCCTTAACTCTTAAAAAGCTCATTTTGTCCCTAAGTCCAAAGGTATTTTGATTTCTGCTTTAACATCATGTAAGTCCTATTTTGACTTTGTTCCAGGGATGAAAAAAGAGCAAGAAAAATTAGTGTCTTTGTAATTTTTGCTCTTAAGATCTTTGCTGCAATTGAGAGTGAAGTTTTTTAGGGTGAAATTCATGCTTCCCACCCACAGTGCCATTAAGACGGTCATGAAGCTCATCAGCCCCTCTACTGTCTTATTTTTAGAGTTAAATGAAAAGTTAAAAGCATATAAAATCTATTCCACTTTTCTTTGCATATTTACAATATGTTAATAATTGCAGCCAATGTTCTCAAAGTTAGAATTATTATTTCTAATCGTTCTTGATTTGAAGTGTTATGGTATAGCAGTCAGCTTGTCATGTCTTTGACAAACACTTTATCATTCTATTTAAGGAATCAGTTTTAATCTTCAAAGAAAAGGGCTTAATTAATTTAGAAGTCAAGCAGAGAGATGGCAGTCATATGAGCTTTTAGCACAATAGATACTCATAAAATATGCCCCATAAAATAGTAAGTCTTAGGGGCCATAGGAACAGATGCAGTAATATAACATTCTCTCTTCTTCCTGCACATCTACTCCCACTGAGGATGTCAGTGTAGATTCTGAGTCACCTGACCAGCCATAAAAAAATAAGGCTTTTTTAATAATCTCCTCTAGAAAAGACAAAAGAACAGAGCCTTTAAGGGAGTTGATTCAGCGAAGTTTGGATTAATGTTCCTGAAGTCAGAGAGAGGACTGTCTTAGTCTCAGAGAAATCATTAAATTCTATTACCTTGGCTTTTGCAATCTGATGGCAGACTAATACAGCCTCCTGGGGGATTGAGAAAAACACCAGTATCAGGGATATTTAAAATGAGACTAAATAAAATTTGCATGAGGTCCTATATGCAGCAGTCCATTAGTACTGCTCTGTGATAAGACGTATCTCATGCCTTATGGTCCCTTCTAGAGAAAAGGAATTTTGGCCTTAACAAGAGCTTCTTTATCATAATGATTATGGAGGTATTCTTGAACTGCTGTGAACTTCTATCTGTCTGACTCTTGTAGCCGTCACTACTTTTGCCATTTTCATCCCTGCTGTCAATTCCCAGCCTTTTCTTCATGGAGACCTAGAAAACCACTGGCATTGCTTCAGCCTGCTGCATGCAATCCATAAGCAGTCAAGACGGGATTTCTATTCTTAACTCCAGGAATCGGCTGTTTCTCTTCCTATCCCTTTGCTCCCCCTCTCCTAAATGACAGGCACCTCATTTTTATCAGCTTTTCCTTTTTCCTTGGGCATTCAGATTTCTGTATATGTTTGTGCAGAAATGCCAGTTTTGACACATCTTTGTGCAGCAGTGCCCAAACACGCTGAGACCAGTCCCAGCCCAGCTGTCCAACCTCCAGTGGGAAACAGGTGACATGAGGGATGCTGGAGAGTGCCTTTAGCCCCTCTTATTTCTCTTTCCTGCTTGAGCTTGGAAGTTTACCTACCAGATTATGAGTGTGCTAATCCTTTAGGAATGAAGGCAAATCCATGTAGACCCTATTCCTGCAGGATTTGCTCTGTGTGTGTTTATCCTGTGTGTAACTCAGACCGTTGCAATTGATGGGAACAGCCTTATGCTGAGCCAAGGGCTTTAACTGGAGCAAAGCATTTGAGTCCTGAAGATAGTAAACTATTTGCCAGCTGTGGAGAGGGAAAAAAGACCAGTATGTCGTTAGTGCTCAAACCTTGTGCAAGAGGAAGGAAATAATTTTAAGTGCATATTTTTCAATGAACCGAGCATGTCCATGAAACTGGAGGGAGTGAAAGCACATTAACCAAAACCCAGGGGGAAATTTCCCTCCCAGCCCAAACCAGGGTGGGCAGCATGACCCTGTGCATGCGATCACCTCCTCTGCCTGAACGGCTTCTTAGTGAGTGATTGAAACAGGGATGCTTTAATGGAGACAGAGGAAAACCTCTGGTCACAGCCACATCCTAGAGGTATATTTGCTCTGTATTCTGGCAAAGCCTTCCAGTGAAAATAAGAGAGATACCCTGTAGTAAGTGACCAGTTTTTAAGAAGCTGTGTTTGAGGATATTTTCCTAAAATAATCCCAGAGACCTTTCTCCATAACAATTCCATTTTTGGCAATTCTGCTTGAAGAATCTTTAGTGTGAAATGGGAGCATTTGAAGTGAATCATTTAATTTGCTTTACTTAAAGAGGTTCCTACAACATTTAATTTTAAGCTGATTCTCTCTAATTAAAGTTCAAGTCACTCTTAAATATTTAGCCTCGTTAAATGGAGATCCAGGAAAGAAAATGTAATAATCTTTTCCTTTTCTGCTTTACCTGAAATATGTATATTTTTGGTCTTTAGTTTTGAAACAACAATTTAATTTGAGTTACTGGCAAGAATAATTTCCAGTATTTCAAGCACAATTTAGTATTGTAAATTGAAAAGCTAGATCAGTGAATTCTCTATTATTTTAGAAACTTTCCTTTTAACAGTTTTGCTGAGGGAGAGAAACAGGGCAGAAGCATGTGGATCAAGTGTTCACCCAATTAAATGACAGTGAAATATTATTCCACACTTGAATTACTGGGGAACTTTTTGAGGATGTGCTTGCTGAGGTGTTTTAGTAACTTGATCTGGTTGGCCTGTGTCCTCAAACTTGTGCCTCTCAGAGGCAGGAGTGTGAGATCTGTGTTCAGTTTGAGGAATTCAGTGGGATGGATGGTTATGCAGCTGGTTGTGAAAATCAGACCATTTTAGGGGACTCTCCCACTGCAGTCAGTCTTCCAGTTCCCAGGTGGCTAAGCTTGAAAATGTGAACTTGATATCTATCTAATGAGCAAGCACAGGCTGTTTTCTCATTGGTTCTCTCTGCTTAATACTTGGCTGGTAGCTATTCACATTCAGTTAATTCTCTTTTTTTTTTTTTCCAGCCTAACTGACTATGACACCAGACGAATTAGTGAGCATTTTGTCTCCATGACTAATCAGTGAGCTTTCAGTTTTGGCACTGTTTTGTACAATTACTTAGAGGATAAATCAATCAATCAATCAATCAGGTATTTCTGACAACTGTAAAATAATTAGGCAAAAGAAGAAGGCAAAAACCACACAACAATGATCACTTCACTCTTTAATGTGAAATCAGAAAGTTTTGGGTTTTTTTTTTGCTTGGATAACTGGACATGCTAACTTTGAATCAGCATTGCTATTTCGTTCTTCCCACTGCATCTGCTGGTGGTTGTGACATGGGGCTGAGAGACTTCCTTTATCAGAATTTCTGATGGTTTAAGTTGAAGTAACAGTTTCTATTTAGGAGTGTGCTTTTAGTCTGAAACAGAGTATGTAAAAATGGAAATTGCTGTCTCAGTGAATCACAGTCCTGGCTGCTGACCTGAGTGACAGACCTCCCTTTTTCCCTCTGGCAAAGCTGGTGCTGTTCAGGGACACTGTGTTGGCTTTCCTTCTGCCATGTGGCCACATTGCTAACTCATTGTAAGGGCAAAATCTGTTCTCGTTTAGTATCTGGTTAGTGTTGTTGTTTCTGATGGTGTTGGACAAGGCAACTGTGGGAAGACTTTTGCCCAAAGATGTTTGCTTTTCCACAGGCAGGATGGATCTCAGTCTGCTGCTCCTAGAATGGTGGCTGCTGCAGGTCCAGCAGCTGGAATATCTTCACATGCCCTGAGCAGTTTTTGCCTGAGGTCGCTGGGAGAAAAACAAAAGCAATTCTTCATATCTCCCAGCTACATTTGTTTTATGTTTTGGAACACAGGGTACAAACTCTGTGCCTGAGTATTTGACCCTACTTGTCAAATATACAACTTTTCTTGACTACAGTTAAATTTAAGCCAAGGTGTCAGAGGGCACATTTTGCTTCAGCCCATGCAAAATGGCAATTTTGATGCAATTTGGTCTGTTAGGTATGTTAATGCTAAACATATAAACTTATGCCTCCATATATAATTTTGTCTAAGGCCTTCTCACCATTAAAACTATAGATGACTCATAAATACTTACACTTAATCAATTCAGGTGGTCCTGAAAGAATTGTGGATATTTGGGCTATTGCAAGTAGTATAAATAATTTCTGAAATCTTATTAAAGAAAACGTATTCTGTGTGTGCATGCGATGAGGGGAGGAGCGGGGAGACCCCTTGGAGAGATGAAAACCAAAATGCATCCATTGCCCTTAGCTGAGCCCTGACATAAAGAGATGCAGCCTTGTTGAATACAGAGGTTGACTTATGTTATTGTTCTGAGTTTTTTTCAAGTAAAATACATCCTCAGTTATAATATCAGTACTGTATTCCCACTGTATCACTTGTGATGGTGATTGCTAAAAAGAAGACACCTGAAATAAAGTGTGTCAGCAGTCAGCTGAAACATTTCCTTTATCTGTGCTTCCATGAATTTATATCTGAAGGAATGTGGTTTTCCAAAGCTGCTCTGTCTGCCTGCTGACACAGCTGCACAAAATATTGTTATGAGTGGGTAAAGCTGTCCATCCACACCTAAAAAATGAGCGCTCTGAAAAGTACCCTGTGCAATGCCGTTCCCGGCATGCTTTGTGTTCTCAAGGTCAGCATGTTTGCTCACCCTTGTGCCCTTTTCCTTTCTTTCAGGGTTTCGAGGACCCCAAGGACAAGTAAGCAGATTTACTTCTGTCATACACTGTTATGTTTACACGTTTGGGATATTTTTCTCATGTTAAAAAAGGACAAAAATTGATGCCTGGAAGCCAAAAATAATGCTGGAACTCCCCAGAGGTTTGTCCTGGAGGGACAGGCAGTTGAGGGCACGGGACTGACTGATGTGCATTCAGAACAGCCAGTGCCCTCAAAACATTTATTTGTTTGGTGGTTCTAACTTGCTTTTATAATTAAAATGCTTTTGCTGCATTTCCCCTTGCCCTAAATAGTCTCCACTCTTTGCCTCTTTGAAAATAACCCAAGACAAAAATCTTCCTCTAAAGTATATCTAAGTGTTGGACATCTCCAATAAGAAAAGTTTATGTATTTATTGAAATGCTTGTATCGTTTATTTGTATATATTTTATTTTACTCATTATTGCATATTACTTATTTCTATATATAAAAATAAACTCAGAAATTATAGCTTGTTTGCAAAAGTAAATT
Organism: Dasyornis broadbenti; assembly: GCA_013397935.1. NCBI lineage: Eukaryota > Metazoa > Chordata > Aves > Passeriformes > Dasyornithidae > Dasyornis > Dasyornis broadbenti. Next base: position 92,128 of record VZRN01002468.1, on the reverse strand, counting down.
CCAAGTTTCATGCTCTAAAATATAGCCAAATTTAAAGCAGCATTTTTTGTTTTTTCCTATAAAACTTTAGAGAAATGGTTAAAATAACAATTTAATGAGAGTGGTATTTTGAAAAATTGCCTTTGGAGGAAAAAACCCCAAACACATTCACTTTTTAACTTCCACAACTGGACATAACAAAAGCATTTCCTGTGTTAAAGGTGTTCAGAATAATTTAACATTCAGTCCTGCTGAATGGCATTAATTAGAAGCTTGCTTAGATCAAGTTAGGCAACAGTAGAGCAGGCTGATGTCTCAAACATGTTGGTGTTGCTCCTTATATTTCTCTGGCTGCTGAGTGGATTTCTGTGGGCTGGGACAGGTCGATGCTTCTGTGTGCCCTAAGCATCCAGCTGTGGGAAAATTCACATGATGGTGGTTGAGCATTGAGAGCAGCTGCCTGAAAGGGAAAGTGACAGGTTTGAATATGACAATATTAAGAGTCATTCTCTCCTTCCCTTGCCCTTCCCTGCAAGCTGGATTTTTGTAATATTTAGCTCTGTGCAGCCTGGGATGTTTAGCTTGTCCTGCTGTTTCCTGTTTACTGTTGTATCCATGGATGCTGGGAACTCAGTTCATGTTAGATATGCTTTGGGCAGAAAACAGCTAACCGATTACAACAAAAAAATTTACAGGAATAAAGAAATTTTCAGTATCCCTCATGAAATAGTATTTTTCCTCATAGATTCTGCAAGAAAACACAAAATCAGCTGCCTCAACAGAGTCACCCAACAGCTGAGGAACAGCATCTCCTCTGTTGCTCCAAGGACCATAATATCTCTACTCCATCCTATAGTTTGGAAGGTTCCTTGGGCTGTTACAGCCAATAACTGAGCTGTCTCACTCAGCGTGGTGCCAGCTTATTATACAGATTTCAGGATTTTTGCATTTCTGTTCAGTACCAAAAGAGGCTACTACTTGCCTCTGATTCTCTTTATCCAGAAATCTGTTTAACTCAAGTACAAAGATTTGGCATAAATAAATCTCTAGCAGGATATGTTCATGGTGAGAATGGCTAAAATTAGATGCCTAAACCATGTCAAGTACTAACGCAGTTCCTTCATGTGCAGAAACACTGAGGGTCAATACTTTCATCTAGCAGCAAAGGAAGACGTGGGCACTACACATCCCTGAAAACAGGACCAAACCTTACCTGCCTGAGTGCATGTTTAGTTGTTGAAACTAAGCATGAAGCATTTAAAATTATGGCATACATGTAGCTTTGGCAGTGGTCACACTCTTCACTGGCAGAAAATAATTAAATCAGCAGCACATTTTTGGACCACTCTGAAGCCAGCATCTCTGGGTTAATTGGTAGCTTGCACATTTGCAAGCAGAGTGGAAAAGTTACTCCAAGCTCTGTTTGTGCTGTTTCTGTCCCTTGCAACAATTTTCTGTTGGCTGCATTTGAAGAAATCTCAACACTGCATTTAGGATGTGTTTTTGGAAGTTTCATGGCAACCTGAAATCCTCATTTTTCCCCTTCAACTGCACTATCAATATATCAAAAGGCATTTTGACATATGAGTTTCATTAGTCTATGACAGTACCTCAGCTCTGACTACAGGCACTGCCTCCAGGGCACTCCTTAGCATGGGGAATTTTTGTATGTCAGTTTAAAATTACATTTATGCAAATGTACCCAAACTTGCTATACTGTAATTTAGCTTGGGTACAATTGGTTGTGAAAGTCACCAGAACAGCTCAGTCTGTGCAAGGTGACTGAGCTTACCTGCAGTCTGTGTAAGGGTGGCTGTCCACTGCTAATGGCCCAGCCAGGCAATTTGAAACCTGCAGAGGTATTTCTGCACAGCCTCCAACCATGGAAGTTACTGTAGTATTAGAAACATCGTCAGCAGTTAAACAACCTTTTACAAACCTGCAGGCAGCCCAGGTAGACACCAAGCAGGCAGGTTCTTCTCTTTGCATCTTCCTGAGTGATGTTTTCAGACTATGACTTGAAATTTGACTGCACTTTGCCAAGATGCTGACCTGACTCCTTTGCTTCGGTTCCAGCGGAAAATGCATCGTGTCTCCCCTGTGTGGTATGAAATGGCTAAATATGAATGACCCAAATGTGTACATAACCCACAGGATCTTGGAAGACATTCTGTAAATACGAAGCCTAATAATTTCCTTGCTCATTTTTATGAGCCCAGAAGACATTGCAAGGACTGAATGAAAATAAGCAGCATCCCCTTGAATGCTCAAGCAGATGTACTTCCTCTAAGGAAGTAAATTGAATATCTGGACCTTGTAGGGGAAAAAAAAATTATTTTCAAAGTGGAATATATGAATTTCTAGGAATTAAATAACTTATAGAGCCCAAAAATAAACTCTTTTCCCAACCCCACTGAAATACTAAGGCTGGCTAAAATAGAGATTAGACCTTGAGACAAACGAAGTTTGTGATTGCTATATGGTCACTAAATAGATGTCACTGGTGTGTTATCATGACCCAGCTGAGATGCAGACACATTCGACTTGCTGGCTGGGGCAGAGTGGTAGAATGGAAATGAGCAGATGGACCTGATTTTTTTTTCCTCTTGCCAAGAGGTGTACAGAAGTGTTGAGGTTTTAAGAGGACTTCTTAAAATCTGATCCAGTTTTGCAGAAAGCTTTGAAAGAGTCTTTCTTTTGGAAAGGGATCTTTAACTTTTAAAACAGACTCACATTCTGGTCTGTAAGCTGATTTCCAGCACAGCCTTACCTGTGGGAGCCTGCTGGCTGCAACACAGAGTGCATTGTATGTTCTGGTGCAGTACAAATGGCTTTTCATCACACTTGTCAGACCCCAGGATTTTTTCTCCAGAGTGCCTGAACTGAGGGTCACACAGCATGAGCCCTAAGTTGCTGTGCCATCATGGGGTCTGCACACAGAAATAGTTATCTGCTAGAAAATACACCAGTGCAAGGGAGAAGTGCATTTCAGTGGATAAGTATTGGCAAACCCTGTGGATAACCTGGGCAATCCTGCAAGCAGAACAGAAAAATAGCAGTTCAGGATGAGCTTTTAATTTCTGCCTATAGCTCATTTGAAGGCAGGCTATTAAAGTGACAGCCTCAAGTCATTAAAATCCTGTTAGATTTTAAAAATAACTAGAATTTCCTGATCCTCAGTGCAAAATGCCTCAGGATCATTAAGTTTACAGTGTTATTTTTTCTCAACAGTTTTTGAAAATCAGCTTCATTTTTCTGAAGCTGTAGCAGAGATTCAGAAAAACAGTGGCAAAAAAAAAAGATTATAAGCAACCTAGAAGTCTTGTTCCACTTATTTAGAATGCAGAATCTAGTTTTTTTATTCTTCTGTTGCCTTTTCTTTTGCAACCTTCCCTTAAGTAAATACCTTGTAAAGAGACTTTTTTTTCTGTTTTATGCTTTATACTCATAAATAACTGTGTGAAAGGGAGTCAGGCCACATTTTTTTCCCCCACGTTTGTTCTGTAAACAATTTTTTCTCTAAAAGGGGAGAATTGTTCAAGTTTGTAAATTTTTGTAGTAATATTTACAGAAATTGTTATTAGTAAGCAAGAAATATGACTGGATGCATAAATGATTTTGCCAGCACGGGCACTAACAGCTACAATAGCACAGCAGTGCAGGGAAGAACAAGTCAGAGGACAAGGGAAGGAGGCTACCCAGTGGTTTTAGAGAATGAGGGATGGTAATGAGATCTGAAGGCAAGGAAATGGATGAAGTCTAGAAAAAGGGCAAATAAATGGAATCCTTGTAACAATGACTTGGGTCTGGAAATGAGCTCTAGAGCTGGTATCATTCCCCTCTCTGCACCCAGTCCCTTTACCAGCTGAAGATGTCAGAAGCAAAATGCCATTAACCTCCAGCTCATTATGCACTGCAATGATAACACACGGTGCAAAGGCAGAAATTATCTTGTCCTCTTATGCTCCCTTTTCATTACATCCTCAGGAATACTCAGGAGAGTATGAATCCAGAGGATGAAGTGGATGAGTTTCTGGGCCGGGCCATCGACGCTAGAAGTATTGATCGGTTACGCTCTGAGCACGTGCGCAAGTTCCTCTTAACATTCAGGGAGCCCGACTTGGAGAAAAAGGTAACATTGTCTAAAAACCATTGCAGCATGTCAGGCAGCCTTGTTAGGAGTTTTAATTCTCCTGCGGAAGGTCAGGCTTTTGTATCTATGGTTTAAGCTATGGTTTGGGTACTGGAGGTGGGTTTGTGGTCTTAAAGAAATCCTTGCTTCTTCATGGAAAGTTTAATATACTTGTCCTAAAAAATCACAGTCATCTGAAGGGAGCACTGGCCAGGAGTAGGAAGCCATTTCTATCACACACACTTGAATATGCAGTGATAAGCAGTAAAGGGAATCCAGAATAAACTAGATTGTTTCTCTGACTTTGAGACTCTGAACTGAGATTGCAATCACCCCTTATCTCCTTCAAATCAGTGGAGAAACCCACTTCAGCCTAGCTAAGCTCTGAAACGCCTCTGGAGGGACTTTTCCCTGCCCTTTGTCCCCCCAAAGAGCTCCAAGTACTATTTGGGTTCATTGGAATGCAGTCTCTACTCTGGTCATTTTTGGGAGCCTGTTTTAACAAATAAGTATGGTTCTCTATCCCACAAATGTAAAAGGGAATAACAGACCTAAAGCTCATGAGCAGTTGATTACTTCCTGATTTGTTTTCAGATATCATTGCTGAGGCAAAGAGCATTTCCCTGACTATATAGTGGGGACAACATCAGCTCTAGATGGCTGCAAAGTTAAATTTTCAAGTCTAATTTCTAAGTCTAGAAGTACCTAGATGACATTATTAAAGATACCATAAAAAGTGGTGGGTTTAATTGCACAAAGAAGGTAATCTTTTTTTTCTTTTATTTTTTTTCCAAGCACAGATCCTTGGGATGCATGAGTGATCTTCAGGTTAAACTCATTATTCAATGGAAAAAACTTCATAAGTTTGCACTAATTATAATTTTATTTAGAAACTGTCTTTCCTTGACAAAAATGACTACCTATTACAAAAGAACAGCTTTTCAGGACTTAGAGCTGTTCAGTGAATCAGTGTGGGACTGGATAAAAGCTTGAGCATGTAATTTCCCCCCACTCCTCCTCTTCAATTTTATAGCTGAAAACTGCCAGGGAAATTAGTGGTTCACCTGTTCAGAGCACCTTTTATTTTGTGGTTCCAACACTGAGACCGTCTGTACTGGGAACTGTGCTTCAAGCTAAATAAAGCATCTTTGGGAATTGGATGCAGCTCCCATGTGGCCGATATGTTGACAAGTAGTTGGAAGGAGAGACTGTGAAAACCACAGCAGCCTAGCACTAGCATTAGAACAAGTCAAGTCATCTGCACGAAAGGCAAGGTTTTCCCATTAGCAGCATTTGTCCCTCTTGGAAGAAACTTCCCATGGAAGAAGTTTTGGTCTGATGACTGTGACCTAGAATCTTGGTCCCAGTTAATCCATTTCTGTTCCTCTAGTGCAAGGGGCAGTTGGTGAATCCTCTCTCCACCCAGCTCTGTGGGTTTCTTCCCTGGCCTTTGGGCCTGTTCAAGCCCTTACAGATTGCCTTGGGAGAAAGGGAGTTTGGAATGTTGTTTCCTACTGGCACTGCTTTCCAATGACCTAAACAAAAGCCAAGTAAGAAGTTTTTGTAGAGAGAAGGCAACAAGCCAAATTTCCCACTAACATAACTGTGGTTTTTTGCAGTACTCCAAGCAGGTGGATGACAGGTTTGGAGCCTACGTGGCTTGTGCCTCCTTAGTCTTCCTCTTCATCTCCTTTGTTCAAATCATAATCGTTCCGCAGTGAGTACTCTTTCATCCCTTTGCTCCCCTCCTCTATTCTGGCCTACTTTTCTTTGTTTTTTTCCTTGAAAATTCAGAACTCCAAAGGGAAGAGAAAAATCCTTAAATAATTCATGCTCAAGTGATGCATGGTGCTTATTGTTTTCACCCATTTCTAGTGCAGATTAAAACCTCCTCACTGGCATGTAAGGATTTTTATTTTCCTGGTGTGATTTCTCTTAGAATTTACCTCCATCTTAGGAAATTCAGTCCAGCACATTTATGTTCCTGTGGAAACGTATCACTGAGTAGGAAGGATTGCCTACCAAGGCATAGTACACTCTTACAGCACAAGGCTAGGCTGTCCTCTTATCTAAACACAGTGGGACAGGGAGGAAAAAACTTATCACAGCCTCATTGCTCAGAGCACTGAGGTCTCAGGGTCTGCTTAACAAATGAGGCATAATCTCTCATACATTTATTCTTCTGGACTCAGAGCAGCTGGGCAAGAAGAGAGGTAGAGAAGGGGTTGAGCTGCACATGCCTCAGCTTTGAGTGGCTCGATCCAGGTTTAAGGGTTGCAGTCATTTCTTTCCCCAGGCAAGAGTGGCATAAGCTCCTCAGGGCTGTGGGGCGCAGTGCTCTTGGCCCACTGCAGTGGTCTGCAGCTTTGTCTGCAAGGCACACCACAACCCACTGGATCTTTTCCAGCAGTGAGCTCTGCAGAAATGGGACTTCTTCTCAAAGAATTCTTTTAAAATCCCTCAAAATTACAGCATGTGGGTATTTCCTATGCTGTGGCTTAGTAGCAATAATATATCATTCACTGAGCAATGCTGTGTTGGAAATAAATTCAGAGTTAGCCATTTTTAAACTGAGGAATAAGATCACAGAAGCTCTGAAAATGCTCCAAATTTGTCTTCCTTACAAAAAGACAAAAAATTGTCCCTAAAGAGAGCTCCAGTTCTATTTTACACCATTACAACTATTTTCTACTTCCCACCACAGATCTTTTTGGAGTAGAGATTGGTTTGTAGTGTTCAGATCAGATATTTGGAAGGTCACAGAAATAACACGTACTCTGATGTTTGTCGTTCACTCTCCCAGGCAGGAGTGCTCACAGAAGGATTGAATCAGCAAAATAACATCAGGACAAATGCACTGTGTAAACAGACAGATCTGCTTTGGGAAACTGCAAGTGAAGCTGAAAGAGGCTCAAAATTGGAACTAGATAATTCCCAGCAATTAATGCATTGTTAATTACATTCAGAAATGTTCTTTGAGAGTAAATGACTTAACAAGGGCTTACACTTTGGATTTCTGGATATTGCTGTAATAACTTCACACCTGTAGAGGCCCTGTACCTGCATTGTGTTGCTCATCAATCTCCCTAAGCAGCCACTACACTGTCTCCATAAAGCCCAGTTTAAAATTTAAATGACAACTTGACAATTTCTGATGTGTGGCAACCATATGGCTGCCTCCTTTGTATTATGCAGGAGCCAATCCCTTATGGCAGTGTGGTGTAAATGCTGTGCTGTTCAGTCTCCTTCCATGCTGCCCATAAGGAGAGTGGTTGTTTATTTGGGGTTTTTTTTGCACATTCTGAAGTATCCTTAGTCAGCCTGGCCTCTCTGCAACGTGACTTGCTTTGAGAGTAAATAAAATTCCATGTTTTAACTGCAGATCAGATGCAATTCCCATCATCTTTTGTTTTGTTTTTCCTTATATTTCAATTGCATAGCTTTGTTCTTTTATTGAAGGTAGCAGTTAAACACCAACTGAAACCACAAGTGCATATGTGTCACCATCAGAGCTTCATGAAAGCTGTTGAATTTGAATCTGAAACTAGAGACAGAATGTCAGTGTCAATTTATTAGGATAAAGGGGAATAGCTTTAAGGAATTTCAAAAAAGGCTCAAACAGTGAATTAGCAAGTACAATTACCTTAGTAGTCATGGGAGAACACAGAGACCAGCTGGCTTTGGTGTGTTTGGCCTCAATGTCACATCGCAAGAATACTTCCTTTAGAATATGAGCAAGGCTGACTCCTGGGAGGAGGCCTGTCATGTCACACTGAGGCCAGTCACCGGTAGAATATCTTTGTGAAGAAAACAGATGAAAATGCATAGTACAAAGTTGGCCCTGGAATCTTCTTTGTACTTCAAAGTTGGGAGGAGCAGGAACTTCTTAAGCTGGCCAAAATAAGGCTGTTTTCCCTGACTATCCTTATGGTGGGGTTGCTCACATCCCATGCACAAGACAGAGCACAGAGAGTGGTGCTGCACAGACATTCCCTGTGCAAGGACAGGTAGCTATTCCCACTGAGACTATTCCCACTCAGCTGCACTTCAGCACTCAGCCCGCCTTCCTTCCCAGGGATGCCCTGTCCACAGCCAGTTGGGGGCTAACCTGCCACAACAAGTTGTTCTGTCATCTCCTCTAGTGCATGAAATGTTTTTCAGTCCCACCTCAGTCACCACAGCAGGAAGGTGATTGCTGTAAAAGATGCAGCATTCTCTGTTCTGCAGCCTGCATGAGTAATTCTAAATAGGCCAGAGTATCTGTTGGTATTCAAGGCACCTCATGTCTCCTACTGCTATCCTAATTGGAAAGCCTGTGCAGTGTGTCATAGCTTGTCCAAATGTGTTCTGGAGACCAGAGCTGTAACTATTCCATATGAAGTGCATTTGAAAAAAACACAAAACAAAACCAACCAAACCTCTCCTTGATTTCAGCTCTACGTTTATGCTGGGTTTTTACCTGACCTGTTTCCTGATCCTGACCACGGTGGTGTTTGTTTCAGTCATTTACTCCTGTGTAAAGGTGAGTACTGTAGTTTCTTTGTAGTCCTCTGCCTAAGATAACTGGATCAGCAATCTGTTTCTTCAGCTAACAGAGTGTGTTTTGTTAGCCATCCTTTCCACGCTAGGTGATAAGGGTTACAGAAAAAGCCTTTGATAAGGCAGAATGAGCTGCAAACAGATGTTAGGGTTGGTATCTCTTCAGCTCAGCAAGAAGTAATCACTCTGTGGATCTGCACATCTATTAAGTCCCCTGCAGACACTCTCATATAAGAAGAGCACATTTTCCAATGTGGGACCAAACACTGACCATTCATTTCCTCCCTGTAAACCTCCGCAGCGTCACCTGTGTACTGGCCCCTGCTGCATATGCGTGTTTGGGTAGGCCGATAATCAGAAGCAGAATATCATCAAGCAAAAATGTCCTGGAGGGAAGTAAAAGTCATAAACATATAGAATTTTATCAGCCTTTCTCAGATGAATGTACAGAGCTTCGAACATTTGGTGGGCTCTTTCTTGTAGCTGGCTTTGATCAGCAAAGAAACACATTGTGTGAAGTCCAAAAACATATTAATTCTTCTTGTCAGCCTGTTGTAAATTGGCAGCAAGCACTGTGGGAAAGGTGGTGTGTGCTCATCTTTTTCACTCAAAGGTATTCCTATAAAAAACATTGAAGTGTTTCAGTTTTAGGGATCCTTCTAGTTTAGAAGTGTCTGAACATGGAATATTCTCAGATTCAGGTTCCTTAGCCCAAGCTCAGCTTTGTTCCTCAGAACCTGGAATAAAATAGCTCAGTAGCATTATTTTTCCTGCAGAAGAAACAGTGGGATAATGGATAATGTCAGGCAGATGATTTGTCTCACTTTAATTATCTTCTCTGTGCCATTTTCAACAGTTGAATGTGGGTGCTCTTGACAGACTTGCACCTTACATGTCTTTTTGATTTTTTTAAAGTTAGATTTGGAAATTAAACTTTGCCTTCTCATATAATAGCAGCTGCAAACTCTTCACAGTGAAGAAAGCTTCAAGTTCTATTTGAACTTAACAACTCATTCACAGGGTTTCTTTTGGCCATATGACAACGTTAAAGAGAGCCTAGTTTGAAAATGCAGCATCCCACTGGTCTTGCTTGTTTACCAGCAATGAGAAGCTGTGTCAGAAAAAACAGCTAATGGGAAGGCTTGGGTCCCCTGAGCTGGGGAATGGTACCCACAGATGCCTGGTTGTACTTGCTGGGTCCATTGCACTTGAGGATGTGCCTAAGTGTCATTCATTCATGAACTGGTATCAACAGTTAATGTGATTGGCAGTTAATTAACAACCAATGTGAAAAGCTTTTGGTCACAGCCACAAAAAACTTGAGAATTCGGTGCAGAACTCTGCTACCTCCTCATGCTGGCAGCACCATCCCAGCACTCTGCCAGGCAAGCAGGGCCACACCAACACCCTGGTTCTGCTGGAACGAGAGCTGGGGCAGACCTGGAGCTCTGGAGAATCCAAATTGCCTGACTTGCAGCCAGACAGATTCCAAGGCTCAGAGCTGTTTGTCACCCATTGGTGTTTACAGGCCACTTCCACAGACTGACAGCAGCACTCGATTCTTCTGTCATCATTCAAATCCTTTGGTTTTGGTTTGGGCTTTTTGGTTTAAAATTATTACTGATCTTAATTACTGATTAATTTAAAAGGCACACAGGACTTTTCAGTCCCCAGGATGGTAGGCAGATTTCAATCTTTCTTTCTTTGCCTTGGTCTTCCAAATTCCTGTAGAAGAGATTTGTTCAGTGGTGCCTGCAACTGTTTTTAGGCTGGCTTTGCCTCAGTACGCAGGCTCTAGATACGCAAGACATCAGAGGGAATTCAGAATAATATAAGAATGTAATGGGATTTTTTGAAGCCCCTGATATTTCCAGCAGTGAGTTTTCAGCCCCACAGTGTGTTCATGTAAAACATCCAGTGTGGCTTCTGTGCAGAGATTGCAAATATTGAAAATATTGGGCCTTCTAACTCCAGTTTCTTTTTGATTATCCCTTCTTAGTGCTCCAAATTAGCCTCTGCTGACAACACCTGATTATGAGACAGCTTGATTAGGGAACGGGTACTTCTAGTTTGTCAGCTCCGAGCCTGATGGCAGCAGCTCCTAGTAGCTGCAGCCTACTTCTGTCATCCAAGACCTTGGTGTTTCAAGTCTTTCATTTTTAAGCAATGGGTTTACCAAGCCCTTGGATAAGGGATGTTACTTTAGTTCTGTACTCCACATTGCTCCAGGAAACATTTTTACACACCTGCAGAAGGAAGGCAATTTTACAGATCCTTCAGATGAAATTTTAACACATGGATGTCAGCATTGTTTGCTTTGTTTCACAGTCAGATGTGGGATAGGAGAGCATGTGTTTTAAATACCAGTGGTTCATTCCACATGAAGCTGGAAAGCAGGTGTCCACCCCAGGATATCAGCATAAGCATAACTTCTGCCTGTTTGCTGTGCTAAGACACATTATAAGTGTCTCTTTTTTTTTTCTTCCTCTTTCAAGCTTTCATGTGAGATTTTCCCTCACTGTTTTGGCCTCTCCATCTCTCGCTTTGACAGTGGCCAGCAGGCTCTTTCTGAACAGCTTGATCATGTTTTATTTTCTTTCACTGTCATTATCTTCCACTATAAAATTCTCCACGGACTAGAAGTTGATCCTGGAACTGCCAGCACAGCCAGCTTGGCTTTCCAAGTTTCTTCAGCTGTAATAAACAAGAGAGTTCCAGTTCTTTGCTTTGATGCTCCATGAAGACTTGGCCACTGTGAGATGGTGTCCCTTCCCAGTAGAGTCTAAGGTCATGGGAACCAGGCTCCCTTCTCAAATACTCTGCGGGCAGACATCTGTTTTGCTACTAACTTATCACACTTGTGTTTTCTTTCTTAAAATCCTTTAACTTCTGGTATCTATACTGTGTGGAATTCAACTTCTTGCATGGTCCTGGGAGCACGCAGGAGAGAAATTCCAAGTTATCCTGTATGAGAAAATAAGTTTTTCTGTAGCTCAGCATAGGTGTAGCTTGCCCATCTCTTTCTTTGCCTCCAAAAGCTCATCGAGATGCTCCTAAATAATTTGGGGTTTTTTTCTTAATCAGGAAAAAAAAAACCTTTGAAAACTGTACTTTTGAAATAGACTAATAAATAACTGTGAAATAAGTTACATAAATGGACTTGCAACATCAAGTTGCCTGGAGATGTTGCCTTCTACTCCAGAAGCATCTTAATGTACTTCAAAATGACTCAAAGGCTTTTAAAACAAATTGAAAAATCAGACCTTAAAGACCCATCTTAGAAGACAACAGCAATTACCTAAGCAGTTTTCCATATCCACACTGTACGTTAAGAAGACAAAAAGAAGAAATATTACTCTTCTGTCCTAGATCAGCTGTTATTGCAAAGAATTGACTTTATTTAGAGTAATTTTGTCATGCAAATGACTGGAGGTTGTGGATGATTTTCAGTGTAATATAATATTTGTTGGATCACTCTTTAAACTTGTACTTTCACCTGCAAAGCAGTGCCCTTTCTTTACCTTCATTTATGCATTTCAGTTCAGAGTGAACTGGAATCAACTAGACAATCCAATTTTCTTTTTTCCCATTGTGGTTATTTTTCTTTACATGGGAATTTCAAGAGTGCTAATGAGTGATCTCACACTTGTATGGCTGCACAAACATGGATCTCAGTTGCCCAGTTGCCACATCCATTCTCTCAGCCCATTCTCAGTAGCACAAATGCGGGCTGGGAATTGCCATTTCATCAGACCTTCCCTTGTCCTGTGCTTCACTCAGGATTTGAGTCTCACTAAGAGGATCAGGTTGTGTTGGACAATACAAGCCAAAGGGCCAACCAGCCATGCGGCTTGGGTGTTCAGTGTACTGTAATAGTCTGTCCTGATATTCTGCTTCTTTTATGAGGACAGAAGGGATCTTACTATGTTTTTTGGAAAATGGAAGGGGAAGTCATCTTCTTTTCTCTTTTTCTACTTTTGTGCATCCCTGACTTGTGGATGTGTTTATGGAGGAAGCACTGCAAGAAAGGAGCTGAATTCTCAGAACTGAGACAGGCTCCCCGTGTCTATCACAGAAGTCCTTCAAGCTGTAGGTGTTCCTGGTTTCTACCTGCCTCTGTGAAATGGGGAGAGTGTGACTTGTGTGACAGGACCCCCATGAATGTTCACAAGGCAGAGGTTCCTCAGATGCACACCATGACTGTGATGTTATGCTCTCAAATGCAGCCCTGACCTCCTGTGGGTTTTGGCATGTCTTTCTTCTTCAGGACTTTTTCCAGCTGTACTTGTTTACTGACCTAAAATTTTTCCTAGTTTGCAAAGTAACGAGAACCAAGATTAATACAAAGAAAACATGTTTTCATTAGAATTGAAGTGTCTTCCACTGATCGCTTTACTTGATATCTCAGGCTTGGTTCAAAGTCAGGCTTTTTGGGGATCGTTGGCAGCAGGGGCTTGAGCCAAGATCCACAACAAAGACCTCCCAAGTTTTATTTAAGTGCCTGATTTCCCAGAGATTACAGACATAGGTTAAGTTCTTGAATACCTTTGTGGAACTTGGCCTTGAGGCCTAAACAAAGGGGTGGCAGGAAAACCTGTCCTGCTCTAATCTAGTGACAAAACTGTCCAAATCCAGCACAGATCCTCCCTCTCCTTCCAAATCCTATAAGGACTAGAGCAGAAGAAAGCCCCATTGGATTTTCCATATCCCTGTTCTAGTAGGGATCTGCTAGCTGACATCTGTGTGCAAGCAGCTGGACATGGTAGGGCAAAGAGATATTTTGGTTCGTGGCTTATCAACAGAGCTAATGATTTCTCTGTCATCAGGGTTTATGTCTGAGAAAGGTGTTTTCCCTTGCTTTACAGTGGCTGCCACTGAACCTGAAGGATTGCATAAGTTTTCAGTGAATTTCAATCAATCCTCATTCAGTNCCAAGCCTGCCCTCTCCTTTCACCTGGAGTTAGCTGGAGTTTTGTGCATGTGCTGGTAGCAGATGAATTCAACTCTTTCAAAACTCTTGCCATAAACTCTCCCTGCTTTTGTGAAAAGTCCCCAGCTAATCAGCGCTTTGGCCGCTCCAACACTTGGTAATTACACTGTAGAGCTGCTGTGTGGGAAGCGCAGCACTGACAAAATGTTGCATCTCCAAAGATGTGAGAGTGAAGGATAAAAAGGAAAAGCAAGACTTTTTATAGAAACATTAGTCATAGTTAAATTGCAGTGCTATGGCACTGTGCTGCTGTTTCTTTGTGTCTCTAAAAATACCCTCTAGTGGCTTGGTTATTCATGTGGTGAGTAAGGGAAGGGAGAGTTGGGCTCTGGAAAACGCTTTGGCAGTCCTGGGCAGAGCCCCTCTGCCCTGGTAGGGTGGCATGGAAGGGCAGGTCACTGTTGGGGAGGACAGTCTCCTGTGGGAGCATGTCACTGCACGAGGGTTTCCTGGCAGCTCCAGCCCCGAGCTTCCACTGGCACAGTGTGGCACATGAAGGGAGAGGGTTGGCTTCTCTGTCTCCTGGACGCTCCTGTAGCCAGTGCAATGCAGGGGGGTGCGCTGGCTGCAATGGATGCTGGGTCAGTCTCTCTCTAACACACAGGCTGTTACACCCGGGCAGCCCTGCCAGCAGAGAATCACTGGGGCTGTGAGAGCTCTGTGATCCCCCTCACCCATGGGTATTTTTATCCCCATGTGAGTGTGGAGCCAAGTGCCACAGCCCGGCCTGGGCCAGCTGATCTCTGCAGCGCCTTTTGCCCAGGGTCTGACAGATCACAGGGGCTGTTTAACAGTCTGTGTTTGAAATGGCACCAGAGAGTCCTATGATACGTTGCTGATCAAAGGGAAGTGTATTTTCATTTCTGCATTTTTTAATTTTTGCTCCAGTAATTTCCAGGCTCAAGCTCCTGGCTATTTCAGTTACAGATGGCTTATGATTTGCTTCTCACGACAGGGTAAGCACAGCCCTGCAAGCCATGCTATCTGGGCTGGGGAGCCATCACTCCCATTAGGAAGGGCTAAGTAGATTTGGTGAGCCAGATGGGCCTGCTGCCATGAGGCGGTCACATCTCTGCTTGCTCTTGTCCCACAGCTGCCATCTCCCATCACCATCCTCCAGCCCCTGTGCAGCATCCACACAAACCCACGCGGAAGGATGCAGGCAGCTCAAATGCAGATTGTAATCTATAAAACAAGTAATGATTTTATGTGTGTATTTGATTTTTTTTTCTCTCTTACGCAGCTTTTCCCAGTTCCTCTCCAGACTCTTTCTAAGAAGATTGTACAGTCCAGGACCAATAGTACCTTAGTTGGAGTCTTTGCCATTATCCTGGTTTTTCTGTCTGCCTTTGTCAACATGGTATGCCCATTATTTCCTTTTGATCCATTCAGTTCTACATGTTTTCTTATTGGTGCTCTGCAGCATCATGACCCTTAAGACTGCTGAGTTTAACGTGATTCTGCCTAGGACTGACAGCATCTGAGGTCAGTGTCCTTGGCTTTTTGGGCACAGAAAAGAAATGAGCGCAACAGCTTCATCCCTAGAGCTGGGAAGGGCTGGCATGAGGCTGGTGTGGTATTTAACTCCCACCATACTGAGTGGGATGTAAGTGTTCCATGGGCTTTGTGCCAGCCCCTGCATGGTGCTGCCTCCTGCTCTGAGTGCAGGGATCAGCTCATGGGCATGGTGACCACTCTGAGTTGCGCTTTTGGGACCGAGGTGGTCTCGCTGTGCATTCAAACACCACTGCCAAGTTCAGACTCAGAGAGAGATGGGCTGTTCTCTGCAGCCTGGATTTTGTTAACTTATATTTTGGGGGAGAAAACACATAGCCATTGCACATGCAGTAAAATATAAGCTGATGATTTCATGTTGCACATTTTGCACATTGATACAGCCATTTCCAAGTGACTTTTTAATTTATATAAACTATTTTGTTTTCTTTGTCTGTGTTGTGGAGCTTAATACCATCTTTGTTTTCCAGTTCATGTGCAGTACTGTGGATCTTGCCAGCTGCATGGCTGCTGAATACAACATCACTCCTGACCGGGTGGACATATGCCTTATCAGCAACCTGACTTCCAACTACAGCCTGGGCACCTTGCAGGGATTCTGTGACAGTCCTCTGCCCAGCTGCAACTTTCCAGAGGTATTGTTTGAAAAAAATGGGCTTCAGAGGTTGGTCTGGAGAAAGGCTATAAAACCTGTGTGATAAATCTCAGTGACTGTGAGGAAACTAAGTTTGCTCCTGACTGACGTTACAGGACTGACATAGGCTACTACATTCAGACTTAAGTGTCTGAAGTTATTATCATGAATCCACATTAACGTTTAAATTCCTTCAGGGCTGAATAATCAGTAGGCTTTTATAATAGTTGGATCTTTCCTGTAGCAGGAGAAATGCCCTTTCTCCATGAGGTCCTTAATGGCATGCAGAACTGCGACTCATTTCAAAGAAGTTTGTGGGTGCTCAATTTTACGTGAAAATCAGTTCTCTGAAAATCAATGTCTAGTCATTTGACCCTTTCCTCCATTGTTTTATATTCTGATGAAAAATTTTGCTTATATATTCTTTCCCAAGGTATGATAGGTTCTGGCCTCAGACAGGTCAGCAGCCCAGGTCTGCTTTGATTTCCAGTGCAATTCTTACCTTTTCAGGACATCTTGTTTAGAATAAATTAAAATGCTTCTAATGGACAACCTAAACCAGCCCAAATATATTTTACTCACTGGTAGAATATTTTGCAAAGGAAAAAAAATAATCTTTTTGCATAGCTATTCAAGACCTTTCTTTGAGTTTTTAGGTAACAGCTGTTACATGTGTTGTCTACTGGAAATTGATAAGGAAAAACAACTCTGTCTAGGATGGAGGTGGAATTTATGTCAAGGTCATCTGGGTTTATGGGGACCTGACAGATTTATGGTGGACCTGTTACCATCCAGATGTCCAAGGTGCTACTGAAAGTCCTGGTATCCTACTGAATATATTTCCATGTAACTTAACAGGAGTATAGTCCCTATCTGATTCAGTGAGGTTTCTGAGACCACCCTTACTGTGACTTTCAATCCTTGCAGAGGCTTTAGTGTAACAGAAAGACCCAGGAGCAGAATCTGGCACAGTGGAGAACTAGAAACAGTCTGTGCTCACCATGGATTTTTAAGGAGTGCTGGTCCGGGACAGAGTGGAATTTTAAGCAATGAGGAACAACCATTTTGCATGCTGAGGTTGCTCTGGCAGCCTTGAGCCAGGTCCTGCTGTTCAGTGGGTTAAGAATTGAGGAGTCCCTCCCCTGCACTCTGCAAGGCACATGTTGGATCTGCTGTGAATGTTGCCTGTTGCTCCCAGTGTCCATTCAGGAGACGATGGGATCCTACCCCTTAGTCACAGGGAACAGCCACCCATTCTCTAGAAACTGTAGAGTACAGTACAAGCTGTACAAGTTATTTTCTCTAATTTAATGTATCAATGATGACTATTAATAAATGAGCTCAGAACATAAGCATATTTCTACTTCAACTAGGGCTTGCTTTTAACTGAAAGTATGGATTGCCTCAGGCACATGATACGGGGGTTTTTTGCCAGAAATAGGCCTGTCCAGACAGAGTGGAAGCTTAAATCTTCACAGATTTGATAGCAGGCAGGTGGTGAGCTGGCTAACATGCCTCTCCTCATTTTGTATCCCTGCTATCTTTCCCAGGAGCCACAAATGGCACCCGCAGTCTGCAATCACACTGGGAAGCACTGGCATGCTGAACACTCAGCTCCTGGCCTGGCAGAAGCTACTGCCCCACCACCCAGGTGTGGCAGAGGTGTTCCACAGCCACAGAATGTGCACATCTGCAACTGCTGGCAGAATAAATTATCATGGGATTATCGTGGGATGGGCACGGGGACATTTGTCCAGCCTGTGTCTTGCAGATGAAGTCAGTGTGTCATGTTAGCAGGGACAGTGCTTTCCCATTGGCCTCAAGTGAGCATCAGTCCAGGCGTGTGAATTGCCAATACTATCGGTCCTATGTGCTATACAGTATGCAAATTTGAGTTCACAATTTGACCTTAAAGCACAACTTAATCCAGCATAACCGGGTGATTCTTTCTGCTAATTCAGTAACTGTGTCCAGGGCAATGCTAGGTCACAATCTTGAGTGTCCAGCTGTGAGCCCCATGCCTCTTGAGCATAAAGCACATAATGCCTGAAGAAAAATGGCAGTTTTCCTCTTCATCCTTTCAGTTTTGACTTCTGTAATATGACAGCCCACAGGCAGCCCCAGATTTATGTGTTTGGTCAGCTCAACTATGTAACTACCAATCCCTTTCTATGCCTCTGTTTAGTTTCCTTTTTTTTCAGTTTTGATTTGTCCAGCTGACACTCATCTGTCCTCTGTTTTTTTTTTTTTTTTCCCTTTTTGTCTTTATACAGTACTTTACCTACAGTGTCTTACTGAGTCTCCTGGCCTGCTCTGTGTTCCTTCAGATCAGCTGTATTGGAAAATTGATCCTTATGTTAATCATTGAATTTATATATGTTCTCATTGTGGAAGTGCCAGGGGTCAACCTTTTTGACAATGCAGATCTCCTGGTTACAGCTAATACCTAGTAAGTGCCTTTCACTTCTGAAATCTTCACCTGATTTCTTTCACACAGTGATTTCAGTGTGGCATTAGGCACATGGGAATGCCAAGGCTGTGGTGCAAGCAAGGGAAGCACAGGATACCAGGGAAGGTATGGCTGGAAGCTGAAGCTTTGCCAGTACTGCTCTCTGCCTCTGAAGAGCAGGAGAATACAGTTCCCTTTAAGATCTTTTTAATGTGGGACTTGACTAATGAACTATCTATTAATAACAGAATATAACTGGAATCAGAGTGGATCTGTATTTCCTTTTTTCCAGAAATGGGGAGCTGTAGTTAGTCATTCTTAATTCTGGTATTGCAGTCCCAATATAGAAATGTCATTTCTCAAATAAGGGCAAAAAAAAAAAATCCTTCAACAAACTTGAGCTAGCTCAGGTATGTGATAATGAACCACCACGATATATTGAACCCAGCTTGGGGTAGTAGAATGGTGGTGTTTCATGTTTGGCCAGTGATCTCCTGCCGGTTGCTGCTGGACACATGTCCTTGGTTGAAAAGCCAATATCACAGGTGGGCTCAGCACTATTCCCAGCAGAGGGGCCTGGGCTCAGTGGGAGTGGGCAGTTGCTCTGTTATTTACAAAAGGTGGTTTGTCATCAGGTCAACATTAATCCCAGTGTCAGCCTCCTTCCACTGCCATGGTGGTTCCCCATCTCCTGGAGGTCCCCACATCAGGGAGGGAAGATTGGCTCATTCACAAGCCTGTCCTCCTCCACAAGTTTTGTTTCTTGCTGGGAATTGCATTGTTAACTCCTTGTTTTGATAATTTTCCCTTGTAGGCAACAATTGTACTTAAATGTGAGTGAATTATGCCCATTTAGGTGAAGTCTTTGTCAAGGCTGATAGCTATGGCTGCTCCTGCCTTGGACAGAAGGGTGGTTAAGAAGATTTCCATGGCCCTTACCAGTGCTACCTTGTGTGTTATGAAATAGCTTCTGTAGTTGCCCAAATTTCTGGATGGTCATTAACCATCAGCCCTTCAAGCTCAATGCACTTCTCCTTCACATGACTATTCCATGATTTCAGCATTCCCATGTGCCCAGTAATAATTAATATGTATAAGGCTTTTGCTGCAACTGCCAGTTAATGGAAGTGTAGCTTTTGCTGCCATTGGCAGTAATCACTTAAATTATTTTGTTAACTTGAGTGAAATTAGGTAGGAATCCCCATAAAGCTTTCTGTGGGGAGGTATAGGGAGAATGAGGTTTTCTTGCTTTTTTTCAGATGTCATGTGTTCCATCAGCAGAAGCTATTTAGCATTTTCTAACGCAATTAGCAAAATAAAAGCATTTTATATCTCAAATATAATTTCATTCTTTTAAGTCAAGCACTAAGCGAAATTACAGCACTTGGAAGTATAATTTACATCACTTCACATACAGAATGTCAGTAATAAAGTGGAGAAGGTTAGCCTGTTTTCCCAGAAATAGCTTTCTGTGATGCTGTATTATCTCTCACTAAATGGTATTTGTGTGGTGGTTTAGCCTCAGCTGCAGCTCAACCTCACACAGCCACTTGCTCACTGCCCTCTGCTCTCCCCCTGGGACAGGGAGAGAGCTGGGGAGGGAAAAGTGAGAAAACTCATGGGTTGAGATAAAGTCAGTTTAATGGGACAGAAAAGAGAGAAAATAATAAGAATAAGACTAAGCCTAAGAATAAGAAGTAGACAAAACAAGTGATGCACAATACAATTGCTCACCACTTGCCAGCTGATGCCCAGCCAGTTCCTGAGCAGCAGCCCCAGGCCAGATTTCCACCCAGTTCCCATACTGAGCATGATGCCATAAGATATGGAGTATTCCTTTGGCGAGTTGGGGTCAGCTGTCCTGGCTGTGTCCCCTCCCAACATCTTGTGACCCTCCAGCCAGCTTGCTGGGGTTGTCAAGGAGCTGTAAAGTCCTTGACTTAATATAAACCCTACTTAACATCAACTAATACATCAGTGTGTTATCAGCATCTTTCTCAGACTTAATCCAAAACACAGCACTACACCAGCTAGGAAGAAATGTAACTCTATTCCAGTGGAAACCAGGACAATTTGTTTTACCCAAAGAGCTCCGTGGATGGCTATTTATTGCTCCAGTGTCTGGAAGGCCATTTGTGTGTTGTGGGGAATGGGAGGTCAGCATGTAGCACAGAGTTCACAGATGGACTTTATTGTCCAGCTGATACTAAAAAAGAAAGAAAAGCCACCATGACCTCATACTACTTTAATTGGGTGCCCATTGTAGCAACATAATTAGCATCTGCTCCATAGCCATTATGGTATTCTGACTAATTAGAAGTGATGCAGATGTCACTTCACACTTCTGTGTACAAACCAACCCAGCATGCAAGCAGCTGGAAGGCTGATTACAGCACATTGGGAGTTGCAAGATTGACTGCAGCCACACCAGTGTGTGATGCATGGAGTGTAACTGCATGCACAGAGCTATCATGTGTTACCTTTTTCCTGTGCAGAAGATAAAACTAACGCATTGGTTTAAAGATGTGATGGACCAATGCGATCTTCTAAATTGAGTGCCTGCACAGAAGGCCCAAAGAGCTTTGCCCCATGATTTGTTCATCAAACCCACCATTTCTGTTCCAGCTATCCTTTCCACTGTGGCTGGGAGAAGTGAGATGCTCTGGTCCTCTGGGAGCTGTCTCCAAAATGAACTGCCTTTCCTGCTAAAATGTGCACTTCACTTGAGCAGGAGTGTATTTAGCAAGCTTCTCTCTGTGTTCCCTTCCAGTAATTAAGGAACCATCTGCTACTGGAAATGTCTGTTCCGTGGGGGAACACAACCTACCAATGTGACACCAGTGTTGCTTGCACTGGGCATCTGCACTCATCCAGAGTGTTATTGTAAATACTGGGTTTGCTGCACTTCATAGTCCCTGATGAAGATTTTAGAGCAAGAGTAATACCCACAGTGAGCTGCAACCCCAGTACTAAGGGTCAGGTCTGCCATGCTCCTATCATAAGAGAGTATGATATAAGAGGGGGCAGTCAGTCATCCTTGGCCAGGTGGTGATTTAGGGAAGCAGGGCTATGATGCTGTATGTGGGAACTGTCTCCAGCTAGATTCAGCCTTTAATGTGGGAGTCCCCAGGCTTTCCAAACCGTGTCTGTGTCCAAGCACACATGTTCCGTGCTGGAGCTGGCCGAGAGCCGTGCAATAGATTGTGTGCAAGACAACAGTGGGTTTCAAAATCCGTGTCAGAAGAAATTCCATGCTCAGAGCTGCAGAAAATGTCTTCGAACAAACAAGGTTAGAGAGTCACTATGCTTTTATTTTTTGATGTTATGCCCAGTGAGGCTCCCTTGGCTATTTTGATTTTGATCACTTAGATGTCTGATTGTGTAGCAAGGTTTCCTCCAACCCTATAAAACCGTGGCCTGAAGCTCTCTAGAGAGCTGTGACATTCTCAGGCTAATATCACATTTGTAACCTGCAAAGTTCTAATTGCATCAACGACACTACAGTAATTTTAACACTGATCTCCTTCCTTCCATTTAAATAGGGTTTTTAAAGATACTTGTGCATGGTTCTCAGCCACCTAATACTGCACCCACACTCAAGAACAAAGCCAGCAGCATTAAGCAATCAATCAATCCATCAGGAGCTCAGACAGCTGCTACCTACCAGAAAGCTCCATTCCATGCTTTCAGTGTCAAAAAGCACACCCTCCATCTCCCCCAGCAGCTCTGATGCACGTGGGTACGTTGCAGAATTATCAATAGTAATAGCAATGTCCTAAATGGTTTTCTTCAGTGCCCTTGTGTGTTGGACCCAGAGCTGGGCACAAGCTGGTGGTGAGGAATGTGCAGAAGAAGGGAGCAGGATTAGAGTTAAAGGAATTAAACACATCTCCATGACACAATAAAAGGAGAAGAGAGGACCTATCCCTCATAAGATATTAGCCCAAAGCTTTTTTCCTTAGGTCAGATTCTGCAGTCTGACCTAAGGAAGTAGTGATGGATGCACAGACATTTGCCAAGCATCCCACACTGACACTAAAATCCCAAATTATTCTCTCACTCTTAATGCCTCTTAGATATTTTACCCACATTAACCATGTCACACGATCACTCTGGATTTTTGAGTGTAGCTCAGAAGCCCGTTTTTCTCCTCCCCCTCCCATCTTTTAGTAGTTTCTGCTTCTAAAGAGCTGTAGCCCCACACAGTGTTAGAGGTGCCACACTGCAGAGGTGCTGTGCAATGATGTGCAGAAGGGCAAGAGCTGCAGGGAGCCAAATGCTCCACCAACCTTGTGTTTGTGCTTTTTTTTCAGCATGTCTGCAAATGATACATCCTCATGGTGAGTCACTTCGGCATGAAATATCTTTATAGGTTTTTGTTGATATGTATTTTCTGTTTACAAGGTGCAACACCAGCAGTGTCTGGTGTTTGCGCATTGCTGTGAGCTGGTACAACACAGTGCAGATGCTCTGTGTGGACTGGGTGTTGCCCTTCTGTATGTACAGCTACTCTCAGAGCATCCTCTTTGCTGTGGGACTTAGTCAGCGTGCTTTACAGAGCATCTCAGGGCTTTTTTGTAATACAATTCAAAGGTTTTATCAAAATATTTTCATACTGTGTAGCTCCATAATTCATATTTAACAGTTTATTTGCCTGCTTGTCAGAGGAGATGTGAATGTGCCATTGTGCTCTTTTCAGCTTACAGAGCACTTACACAACAAAGCCCATTAAGGAGTGACTGATTAGAGAAGCCATGAGTTAGAACAGTTCCAGACTCAGGAGCTTGGGGAAGCCAGTACAGAAGACAGGGTGAGCACAGTCTGAGGGGCTGTCAGCGTTTCAATGTGGTCACCCCGAGCATGTGTGGCCATTCTCTGAGGAGTGGCCTTTTTATTGATGACAACTCCTTCTAAGAACTTGGATTATATTTCCAATTTCCAAGTCATCCTTTAGAAACTGGCACCCATGAGCCAGAGTCCACAGCTTCTTGCAGGTATTGTTTGTCCCTTTACCAACACAGGCTTTGAGGGGAAAGAAAAAAAGCCTTTTCCTGAGAGGCTGGTTAGCCTTAAAGTGGGAAGTGTGGGGCGTGGCCTTGTTCTTCCAGTATGTGGGAAGTTCTGCTCTTTCCTTGGCTGCAGCTCCCCGGTGATGACACGAGTAGCGCTGAAGATTGTAACCCCTGTCATCATCACTGTCTTTGTCCTGGCACTGTACTTGCATGCCCAGCAAGTGGAATCCACTGCAAGACTTGATTTCCTCTGGAAGCTTCAGGTTAGTGGGTGTTGGCTGTGTGGGAGGATTACACGTGGTCTTTGGCATTAATATAAAACTACTGAGCTGTCAAGTTGAGGAGTGTGATAAAGTGCCTTTGAATTTAGTCTCAATCTGGCTTATAACTGGGCATGCTAATAATGCTCTGCTCTCCTCTGGTACTTTGCATACTCTGTGCTTCTCATCCCGGTTATTTTCTTCAACCCCTTTTTTCCTTGTAAATGCACTTTGGATCATCTCCATGGTAAAGGGTTATAGATCTGAAGGCTGAGATTAATGAATTTGGGCAACTGAGCTGTTACTGCTGCAGGAACATGTAATATAACACAATTTATAAATATAGGAAGCTCATATTCACTGCTGAATTGTTTCCCAGAGTTCACTGAGCTTTAGTCTGCTGTGTTCAAGGGTGTAAAAGATTCACATTTGCATTTTCATTCACTTTCCTGTTAAGCAGTGGGAATGGGCTCAATGTCCAGCTTTCATTAGCCCCCAGGCAGCAGTATTGGATAGCCAACACCCTGTGGATAATGCCACACTGTACTCCTGTCCCTGGGTTCACTGTTCATGTTTTCACTACTTGTGCCCATGAGTGATGTTGGGGCATTGTGTGTGATTCCTAAGCAAGCAGGACAGACCTGGGCTCTGTCCAGCACTTATGGCTGGGGGGGGGCCACAGGACTGCAGGTTTTATTTAGATTTTCTACCTTCTGGGTGACAGGACATCATTCTAATTATAGGTCTTTGTGGTTTGAGTACCAGGCACTGAGGAAGCAACAATTAATTAAAGCTGCTTGGGAAGCAGATAAACATTGTAATCTTCCTTTATAAATGGTAAAACAGTGGAAGGGGTGAGCTGAGTGGTTACCCAGTTCAGGGCTCAGAAATACAATGCTGGATTCTGGCATTATTCTCCGCCTGCTTTTCCATACATGTGTGCACGTGAAGAGATGGAACATTTTCCACTGCAAAACACAAGTTTCTACATCTCTCTGGTTCTGCTCTCCTTTGCAGTTTCCCCCTTTCTATTTTTGTCCTCCCTGCAAGTTAATTTTCAGCTTTTTTTCCCTCCCCAGAGCAGCTACCGAAGTATAAGTGCATGACTATGTCTCCCCTCTAAACTAGGCCACCGAGGAGAAGGAGGAAATGGAGGAACTGCAGGCCTACAACAGACGCCTCCTCCACAACATTCTGCCAAAGGATGTGGCAGCCCATTTCTTGGCTCAGGAGCGGCGCAATGATGAACTGTACTACCAGTCCTGTGAGTGTGTGGCTGTCATGTTCGCCTCCATAAGCAACTTCTCTGAGTTTTACGTGGAGCTGGAAGCCAATAATGAAGGGGTGGAGTGTCTGAGGCTGCTCAATGAGATCATTGCTGATTTTGATGAAGTAAGTAATAGAAAATCTGGGTGAGCACAGTAAACTGAATCCATGAGTTTAGTTGGGCTTTGCTGACCTCCTGAAGGAAGGTGGTTTATCAAATCCTTGTGCCATGTGCATTTCTCCTTACTTTAGGAATCTTCAGTTTTGGGGTTTTTTCCACATTAAAATCCTTTCTATTCCCTTTTCACTTCTCTGAATATCTAATCCCTTTTCTTCCTGTACCTTGAGCACTGGAGACTCTGTCCACTACTTTTAATGCTTGCAGCAAGGCAGGACATGTGGCACAGACATCACCGGCATCTGTGTGTTTGTCAAGGTTTATTTGCTTCTTTTGCTCTTGTGGCACAGATAATAAGTGAAGACCAATTCCGGCAGCTGGAGAAGATCAAGACCATTGGCAGCACCTACATGGCTGCCTCAGGCCTCAACGATTCTACTTATGACAAGGAAGGGAAGACACACATCAAAGCTCTGGCAGATTTTGCCATGAGGTTAATGGACCAAATGAAATACATTAACGAACATTCATTCAACAACTTCCAGATGAAGATAGGTAATCTCCTTGTGCTCAGAGGATTCCACATAGGTAGTGGTCATTCTGATTTTATGGGGAGTAAAAACCACAGATGTTTCATTACCTGTAGAGTGATGTTGATTGTCTGGTGTCTGGTGACCACTTTGGCCTCTATGAAACATCACAGTTGATTTTCAGGGTATAGCAGCATTACTGAATCTCCCTGGGGAATTAGGAGCAAGCAAAGTAGCTCCTATCACAGCAAATGCTCACATGGTGGTTGAGCACAGGCTCATTTTGCCCCTGTGCTTCCAGCTCTGCCATTCTTGGACATTAAATTGTCTTTCCAGTCAGGGAATAAAAAGTGACAGAAAAAGAAGTGTGAGGATGTCAAGTGTGGTGTTTGTTCTGGAAGGCGGCCTCGCAGGCCCTCAGTATTGGCAGCAGGTATGTGCTGACTTCAAGTGAGCAGTTTTCTTCTTAGCCAGGTGGCAAACAAACTTTACCCCATTATCTGGCACTGGAAAGTAGCTCAATCCAACCCAAGCTGCCAGTCAGTTGGGCATAATGGATCAAAGAAGCCAACTATTATTTTAATGTTTCTCTCCCCACAGTTTGGTTGTAGCTTTACATGTCAGGGTGAAGCACAGCTAGAACCAGTGAGTCTCAGGATGGGTTTTTTATTGCCTGAAAAATAACCTGCTTCAAGCAAATGGATCTGAGCAGATTTCTCCTCTCCTTCCAGGTCTCAATATTGGTCCTGTTGTAGCTGGGGTGATAGGAGCCCGCAAACCCCAGTACGACATCTGGGGCAACACAGTGAATGTAGCCAGCAGAATGGACAGCACAGGAGTGCCTGATAGGATTCAGGTAAAGCATTCCCTGGAAAACTTACACCACCAGCCCTGTGTCACTTACACATTTTGAAACTTAATTAGAACTCGAATTTTGGGTTCATTTTATTCCTTTATGCCATACATTTACCTACACAGAACTGAAAGAAAAAGCACATA
Organism: Dasyornis broadbenti; assembly: GCA_013397935.1. Classification (NCBI taxonomy): domain Eukaryota; kingdom Metazoa; phylum Chordata; class Aves; order Passeriformes; family Dasyornithidae; genus Dasyornis; species Dasyornis broadbenti. The sequence goes on along the minus strand of VZRN01002468.1, from coordinate 65,705 downwards.
GGAAATTGTGGTGGTACCAGCAAGTTTTGTCTTTTAATCGTGACCAACACTGCAACCTTTGTTTAAAAACTTGCACTTCAGTTCTGGGTCAAAGTGAGCTGAGCTTCCTTCCCTGTGTGCCTCCCTGGCACTGAGCACAGTCCTGTCTGATCCCTGCTCACATGTGCTGCTCAGCTGTGTGTGATGGTTATTTCATTTTCCAAGGGCTTCATTCAGATAGATATTTCTGTAATTCACTTTCCTTCTCACAATGTCATGGGTGATGTGAGGCCAGCAAGGGTCCAGGCATCAGCACAACAGAGAAAGAGGATTGTTTAAGGGGTTAATGGCACCCGTCTGATAATCCCACATCTCCTTAGCCTTCCGGTGTGACCTTTCCAGTGATTCAGTTCCACTGTCCTGCTTTTGCTGAGCCAATGTCCACAGTAACAGAATGTCATTCGTTGAAAAAATACTGAAGGGATATAAAAATAGAGCAGCTGTTGTAAAGCCCAAGAGGGGCAGCCATGCTGTTTCCTTGCCTGTCAGTTAACTGGATCGGTATTTAAGCAACACTCTTTAAGCTTCCCTACAAGATGGTCTGTAAAGCCATCTGAAAAGGGCTGGGAGAATGCACTGTAATAACTACACATCTCAGGAAATCTGGTCTTTAAACTTCGGTTGTTCTGCAGCACAAGCGATTATTTTTGACTGGCATCTGCAGAAACAATTTGGATGCTGGCTAGAGTATTCCATTCGATCAGTCTCCCCCATTGTCCACTGCCTTCTCCATCATGAAAACAACCCCTGACTCCTAATCTGTACGTCCACTGTAACTTCTAGGTAATTTTTGAGGATTTTAAAGTAAGTTTGACCTGTTTTCCTACTGCCACTCCAGTGATATAACGAGTGTGTCTGAGTAGACTGAACTGGATGGTGTGTTTTTAAAAATGTGACTAATTTCCAGTGACCTCCTGGAAAAATGCAGTTTCCCTAGTTGTGAAATGCATGTGACATCTGTCCTTTCTCAGGTGCTAATGGCTGTGTTTGTTCAGCGACTTGTGCCAGCCACTCAGTTAGTGATTGATGTGTAAATGTGATTGACTTAGAAACAAAACAGTTGATCTTACTTTAATTTTGTCCATGGATTACTCCAAAAGCAGATGGAAATACTGTGTGGAAGACAAGGCAAGCATCTGTTTACTCTCATTTATTCTGCAGGTAACCACGGACATGTACCAGGTTTTAGCAGCCAACAACTACCAGCTGGAGTATCGAGGGGTCATAAAGGTCAAAGGCAAAGGAGAAATGACCACCTACTTTCTAAATGAAGGGCCTCCAATCAGTTAGCACCGAATGCAGCACCACGCAAAGACAGATTTTGCATTACCTGGAATTGTGAATTGGAGAAAAACAATTTTTTGGCAGTGAAGCTGAACATGCGGTGCAGTTGAAATTTCACCCCATGACTCTAGAGCTAATATCAGCAAATTCTTTGGCCACCCATCATGAAAGACAAGAGAAAGAAACCATCTTGGAGTTGTTCCTGGCTGAGTGCCAAGTTGACCAAAGATATGCACTACAGAGTTCACAGATAAGACATGAATTTGGCATTTTTAAAAAGGCTGCTACCACAGGATGGCATAAGAAGCTATTTAAGTATTTATTGATGCAACACAACATTTACTTGGTTGACAGAATGTATGATTCACTACAAAGCATTATTTTGGAATGGATTTGCACTCCCATAATGTTTCCATCCCATACTGCCATCTATCTGAAGTGTACCACTGTGCTTTTATTAGCTGTTTTGAATGGGCTTTCAAAACTGACACCCACTGTTGCAGCACACAAAAAGGCCTTTTAGAAGGGCATTGGTAATGTTTTAGCATGAAAAGACATTATAGCCTTGGCTCCCTCTTCTCCCTTCTTCTCCATGACTAAATGACTGGCACACCTGATGAAGGGGAAGATCAAGATAAAGGAAGATGGCTCTACAACCATATTTATTAAAAAGTCATCTGTGCTCTTCTTTGGTATCTATCAGTTTACATGGGAAAGACTAGATGTAAACAAGAGACACTTCGTGGGGGGAACTCCCCTGAAATTTGTTGTGGGTTTTTTTGTATTCTTTATTTTGTAATATTGAAAACATGGAGATCTAACAGATATACCAAATTCTATATTTTGTAAATTATATATAAATTAGAAGGCCGGCTGTCTACACTGAGGTGTGGGGGGAGGTGTATATAACCTGTAGACTTCTGTGTAATTTTTTTCTGCATAATACTCAGAACACAGACTTGGCAGTTTTCAGATTATCACTATACAATCAACTAACAACAAACAGGTGAGTTTCCAGGCTGAATCAGATGCATTTTACAATGAAAATCCAGAAAAATCTACAACCCCAAAGAAGAGGAAAAACCTGCGGTAGTCACAGAGTTGTTCTGTGCAGCATTCCAGCAGAGGGTGGCGGCTTCCCAATGGAAACGGGTCCTTTGAGTTTTAGCTACTGAGACGGTATCAAACATGTCAAAAAGAGCTCTAACCAAATCTTCTAACTCTTAACAGGAGCTCTTATGAAAAAAAGCTCATTTGAACTTTTATTTAAAAAAAAATCATTTTTCATCAATGGTCTTAATAGAATCCTGCTTATCTGAGAGTTGTTTGACATTGTAACTACTGTGTGACTTTACAAGGAACTATGTGCTGCAGCATTGAGTTGACTTTCCTGTAGTAAGCACTTATTTAAACTGATTCACAGATTTTCAATTTTCAGGAATTAGGTGATCTTCAAAAAAGATCATGATGGCAAGTGTGTATATGAGGTGGTTGACCTTAAAATAGTGCCATTGATACTGTGTTGGGCATCTTTATCGCTAGTGGGGGTTTTCTGAATAGTTCACTGTTACCATTTATGTATCTTTTCTAACTATTAAAGAAAAATCCCTTGATATTTTATTAAAAAAAGAAAATAACTTTAAAAAAGCTATATTTTTTATATTCTGTGAGGGGAAAGTTTTGATATTGAATTTGGCTATCACTAAAAATTACTTAAATCTTTTGACGTTTAATAAACTTGTTTTCCACTCTTCTCAGGGCAGAATTATTGTAGTACTAACAGCATAATGATTGCACTATGGTGGCGGTGATTTCTTTTTCCTACTCAGCAATGAGAATAAGTGAAAATCCATGGGCCTTTCTTAATTACTTTACTCTATTGCTAAGCATGACCTGAGCATTACGCCATTTAAACACGAGCTTAAATGGCATCGCCCCTTCCCTTCTCCCTTCCACTAAGAAACATCTCTGAAAAGTATAGTATACTGACTTCTGTAAAACTGCCAAGTCTGCCCTTGTACTATACTTTTGCTCCTTTACATCTTTGCTGGTTTGCAAAATACTTAAGTTGCATCACACTGTTATGCCTTTCTCCCCTTCCTCCAACTCCCATCCCCTTTGTCCCTCACTGAGTTTCATTACCTTCATGCCATACACTTGGTTTTAGGTTTGCTTTTTGCTTTCCAAAAGTCTGCAGTCTTCTTAACTTTTGATTCATCTTAAGAAGTTGTGTTGTCAATGAAATTTCAAGTCCCCAGTATCTCTAGCTGTGATTGTTGACAGTGTGTCATGATCATTTCAAGGGGTATTCACACACTCTTTACTCTGGATCTTTCAAAAATGGATACAGTTATGATTTCCCATGGAAATTGAAATCTATTTAAGTAATTTAACTATATTAAAACACTGTTTCACTGGTAAAGTGTCTCTGTTTTATTTTAGCTGCATCTGGCTGGTGGGATCAGACATAAGTTGTATAGATGCTGGATCTGCAAATAGAAACATCCAAATCTTGTCTGGCACTGACGGATACCCTGGTCCTGTGCACTGCCCAGTTACAGAGTCCCAGGGGCTGGACTGCACAGAAAACACCCCCTGGGTCCTTCTTGTGCACCCACTGTTCTTGGAATCAGTCTCAGGGCAGCTGACAAAATAAACTGGCATAACTGAACAGCTTAAATTTGTGTGTGTGCATCCTGCTAAAAAAAAAAGTTTGTATTTTAAAAAGCACATTACCTTTGCCAAAGAATTCTTCAAGTACCTCTATATTTGTCCTCTCAAGGACACTGGAAGGAGGCAGCACTGCTGCCAGTGCAACATTTTCAATCTTTACAGGCAAAAGTAAATGCTACACATAACTGTACCAATTAACAGGAGCCTGAGGTAGAGCTGAGAAACAAAACCCTGCAGCTTCCAGCTGACTTCTTTTAGTTGAGAACTACAGAGACAGCTAAGAACCAAATGCCCTACAATCTGTTTATAGGTTAGGAGGGATTTTATACTGAGAACACAGCTGCAGGAACACAAAGCTGTGAAGTATTTAAGGTATCAGTCTTTACCAAAGTTAGTGGAGAACTATTTAATACTTTCTATACTCTCCTAAATAATCATGCAAACAGCAGCTTAGGACATTGCCTGATGCAAGCAAAATTATTTTAAACTATCTGGATAAGAGTATTCCCCAGGGGAGGGAATGCAGGAGTCTCCAATGCTGTGCCCTCATTTCAGTTCCTGTACACAGACTGGCTGAATAGTTTTCCTCAAATGCATCTTTTTTCCACCCAGAAAGCATTTTGATGAATTTTAAGGTGTTTAGCCACTTCTCCCCAACACAGATCTGGCCACATCAAGTATCTGCCTGCACTTTATAAAATGATACATTTGGGACACTCTGAATTTCTTACGTGTGCCCTGCACTGCAAATCTCCCTGGCCTGGCTGCTTATGCGTTACACAACGTCCATGGACACCAGCATCTGGCGAAAAAGTATGCCCAGAGGCAAATATTTTCATTCTGTCAAGCTTCCCAACTGCTCCTCAGGGCACCATCGCTTCTAGACTGAAGTTCAGGAGTTGTCACAGAGAGCAAGTTTGGGATGCTGCTGGGAAAAGGACAGCTCAGCTGTTTTAAGCTGAAAAAACTCAAGTTTACTTGCTCTTGACCCCCCTCTGTCCACAGCCTTCCAATTGCAGGAGCAAGAAGGCTCTGTGGAGGTGGTGGGGAGGACCGAGAAAATTGAATTTCGGGCAGGAGCAGCAACATTCTCCTGCCATTTGGGAGCCAGGCAGTTTCCTGGGAAAAGCAGTTACATTTTTAAATTTCTGTCTCTGAGCACCTCTCAGTCCCCACCTGCCCTGCTCTGCTCTGGCACTTGTCTGCACTGCTGGCGTTTCCGCTGGGAAAGGGGCAGGAGGTGCCAGGTGGGAGTTACTGCAGCAGGAGAGCCCAGCAGTGACACGCTCGGAGGGGAGGTTGGTGCAGCACAGCACTGGCGTTCCAATAAAAAGCTCCACAGGAGACCAGCTCAAGTGAGCTTCCCTGTAAGCAGTTGGCCCCAGAGATCCTTTAACACAGAATTTCAGATGCAAATAACTATTGCCATCTACTGGAAACAGCATTATATACATACCTTGTGTAAGTCAGTCAAGCCTTTGTTCATTCCTTCCTGAAAGCAAATACAAACAGTGACACCTTACTCAAAGATAAATCTGCTGTTGTGGGTGTCAGAAGAACCCATTCCAACCTTCAGAAGGTCTTCCTTAATAAGTACAGCATGAAATGGGCTCTGTTCCTGCTAAATCCCGCAGAATTTTATGAACGACCATGAAAGGGCGTTCTGCAATTCAAACTAAAGTAAAGCCCATGGTTCAAGAGAGTAATCAGCATTCCTGAGTTCATCTTCCTAAGTCTGGTAACTCAAGTATCTGGTAAAATCAGCAGGGAAACCCCTGCTCTGAGCGTTGGGTTTGTATAAGCAAATAAGAAATCCTGGGAATTTTCAATAAATTTTTACTTCCAACCTGGCCTGCTGTATCTTGGTTCTCATCTCACACCGAATGTCAGCAAGTTCTAATATTACAAACTCAAATATGCTAAGAAGCCATGTTTTTAGCACCTAGTAATACCACATAATGAAGAACAGTCATGCTTATTAACTTTTCATTGTGAAATGGGATTTTTATCAGTGCTATAAAAACAAGCAAACAAAACCCCAACTGTTTTCTGTTACACTGACAGTTGCATTTGTTCATTATACCTGCTAATCAGCAATTAGTTTAATGCCAGCATAACTAGAATGGAATAATGGCTCCAGATGCTACAACAAAGGAAGTTTTCATTCCTTAAAAATGTATCTTTAGGAAGAGCAGGAAGGGAAGGTGCCTCAGAGAAAACAAAATTCTCTGCCAGCATATAAACTAAAGAAATGATGCAATAGAAAATTCTGTACATGCACAACAACTCGAGTTAAAAACTAAGCAGTACTTCAGGCACTCACAGTAGCTTCCCTGCCTATCAGTGAAGGTGAAAAGACAGATATAAAGATTCTTCTAGATGCTATAAGCAAAATAAAACCTGGTTTCATACTGAAAACATAATAGCTCTATCTTTTAATCTGGTAAAGGCCTGCTCTCCACCTTTTCAGAAAGGTGCACTGAATAGCTAATACAAGCAAATCTTGTTGCATAGCAAAGGCTGTTTGCTTCTCATATTCATAAACGTTCTCCTTCTCTGTCTCCAAGTGGGGAGGGAAGGGAATTAACTGCAAAGCACCAAACCTGGAGCCTGCACACCAAGGGGTCCCCAAGGGTTTCACCTCAGACAGCAGTCTGAGACACACCTCTTCAGTTCCCACTGCAGTTTCATTCTCCAATTCTTGCTTCTATTTTGCACAATTTTCTTAACTAACTCCCCATCTACTTAAAAGCAAAATAAGATACCCAGTTTCTTTATTCTTGGTCATAAAATACAACACTAAATAACTTACTTAAAAACATAACATTTTGGTATTAAATGCCCAAGAAAATCTGCCTGGACCACCATTTCATAGCACAGCAAAGCCCTGCCTATTCCCAAATCCAGCAACACAAGAGCATGGCAACCTCCCTGCCATTAAGGCCTGATTAGAACTTGTAGATAAAAAATCTACATCTATTTGTACATTATGAAACATCATAACTAACTGTCATATGAAAATAAAACCCCAGTGCAAGTGATGGTGGTGTTCTGTGGTTGGCTGGGGTTTGCTGATTGATTCAACAGCTTTTGGAGCCTACAATGGTTCTCTCAAACACAAGTCTAGATCACAGAGGTTTTATCCCAGCAAAAAACCACCCAACCCATAAAGCCAGAAGAATCAACACAATCCCTGTATTTCTTGTTTAAGCTCATCAGACCGATTTATTATTTTCCTGTCACCAATTGTTTATATCTCAGGTTTGAGCTAATTAATCATCCATTTCTGAAAGTAAGGAAGAACATATAAAAAGAACAGTATTCCAACAAGTCACTCCAGTTACTCACCAATCCATTCTCTTTCAACCCTTCCAGAGTCTAAACACATGAAGTGTGCAAGAACCCTGGGTTAACTGGCAGAACTTTTTGAATAATTACGAAAAACGAACCCTATCTACATAAACCACTTTCAAAGAATAATTAAAAGGAATTCATAAATGAAAACACATTAAAGAACTTATAGTACAAGACAGAGCACCACAGGTGAAGCCAATCCCCAGAAACTGAATTTCCAGGTTACATTTTAATTAAGAAAACATTCACATATATGTCAATGTGAAACAAAACATTCCAAAATTTAGTATCTTACATATTCCACATCTAGTTTGCTAATATGCAATAGCATTATTATTACTTATTTAGCCTATTCCCTACTGCCTCACAAAGGCAAAATTGACCTTGGAAGTGAAAAGCTTGCATGATATGCAGAATATACTCTACACATTCCTCCATTAACGTACAAATGTGTTTCCACATTATCATCAGATAATGTGATCATCCAGTAACAGCAGATAATTCCATATCAGATTATCTCCATGAATGTATGAATGAAGCTTTTTTATGCTACCAGTCATATCCCACAAAATTGGTATCCCAACATACATTTCACTGCATGGATATGCTCCTCTTTCCTCCTCTAGTCCCATATTCTTTTGTGTCCATTTCAAGAAAATAAAAAAAATAATTAAAAAAACAGTTCAACCACCAAGCGAAAAATGTCCACAGGCATCTTACACTGATTTATTAAAAAAAAAAAAAAAAAGCCCCATCCAGACAGCTTCTTCTTTTGGAGAACAGCTTTACATTCCTGAGAGTAACTACTGGAACGAGACTCAGTCTCAATGTTCCAGGACTTGTCAGACATTGTAATCAGGGGACTTTCCTTGGGGTTGTCGCAGTCGGATTTGTAAGGTAGAAAAAGCTCCCACAGTCACATGGAAGAAGAGCTGCCACAGGTTGCGCAGTTCATACAGGTACATGTTACACAAGCAGATCAACCCAAAAGTCAGGAAGGATTTGGCATTCCTCCAGCCTGTGTAGTACACAAATAGGTAACACTGTCAGGAAATAAGAAACAAATCAGGTTACCTCATGGAAAATAACTTCCACTGAAGAAACACTATCTGGTCACTGAAAACTTACAGACCAAACTGAGGAAAAGTCTGAATCAAACATATAAGAACATTATCAATTCAGCAGTCATAGAAGGGGAAGAGTACCTGATATCAATACAAGGTTACATTTTGCTTGTATTAAACCCTCTCTGAGAACAATACTCTCATAATAACTAATTACAGCCTGCAATGAGTGGCCCATGACAAAAGTGGATGTTCCTGGCAATCTCTGGTCAAAATACACTCTGTTCTATTCAAGCAGTGAAGAACGAACAAGGAAAGCAATGGAAGGACAGGGACAATACCAGGGCCCCGCAGCTCAGCAAAAGGCAATCCCCCAGACACCACCCAGTGTCCAGCCAGGGGTGATGCTGAGGGTTAACTGGCAGCTGCAGAGGCCCACGTCCACTGTGCCCTACTTCAGCTGCTGCAAGACTGATCCCATTTGGAGAGAAACACAACTACCTACTGGAATTCTACCACATTTTAGGGTCTGTTCTGCACACTGTGGTGTAATACAGAGTGTCAGGACTGGCCACAGTTCCCTACTCGGCTTTCTTCCTACTGTAACTGGAAATCTGTTCAAGTTTCTTGCCTCAGTTTTTATCTCTGAAAGGACACAGTTTTTACCCAGACATTTTTATTTCTTCTGTTGTTTGAACTACTCCCTTAACTGCTACAAAATTTTAAAAATATCCTTTGCCCCTCCCCTGGATTCAGGTCATGTCTGCTGAAGAAAGTTTTTGCTGAGCTTTAAGGTAGATAACCAACAGTATTTACACTTACTTTCTATTCCAAATCTGTTCCCAGAGGATTTATAACCATGGTCACACAGGTTTAACAGCATCCATCATCAGATTATCTAAGTGCCATTTTTGTTCTTCCTAGGCATTTGCCATGTTTGCCATCAGTCAAAAGAACTCTACTTAATTTTCATTTTTCATGTTTCTCAAAAAAAGGCAACTGAACAATGCAATTTATTGAGGTTACTTTATACTCTATTTGAACTCAACCATTTTGTTATAAAGCATGCATTTCCACTGCAAGTTTGGCTGAGATCAACAAAGTTACTTTTAGTTTATGGATATCTAAATACTGTCAGAGAGGTGAGTACTGGCAGTATCAGTAAGATTTGTATGTCCTTCCTCCAAAGCAAAGTAAAACTAGAGATGAATAATCCACGTTTCTGAATCTAGACACAATTGTTCTGAACCTGCCTGGCCATTTTGAGCAGAGTAAATGCAATCTACTTGTGCTGACAGTTTCACAAATCATATCTAAAAGAGCAATTAGTGGGTACTGGTATCTCAGCAATAAGAATTCAGATAATTTCCTAGTGTTGTCACTTCCACTGACAATGTATGAACAAGTGTGACTGCTTCCAAGATTAAAGTAAGAGTCAGGATAAACTTCATCAAAATTATTCATAAAGGCTTGAGAAAACAAATACTAAGTAGTTTAAAAATGTTACTGTAACATAATGTCGAATGACTGAGAATTTTACTGAGGAACTGTTTTAAATGAATCCTGAAGTGTGTCTTTTGTTAGTCTAGGTCTGAACTACTACTGGATTTGCCCCTTACAGAAAAGATGAAAAGGTCAGAAAACAGTCAAAAGACCAAAACACTGCAGTTCTTAACAGCTTACTATAACAAGTGCTGTTATGAAACTCCTGAGGGTTGTTTTTCTACTACTAAAGGGAAATGTTATCATGGCAATTACTGAGCATGCTTTTATGGAGAAGGCTCCTCTGTGCTACTTTAGAGAAGATCTTTTTCTTGTTGTTTTGGGGTTTTTTTTTCCCCGTAAATGTTTAGAGACGACTGAAGGTTCAGCTTCTGATGCTTTGCACTTCTGGTACAACTGAGACAGTTGTTACTACCTCTTTATAAAACACTAGAAACTATGAAACAACACGAGACATGTCAGTGAGCCTAAAACATCACATTCTATGTAAGTCCTGTTCTTTTGCCTGCGCACCTGGGCTATAAACACTTCTTGGAAACTAGACACATTCTGCTCTCTTGCTATTAACTGATCAAGACAATACGGCATGATGGATGCCTGGTGGGTGAATGACAGTGAAATGTACTGTCATGCAACACAGCGAATTAATGTCCTGAGCTGAGCTCTTAACTGTAGCAAAAGAACATCAGAACATGCCAGAAAACCAACATCCCTCTTAATTCTGAAAACTGACCAATCACATATTGCAGGAATGATACCAGACGGTGGGAAATAAGAGTTTCAACAGATGTATTTTCAGTATTAATAAAAAGCCTACATTCCAAGTTGCATGGATTCTTTCTTTCAGACAGCTCTGTTCAAGGCAAACAGTAGAGGAAGGATACACGTCCTTATGTCTCAATGCACAGACGTGAATATTTTATAAAGAATAAGGTTTCCAATTTTGGAGAGGAGGGAAAAATGTGTATTTTTACACACAAAAAAATGGACGAACTCCACCTTATTTGATATGGAACAGATGGTTGGCATGGAAAATTAACAATTTAAATAATCTAAATTATTTAAGGCAGAAGTTGATGGAAAGTCAAGAAATGTTGAACATCACAAGTTGAACTGCAACATTTTGCTATAGACAAATTGAAGAGAATGAAGATTACAGATAACCTGGACACAAAACTGATAGAAAGGCATTATTTTATTTCTTTGTCTGACATTGTACTAAACACTGGCACATAGAAACAAGTAGAAACTGCATACTCCACAAGTCCAAGATTAAAAGTCAAAATCATTGTAATAACAGCAACTGAGCATGAGAGACATAGACATAGGTTAATATAACAGCAGTGTCACTAAATGACAGATGCCAGTGGGCATCAGAATACCTTGCTATAAATTATATAGGAAAGTCAAATTCAGATCCAGAAATGGAAAACAGACAGATGTGAAGAGCAAGGGGAAGTATCAGGCAGGAGCAGGAAAACAGCGAAAAGCGGCCACAAGCTTTCAAAAGGAACGAGATGCACATTAAGGTACAAAGTGAGGAAAATTCCAGGGTGTAGTGCTTAGGTTTTACTGTATTTACTTCAAATCTGCCCAAAGGGAAGGAGCAGTAAAGTATTTATTGAAATGGTTTTGTCTACTTGAACTATGAAACTCTTACTTCAAGAAAATAATATTACCTCCACTGCTCATGACTTTAAGAGGTAATTATCATAAATAAACGTCTTAACCATCCAACTGGAGAAAAAAATGCCGACAAACGGAAGTTCTTTATATCAATCTACTACTACATGATAGTTTACAACTAATGAAATAAAACAGAGCAGAAATTATTTTTTATAATCAACCCTACTCAAGTATCTGTGATATTTAAGAAAACATGATGACATTTATGCATGACTGGGTAACGTTTCTAAACTCTAGCGAATTATGCAAACAGAAGAACAAACCTGGTACAAACAGGCTGCCGTTCCAAGAAAAAATGCAATAACATAGCTGAAGTCTTCACCTTCATTCTGTGAGAATAAAACAAAAAGCCATGTTTTGCAATGTTCCAGTGAAATACCCAGCATTTACAGTCTGAAAGTTATGAACTATTGCATGTTAAAATAATTTCACATAGAGATTTATAATAATTCCTTTACCACATTAAAGCAAGAGTTAGGACTGGACAGTGCTTACTTACACGTCTGTGAAAAAATCATCATGATCTCAAGTCTGACCAAAATGTTTATTTACAATGAACAACAAATGCCAAGATTTTCAAAAGCTAAAGAAGTTTAGCTCTAACACTGGATACTCACCTTCTCCAGATGCCTTTGAAAATTCAAGTCTAAACACTGGTAAACCAGCTTTAATAGCAACTTTGTAGAACTGTGCCTTCCTAAAGCTTCACAAAATGGAAACGAGGTAATAGGAAAGGAACCGAACTGGCCACTAGGGTGGAGTAAAACTCTACTGAGAGAATAACGAAGGCAACTCTGTGTTCATGCAGTGAGAGCAAACAGCAGCACAGGAATTTATCAGAGAGACTTGGAAAATAAGGTTTTCTTGAAGGAAAGATGGAAAAATTTACTTGAAGTGACAGATTTTTCTACTACATGTTTAGAAAACAAAATAAAACCTTTAACTTATTCAAACAGGTTGTTGTAGTTCCTACAGACCTGAGCAGAGTAACTTTACATGCTCAGTAACTGTTCTAACTGCACTTCTAACAAACATCTGTAACCACCAAAAGCTTTCCTAGGAAAACAATGAGTACTCATGCAAATGTTCTTCCTTGAGAGCAAATATCACTTCGGGAAGATGGTGGTTCATTCACAAGAACAAAGTGTGTCTGCTGAGCGTATGTTCAGTGTGAAGCATTTCCATCTCCAGTGCTGACTAGGAAAAACTTTGCACATCTGCACATAAAAATTACATACACAATGCAGTAACCTCTGCACAGTGTGTAAGTTTTTGCCTTAGTGCCACTACATATTTGGTGGAGCACAGTTACAGACTGTAACAGAATTTTACTAACACCCAAATAAAAACACTGAAAATAAAGCAAACTAATTCAGAGAGATGTTTTTGGATGACTTCTCAGAACATGTTCCATTAATCGTGTTTTGGATTACTTCTCCCTAAACCTTGTGGATTTCTCCATAATAAAGTAAATTAAGAGAAATTTTAATGGATTTTTAGTGTGCCTCATTTGTCAGAAATGAAAATTATCATCCATCTGTACTGCAATCTATTATCTCCAGATGCAATAACATAGAGAATAAAATTAACTGGATGTCCTGTCATCACATGAATAGATTAATCTAACATTGCCATTCCTTTTAAAAAACTCAGCTGCAGAAAGGTAACAAAATAAGGTTTAGTAACATCACAGTAGCTGACTGAAATCTGTTCAGTACGATTTGTACTACAGCATACTTTAAACTCATTCCTATTTATAAACTGAGAAAATTGTGCATAATACAGGAAAACCTAATCAGGGATAAAGTAGAGATTTAGGTTCACTTAATCTTTCTTTAAAAAACAAACCAAAGATAACTCAAAAAGAAGGACCTAGCACAGAATATTTTAATCAACCCTGTTCATCTGTCCACTAGTCTTCACGAAATGCTGAGACCTCAGCAGTATGGCTTATTAAATCTTTACATATATCAATACCATGTAAGACAACTGGAACACAGGTATTCTTCATTACCTTATTTCCCTAAAAAAAGCAACCTATTAAATATAAAAAATATTGCAGTTTGTTGGTGAAAGGCCTAGAGACCTACACTTACGAGGGGCAGCTGATGAAACTGGGTATGTTAAGCCTGGAGAAGAGGAGGCTCAGGAGAGAACTTAACAGCTCTCTGCAACTCCCTGAAAGGAAGTTGTAGCAAGGTGGGGGTTGGGTTCTTCTCCCAACTACTCCCAAGTAACAACGGGTAAGATGAGACGAAATGGCCTCACCTTGCACCAAGGGAAAAATTTCTTCACTGAGTGGGCTGTCAAGCTGCCTAGGGAAGCGGTTGAGTCATCACTCCTGAAGGAATTTAGAAGCCTTGTAGATGTGGCACTTTGGAACGTGGTTGAGTGAACTTGGCAGTGCTGGGTTATGGTTGGACTCAGATCTCTTCCAACCTAAATGACTCTATGACTCTATAAAGTCCAGATATGTTTGAATAAAAAGACTATCAGCCAAGCAAGAAGATTAACATTTTCTTTCAGAAAATTTCCATGAGGTTTTTAATTTCTATGTCTATCTCCACCACAACAGAGCCATTCAATGGTAAGGAAGTTTTTTTTTTTGTGGCAACACACATGAAAATTTTGTGCATGCCTGCAAGTACTACCAGCATATTCACCTGAATTGCTTGAAAGCATAAACCATTATTAGTAACACTGTAGCACTTATGAGAATACAACCAGCACAAGAAATGGAATAGAAAGAAACTGAAAGGCTACAGGGAGGGTCATTGCAGAGATTTTACAGAAAACACATGAGTTTGGGGGAGGTTGTTTGGTGAGGGGGATGTTGTTGGAGGATATGAGGTGAGTTTAGAAGAAATCACTTGACAATTTTCTGACATTGATCCTTTCAGCACACAGTGAGAAATAAGCATCCTACTTAAGATTTATTGAATACAAACAAAAAACTACAAAAGTCCTCTAAAAAACGATTTTACAAAACCTATTTAAAGATTCCCGCTCTGCAGACTTTTCAAAAAAAACTGCCCAGATTTTCAAAGCTCTTCATCATTTCACTCAAGTGCTTTTAAATAGCATCTATAGAAATTAAATGCCTCATACACTGGCATAAATTTAGAAAACAGAACATTATGTTCACATGCTCACTGCTACCAAGGTACCAGGGAAGGAGTTCACCACCCACATTCCACCGCTGCTGAAACTCACAGCCCCAATGAATGAGGCAGCACACTTAAGGAAGATGCACAGATCACAAACAATACAGGTTTTATAACAGAGCCTGATCTCACAAACAGTACTTCTGAAATAAAACTGGCATGACTTAGTTCATACACCATCTTCTAAAATGATAATTGTGATTGCTATGATGCATAACTTTTAAATTCATAAGCATTTACAATACCTGGAGGAGGCTTTCTATGGCATGGAAGCCACGGATTAAATTCAAAGCTCCACATAACAGACTAAGCACAAATGAGACAACTCCTGGCAGAGTCACAGGTTCCAGACGCTGATGAGGAGCTGCAAAGCAGATCAAAAAAAGGTATCAAAGGTCAAAGCAATGCCTTTAGAAATTCAGTAAAATAATAATTTCATTTTTCAGTGGCTTCTAGCTCAAGAGATCACTGAAACAAAATGTCATCTTTTTTTCTAAAAAGACAAAACATTGTAAATATTTCAGCAAAAGTTGAGCAAAAAGTAAATTTTCCTCCAGTTCACATATAGAATTGTTATGTTATATTTAGACTTCATCTCACTATGTTCCATTTATTCAGCATAATACTGATGGCTGCTCAAACATGCCAGGAAATCAATAGTAAAAGATGCACTTGCTAGTGAAATCTGTCCATAATTAGTAACCAGCCAGTAAGTCACGTACTTAAGAGCTTCTCTCACAACTTCCCCTCTTCTTTAACACTAATGCATTAGTGAGATATTGAGGCTGATTTAGTTTGTTTGCTGAACAGAACGCTGAGGCAAAGCTATCACAGCCCCCTTCCTTAAAAACACAGTGAGTACTACCAAGGACACACATAAAGAGCCAGCTCTGAAACTCAGCTGGGATCTATATTACAATCTTATATGGACCTTCCAGATTGTGCTTAGCCTCTTAAAAGTAAAACATATTAAAATTAAAACACTCTTTCTTTCCATGCACACCCACTCTTTCAAGCTTATCTAGGGTCACAAGTATGTAAGAGTTATGTGTGTTCCTCATTACTGTCCCTTTCCATAACAAATAACAGAAACCAAATGTGAAAAAACGATGCAAAACTCTTAACAGTCTGGGCAACACTGGGAAAACAATGGGACTGCTGAGCTGTACTCAAATCATTCTGTTCAAATCAACCAAGTGTAAAGATGTGAACAATGAGGTTAATGAACTGTAACATTAATAGAGAGAGGGGTGTCAATCCCAGTTGTTCGCATTGCACAGATCCAGGAAAAACGTTTTTCAAACAGTTTATGAAGTTACAGAACCTAAAAGAAAAACCCAACAAAAGCTATTTCACATTGATAAGCAGGCAGGGCTGTCTAATTATGAGTGTATGATGACACAAAAATAAAATACAGGATGAGTTCAGTTAATTCATTTGTGGTGAATTTAATAGTGTATAATCAGTTGGGGTTTTCTTTTTAACAAAAGCATAACCCATGTTTAACTTTCAGAATTAGAAACTGCTTTTCTAACTGTAGGACACATTACTCCCAGCAATCACTCAGTTAAGGTTAGGTATGCTAGATATGCTATTTGCAGACCAAATCATTCTTTTTCAATGACTCCCAAGTGGTTGTTTTGTTTTGGCTTTTTTTAAACCATCTCATCTAGAGAGTGGCAAAAAGCTGAGGGTGTATATGACTGTTTTTAGTCAAAAGTAATTCAATTCCATTAACTGGTGGATAAAACTAATTCACTGCTCTCCACTCACAGCTCTCGAGAAAACCTCCTTTTCCCCTCATACAGGGTAATTTTAAATCATCGTGTGCTAAAATAGCTTTTAGAACACCTCTTTGAGAACCATGGGGGGAAAAGTAAAGAGTCTGGTCCGCTAAATTAAGACAGCCCGTAGGTTCATAAAATACTAACTTCTCTCTTATTAAAATATGAAAACAAATCCAAAAATTGTAAAGGACATTGTGCACCATTACTAATGCCATTAAACTCTCCAGGGCTTAACAAATTTTAGTGTTACAATCAAAGCAACAAGAGTCATTTATATACAAAAAGATGAAGGTAAAACCAAAAGAATGAGGAAGGAAAGTCAGAGAAGGCAGGGTAAAGGGCAGTTGACTTTGAACCGGTACATCCATCAATCTTAGAAATAGGGTACATGCCAAATTCTCAATTCAAATAAAGCACAGATTCTGAATTTAATGTTGACATTTAAATAAAAATTCAGGTAATTTACATGATGCGACAAACAGCACTACTTGTAAAGATGTTTATTTAAGACTAAAATGTAAAAAAAAAAAAACCTCAAAACCAAAAGCATGGAGTATACCATCAGGCAAAAAATAACTTCGATTTGACAGGTGTTCCTTCACTGAAAAAAAGCTCAGAAAATAGTAAATTTATCCTAATCTGAAACATCACACATCAGCATGCTGTGACCCTATAGCGCCTGCCAACACCTACATGTACCTTTGAAGCAAGATTCTATCCATAATCTGCGCACTTTATGCTTGCCACATGCAGAATTACCCCTATTCCTCTCTGCAATGCACAATTCTCTGAGGGAAAAGGGCTGCTACCTGCAAGTACTCTGCTAACACAGGAGGCCTGGACACTACACCTTGGCTACACATCCAGTTACAGGATGAGCAAGTAAGAGCCACTGCTTCCCCACCACGGCCCAAACTAATGCCTCCAACTCTGCCATTCTGCATAACAAAACAAGATTTGCATCCACATAACTTCCCACCTCTGTCTGCTCTCCAACCTCATTTAACACAGTTCACTTATAGTAAGTCCTACTTTTTAACAGTACAGCATATTCAGGAAATTCCACTAGGTAAAACATATATTTTTGTGAGAATCTGTCCTTAGAGCAAAGGAGAAATTTTGAAGTCCAGCCAACTGAGTGGGCAGCAAACATCCAGAGAAAGTTCTTTTCAAGGGTAGAGAGAAGTGATGAATGTAAAGAACTACAAAACTATTAGCAGACTTACTAAAAAAGACGCTGTTATTCAATAGCATCTAAAATGTGAAGAACTGAAAAAGGAGCAAAGTGCCAACCTCTCAGAATGTACAGCCCTTTGATGGTGAGTTTCTACAGCAACACAAGGAAGGAAGTGGATAACTGAACAGAGATCTATGGAATTCAGAGGAAGAAAAATGTTAAAAGCAACTGAAAGAGAAACAGAACAAAATTGCCATGGAAAGAAAAGAGGATAACAGAACTGCTTCTGTAAGAAGTTGTGGAGAGGTAAGTAAAAAAAAAATAGAAGATCATCTGTCAATTATTGTTTAATCTTCCTTTTTAGTAAAAAGGGAAATATTCCCTATGTATTTTAATTTAGGCCTATATTACCTTCCAACACTCTTACTCAAAAAAGGGATAAAAACCACATCTCCCACTACATGGACAACTGTTAAAAAACAGCCAATTTTGACACAGGTGGAGTTCTCTCATGCTTATTGCTTTTTCTTTTCCCAGTTGCAGGAACTTCAAATCTAGACAATTTTCAGAGTTAACCAGCTGCCCTTTCTGCCACCATAACCTTTTCCACAAAGCAGGGTTACACCAGAACATTAAGAGTAAACAAAAATATAAGAATCAAAAGTGGCAAAAGAGTGGTATCACAGTTTTACATACCTTTAAAAATAGCCCACACATGTAAAAAGATGGCAAAGGTATGCAATGTTGCTTAAAAGATTCCACTCTTTTAAACCATTTAAACATCTTCACATTTTTCCTTTATTAATTTTCCAGAATCTAACTCTAATACTGTTAAATGGCAAACACAGAGATTGTAAGCTATTTCTACACTGTCTCATAGCACCTGGAATTCTCAGAATCAGGGCCCTAGATTACAAACAGGGTACCTTACTGATTTGGTTTGGTTTTCATCTTCTGTAGAAAGCAGTTTTCAATCTTCTAGAGTAATCCTTATGAATAAGTACATAATAAGGATAATATACTGGCAAAGAGATCCTATTAATATATACATATACATAAACGGCACAAAATCTCATTTATTACAACATTGTATGAGACGTTTAGATTTATGTTTGCAATTCTACGATTTAAGATTGCACCCTGACACTGTAAAGTGAACAGCATCAGTGTATGCCTGCTCAGGATAATTTATAGACAGAGGTACTTTCGGGAAAAACAAAGGGTAATACATTAACTAATTAAAGTCAACACTTCCATTCTATTTAGAATTTTGCTTCTCTAAACTTGGAAGACTGAAAACAGATGATATCAGTTTCACATGTGGAGTCCATGTATTAGTGCAAGGATTTGGCATTTTGTTTCTGTCTTGCTGGGAAACATCTGAAGCTGGGCCTAAAAGCAATTCAGAAGATTCACTTTATAGCACAAACTTTTAACTCAGCTCAACCCCACAATTCCACGTTTACCTCCTACACGAAGTAAATGAAAGTTTAAAAGAATTATTGGCTACTTAAATTAATTTGGCGATTTTATACAAAATTGCAATTCTTAATATCACACACAAGGCACTCATTCTAGAAAGTGCATCTTTTAACCAGCACAGCTCTTTGCATTTTCACCATTGCAGAAGCTTCCTAAAGTGATGCTTCTACCTCCAGCTGCTCTCAGCTTACGTCAACATTGAGTCTTACTGGGCAGAAATAGTAAAAACCATCAGAAATCTTAAAAGGTCAGAAAAAGAAAGATCATCTTCTTGTTAAGTGTTCATCTTCATTTGCAGGGGCTTTTTCTTCATTATTGAAGAAAAATGAGAAGTCCAATGAACAGTGCCATTTCTCCCTCTGAGTGCCTTGGGAAGATAAGCATTTGGAGCAGGGGACAAAACAGACATCTGAGCTAAAATACACATATGGGCATATGGTTTTTGTTTTAGAAACATGAAAGAAAGCTTTTCTTTAAAGAAAAAAAATTAATTTGGTTTCATCTCTCTCATTTACAGATACAACAGAAGTCTGGAACTTACCTGCAGATATCTTACCAGTACCCTTATACTCCCCCACAGATACGTGTGAAAAGCCATTGGCTGAACCAAGTTCTGACACAGAAATTTGATACGGTGGTCTCAGTTTAATTTCTGTCTGCATGTCAGCAAGATTCATCTTTGTTGACAAAGAACGTGTGTTGTTATATCTCTGTTTGGTTCTCTGAATGAAATTATCTGTGCAAAATTTAAAATAAAAAGGTGCGGTTTTATGGATTTTGTTAATTACATAATCCAAAACCATGCTGATTTTCAGTTCACAAACTAAAATATATTTTTTGAAATGTTCATATTTATCTTGGATTTTTAACACTATTTCTGTTTTGTGCCTAATATATCATGAGTTACCTAATTTTGCAGTTAAAAAAAATAACTAAGCTCTAAAAATCTAATTACATAATTACTGTAAATAAACTCCTGACTTTCCACTGCATGAGACTGAATGCATTTCTAATACAATGGATTTACTGCACGTATTCTAGCTTTTCTCTTAGTTTAGTAAATATCCTTATGAAAAAATTATGTTGTGGAAGAAAAAGAGTGTTCATAGAAATCTTCACAAGGAGGACAATAATGTTATACAGAAATTGTCAATAACTGACTGACTGAATTATAGACAGGAATTAACCAACTGGAATATCTTCCCCCATGTTTCTAAAACTGCAGCTCTTTCTGCTCTAATGTGTTTTATAAGAATTATAGTAATTTTATAAGTTTTATAAGTAAGTAAGTTAAGTTTTATAAGTAAGTTTTAAAAGATTATAGTAATTTCTAATATCTAGTACTAAAGCAACCTAAATTAATGGAATTCATAAGAGCTGTAATCTGGTATATATGAGATATAATGAGATATATGAGTCGCATTTGGAATGAGCCTGAAGATTAAATGACTCTTTACATGATAAGACAAAAAAAAATTTCTCCCTGTCATGTACTGAAAAAAAGGTAGCATAGCTAAGAGCTATGAAACTGTAATCTTTTACTTGAGAAACTTACAAAGCTCAATGACTTCACAGGTTAAATATTTCAACAGGTATGAATTCAAACAACTCCTAGTAGTATTAACTAGAATATGAACTCCAGAGTTGGTCACATAAGGCTTAAACCAGAACCTACTAGAATTAACAGAAATAAGCTTGGTAAAACTCTAGTAGCCAATTTAATGCCCCCAAAAGTATTTCTTTACTGACTCTAACAGGAGTTAAATCAGATTCTAAATCCACCTGAAACAGAGCTATAAACTGCCTTGGACATTTTTGTTTTGTGTGCATTAAGTTGCATCTATTTAAATAGTCATTTGTCTTAATATGAGAATGAAGGGGAAAAAAGTCAGATCCTTACCAAACTCTATAAAACAGTATGGTCTGATAGCACTATTTGTCTTCATCATATTGTAGGTAGTGATGAACTCCTTCTGAAGCTCATCCAGGAAGCAGAAAGCCAGGACAGTGGGATAATTTTCCGTGCACAACATCATATAGCTTACTCCCAGAGAACTTACAAAGCTAGAATTCAGAAAACATATTCAAAATTTCAAATTTAAATCCAGTTAATTAACCACTTGTCTAGTCTGATCTCATATTCTGTAATCAGAAAAACAAAAATTTATTTGGAGTGGAAAAGAAGTAACTGTTTACCAAAAAGTCCAACAGTATTCTAGAAGAAAAACAACTTACTTTTAGGCAATGTTTTACTTGAACAACACATTGTACAATCATATGAGAAACTGTATTACACATATATGTGTGTGTATGTATATATATGTGTGTGTACACATATATACACATATGAGAAAGAGAAAATAACAAAGCTTTTAGGATGTAGAAACACAGCAGGTTTGTACCATAACAGCTTCTCACTCATCTCAAATGTACAATATGTGATCTGGTGAAGCCCAAAAATGCAAAACCTTATCTTCATATTGTGGGGAGGGCTGTTGGTTCTTTCTAGAACATGGGAAGAAATAAAACTTTTCTGCAGAATGCAGAATTAATCATTCACAAAAGACAGTTGCAAGGACAACCAGAGATGGCAAATATGAAATAGAAAAGGACAGTTTTCAATACACATATTCCCTGTTGCATTTAGGCAATTCATTAGAGTTCAGGTTTTCATGATACATTCAAATTTCTTCAAAATCTTGCTGGATAACTTACAGCATTGAAACTAATCAAAGACAAAAGTAGTAAAAACTATCCTGATTAAGCCTTATATCTCATCTTTAAAAATTTGTTTTAATGTAATCAGCTTACAGGCCAACTACAGTTGGCCTGTAAAAAAAAAAAAAGGAAAAAAATTGACTTAAACAATTTAGTCCATTCTGGGCCTTAATCCAAAAAATGCTGGAAACTCGTATATCCCAATGGGAGATGGAGAGTGCTGAGTACCTTCTAGGATCATTCAGGTGGTACACTTTCCACCACTGTAACTTCTACATGATTACTAGGGGTTAAGATGAAATTACCTCACTTAAAATATCTAAATTAGAATCAGAATTTAGGCCAGCTAAGGTGCAAGTGAACCATAAACAATAAAGAATTTCTTCCAAATATCTAATCCAAACCTACTCTTGCACTGTAAAGCCACTCTTCCTATGATGTTGTCCTATGACTTTGTGCCCTTGTAAAGGAACTTCCATGAAAGTTTGAGTAGGTTCAAATCGTTCCACAATTTCTCACAAACAGTGCCAAGAATTAAGCTTAGTTTGACTAAGCATTTCTAATGTGAACTGTTAACTTTCTAACTTACAGATAGACACAACCCAGGATGTTGCAAATACATAAATGATAAGCCTTACTTTATATTATACTGTCCAGTTTTCAGAGTGCATCTATCAGGAAGCTGAGAAAGTTTTTTTGAGAGCATTTTAAAATATTTTCTACATTCTTGCATTCCCATGCTCTGGTCATAATCAGTCGATGCAGACAGTGGGAGTCCATCCCTCACACGGACTACAGAGGCAGATAAAATCATAGACATTGCCAACAGAGTTAACAAAAACCTGCAACAAAACACAAATCAGGAGGAACCAGAATTAAGGTAAATGAAGAAACAGTAGTCAACTCTGATGAATACAACTTCTCAAGCTGTCTACGGGGTTCAGACTTCAACTGGGGCACAGTGAGGATTTTAAACTATAACTCAGACTAGAGACTTAACTGAACAGGACCTATTAATCTACATAAGCCACAAAACAGTCCTTCAAACCTGACATTAAATCAACACATTCAAAAGTTTAGCAGGACAAGTATTAAAAGGATTACTTATCCGCTAAGCATCAGTACACAAATTTGTTCTCCTAAAAGTGGGCGAACTGCTACAATTTATATGAAGCCAAAAGCAAACACTTCCTCAGCTCTTAACACTGTGCTGCAGACTCCTACCATATACTACACCTATCACTTCAGACACTATGAAAAAATATTTTTGCTTCCCTCAGATGATGCTACTCAAGTTCCATACAGTCACAAACTGCCAAAGGAAACAGATTTCTGGATACAGCTGAAATATGCTTTTGTGTGTGATACTGACATGTTTACAGCACCTTTCAAACTAAGACGTTAAGGGTGCTTTACAAGCCTCAGCAGCTGAAGGACTGTATTCTCACAAGTCAGAAATCCAAACTTTCCCCAAAAAACACTGCCTCTTCACAAAAGAGAGGAAATATTTTTGAACTCTCATCTCTATTTCCCACTCCCCAGAGGCTATCTATCCATCAGGATACTTAACGAATAATCAACAATATTCAGGTATCTCAAGGTTATTTGCTCCTCAGAGAGAGAGGCATATAATAATGTAAGCACTGAAAATGTGTTGTCATTTCCAGTTTAATAAATTCAGCTTCATCAGCAGTCAAACTACAACCTCCTTTGAGATGCATCACATTAGCTGAATAAATTCCAAATTAATGCCTTTATATTTCACTTGTACAGCGCATCAGACTTTCCCCAAAGCTGTAACAGCCACAGAGGCCACTGTTGACTGCAGTCTGCTGAATACCTTGGGGCTTTTATCAAATGCCCTTGTTATTTCAGCACTTCACTAGAGAATGCCCTCCTGAACAAAGTGCTTCCATCAGCTGGACACAAAAACTGAAAACAACCCCAACTCCAGGACTTCCTCTAGATCAGCTTGCTGGAATGAAGCATTCAAGAAACTAAACCCACAGTTCTAGAAACTTTTACCTGTCTCTGAGTTCGTGCATGTGTTCCTAGAAGGAATGCACAATTCACACGGAATGCATACGGACCCATTTTCTTAACTATGCTGCTAACCACATAACCAAGGCAGCAGCTCAAGAGCAAGACAAAATTGCAGAGGAGCTTTAAACTGCAATGGTTCTATGACAATAACCATCTCTATCACTTGGAACTCAATCCTGACAGGGACTTTTGGGAGCTATATCAATATAAACAAAAGAGCAATGATGCGATAGCAAGATTTAAATACCCCTTCATTAACTTACTTGCACAAAATGTAATTTCATGGATCTGCATTTCCTCTGATGAAACAAATAACTTTGTTAGCACCTAACATGAGGAAAGGAATGTAGTTCCATGTTCTGTTTCAGGAAAAGGCAGTGAATAGAACTGCTCTGCAGGAGAAACCCAGAATCCTGTGGCCAGCTCTCAGAAGAAAAGATAGTACTCTGTTCACTTTTTAAATTATCTTGACGGTTAAAGTTCATGTTGAGCTATGAGATAGGAACAAACAAAAGAAGTTAATAAATATGTTTACTGGCTAACAACATTCTTCAGCTCTTTTTGTGAGGGCAGACATATTGGAAAGGCCAGAACATAGCCAAGGAAGGTTAGTCTAAAGATACTCCAAGAAAAAGAAAACTAGAATAATGGAGATATTAAAATGTTTCTGTGTTCTTTAAATGAAGTTCAGAAGTCCCATCACTTGAGGCATTTAAAATGGGAAAACATGTTAGGCGTCTGCACAGTAAAAGCGTAACTAAAGTTTACACAACCTTTGACTCTGAATCCCACCATTCACCTCATACACTATGTTTAATTAATTTATAATCTCCTCTGACCAAAGCACTTCAGGAACATAACACAGCACAATCACAGCTGTATTTCAAAAGCATTAAGATTTTCAATGTTCAATCTCATCATAGCTGCTTTGTTCCTACAACCAAGGACCAAGAACATAAATACCACTAACAAGAGCATGTATGCACAAACAACAGACAAAGCATATCATAAAGACATCTTTAGAGGTATTCTTGCAACTTTTATGTCTATTCTGTATGTAAATAAATATCTGCATAAATCCTGAACAAAATTTTCTTCGAGACTCCTACTTATATTCAGAGAAATACAGGCTTTGTAACAGAAGATAACCCTCTATTTAAACCTGCCAATTACCTTAATATACTACAAAATGATGCAAGGTAGAAATTGTTTTGAGCTGAGGATCTTAACACCAGTCACATTTTGTTACCATCGTCTTAGGAACCTGCCCAGTGAAAATATGAACTTCTTCCTCAGCTTCCTAACAGCAGAATCAGAAAGCTATCTAAAAAACAAAGTTAATAAAAGAAAATTACTTTGGTTGGAAGATCATACATATGTCAAGAGATGTATAATACACATACTGTAACAGAATATTCAGCCTTACCTGAAAATGTATTAACAAAGAAGAAAAGTTTACTAAATCTACTTTACCCAGCTCTCAGAACAATACAGCTTTATGAAAGAAGCCAAGTGGTAAATCTGATATACACTTACATATTTAGAGACTGAAGAAAGAACATCGGAGATAAGGTAGTGCTTTTAGAGCTACCTCCAAATGTCTTTTTTAAACTTCTATTCAAAGCTGCATGAAGTAATTCACCAAATCATTAAAATTCCATACATTTCTCTCCAAAAATTCTACACTCCTCAACCACCTGAAGACGATGAGAGTGCATTTCCACTACAAACGGTCTATAAAGCTATTACAGGTGCAATAAAATGAACAGGGATTAGGTTCACTGTCCCATTCCATGACAGAACTGTGGAATAGCAAATCCAACCAGCAAGTGTTTGGCTCACAGGTATCACAGGGGGTCCTTCATAAAACATGTCACCAGCCAGTGGAACCCCTTGTCACAGGCTGTTGTCCATACTACATCTTATGTGAATTCAAGAGGCAACAGGAAAAGTCCACAGAAAAACTACCAGGGTTATTAAAATCAAATCACAACCCTGTGCTCAGCGGGATTCTGGCCCCCACATAAACACCAACAGGGACAGTACATCGCAGAAGCATCACTCCATGCTTGCACTACTCTTGTTTCCCTTAGTATCTACTTTTGCCCCATCTTTATTCATTTCCCCTTATCGCCCTTCACAGCCCTCCCTGCAAATGAGGTCTGGGAGAACTCATGCAAAAGAAGAGCATGGACAAAGCTGGCCACAGACAGGTAAGAGTCAGGAGAGTGGCTACTCCTTTGTTAGTCCACCCTCCCTAGAGCTGTCCAATTCCTCATGCACGTCGGCATCCACTGCTTTCACAAACACGAATTAGCACATGTGCGTGGATTCATTTCCTCCCATGAATGAGAAACCTCAGGTGACGGAAACCAGAGCCTGTTTCGCTGTACTTTTTTTTTTTAAAGACATATTTAATTATCATGTTGTTTACTTCTGCGTTACAATAGTACTTGATCCTGAAGCAACATCTAGAAGTCCTAGAAACGTCAGAAACAGAAACTGGAACATTCCAGTCTTTTGTAACAAAGTGGCAATCTAACTTGTGATCTGACCGTTAATTGTTTTACATTCATCTGACATAGTCTTGTAACATTTTCAACAA
Source organism: Dasyornis broadbenti (assembly GCA_013397935.1). Lineage (NCBI taxonomy): Eukaryota > Metazoa > Chordata > Aves > Passeriformes > Dasyornithidae > Dasyornis > Dasyornis broadbenti. Next base: position 39,126 of record VZRN01002468.1, on the reverse strand, counting down.
GTGTTTGAAAGTGAGCTGTGACTATGATTTGCTCGGGATGCTTCAGCTGGAAACAATCTAGCTTTCTCAAAATTCTGAGCAGATCCAGCTCAGATCAGGCAAGCCTACCCTCCTGCACCTCATAGCCTTCAGCATCAACCTAATCACAGCATTTCTTGCTGAGGTGTCTGCCTCTCATGAAAATCTTCCATAAAATATAAAATTGGGAAATGGGTGCAAGCTGCAGTCCTGTCTGACACAGAATGAAGATAAAACCTCTGTGCTTACTTCAAGTGTTCCTAATACTGTTGGACAATTTATTGTCCCCACTTCTGAGGGTTGTGACAGCTGCATTACACAGGCATGAGTCTTAATTTTTCACTCTGCAGCATACTTCAGAAATTCGTGTGACAAACTGGAGCACTACAGAAGGACACAACAAATAAAGTCACTTGACACCGTCAAGTATGATGAGAGACAAGGCAACAACACTAAACCACGAACCAGTATAATCCCTTCCATAAAGGCAGGGGAAAGAGACCTCAGAGGCAAAATCAAGATTCACAGAATCAATTAGGTTGGAAAAGACCTCTGAGATCTTCGAGTCCTGCCTGTGACTGGACACCACCATATCACCAGCCACTAAGTGCCACATCCAGTCTTTCCTAAACAGGTGGCTCCAGGGACAGTGACTGCACCACCTCCCTGGCATCCCAATCCAGTACATAATCTTTCTAAAGAAATTCCTCCTAACGTCCAAACAATTCTGAAAAAATTAAGGGAACGGAACAAGCTGCATCGCTAAGCTTGGGAGCTTGACCCTTTCACCTACCACCTACTTACGTGGCAGCTCCGACACGACCATCTGCAGCCGCAGCAGAAGCGCTGACTCAGTGGTCACTGACTCAGGGGGATCCGCACCGCTCCAGGTCACAAAACTTCACACAACCTCCTGCAGAGCCTGGAGAGCGGCGGAGACCGCTACACACAGCGGGCTCCTGCTACCGAGCGGCGCTTGCGAAAAGCCCCGAGCGGCCCTCGCTGCCTCCCGAGCCGCCCTCGCTGCTTCCCGAGCCCTCCCTGCCCGCGGCAGCGGCGCTGCCGCCGCCACCACTACCCCCCGTGACGGCGGCGGCGGCCCCACGCTCACAGCGGCGGAGGCGCGAAAGCAGCCGGCCCTGAGGCTACGCGGCCGGGCCTGGGGCCGGCAGGTACGCGCAGGCGTGGGGGAGGCGAGGCCGCGCCGCGGGTAGGGCGGGTAGGACCGGGTGGCAGCAGAGGCTCTGGCCGTGGGTTCGGTTCCGTTCCGTTCCGTTCCGCCCCGCCCGCGCCCCTCAGGCC
>VZRN01002468.1:7613-37725 GCA_013397935.1 Dasyornis broadbenti | reverse complement strand
CGCTGTCAGCGGCGGAGCTTGGGGAGCTACCCTGGCCGCTGCGGGGTGGTGCCGGTGCCGCAGTGTACGAAGGGGACGCGCGTCCCGGTTCCACACCGCCCGGGCAGGAGCAGCCGAGCGACCGCCAGCGCTGCCTCGCACAGCCTTGGCTGAGGCTGAATTTATCAAAGAATCAGTCAGGTTGGAAAAGACCTCTGAGATTATCGAGTCCAACCCATGACCCAGCACCACCGTGTCAACCAGACCATGGCACTGAGTGCCCCATCCAGTCTTTCCTTAAACACCTCCAGGGATGGTGATTCCACCACATCCCTGGGCAGTCCATTCCAATGTCAAATCACCCTTTCTGTGAAGAAATTACTCCTAGTGTCCAACTTAAACCTCCCCTGAGGCATTTTAAGACTCCTCTCATTCTGTGCTCTGGGAGAAGAGCCCGACCCCCAGCTGGCTCCAGCCTGCTCTCAGGGAGTTGTAGGGAGCGATAAGGTCACCCTGAGCCTCCTCTTCTCCAGGATCCGCCCCGTTGTTAGCACAGCTGAGCTTTACGAGCTCTGCTCTTTGTATTCTCTGGTGTAATAACTTCTGACTGCAGCTGGCCGGCGTCCACCAGGTTTAGTGGATCACACAGGCCTTGGCATATGGCTGGTGCTGTGTGAATAAGCAGAGGTGTGTTGGGGGTTCTCTGCCGGAGCAGCGAGTGCAGCTGCTGGAGCGTGTGTGATGAGGATGGAGTAGCCACCAGGAAAAGTACACTGAGATGAGACCAGCTGCTAGTCTAATTCACTCATTTCCCAGCAAATCAAATGGGCATGTTTCGACAACAAATGACAGTACAAAAGTGAAGGTTTGCAAACCTCATTACTAACCCTATAGTGAGGTTCCTATTTTAAAACAACTTTCTTTACTGATACAAGGATAATTTTCTCCCTGTACCACTTTTCAACTTCACCGGTTTTGTACCAAATCACAGTTTTAGTCTGTTGGCTCAAATCTCAAATGAAAGCAGCTTATTTCCTTGCTAACGCATTTTAGTTTCTCCTTCCATCTGTTACCGCTTCACTATCCAAGTGCCTGTAGCACTGCAGTGTTGGGATAGAGGAAACACACCTCGCACTCTGGGCTCTCAGGCTCTGCTGAGCTCTACCCAGGAGCAAGGGGATCAGGAGGATGGTGCTGGAGCACATCAACGCTCTCCAACCTCAACTCCACCTTCTCCAAGCAAATTGTGTGGACACCTATGGCAGCCCTGGATATCAGTGGGGTATCACCTCGCTCCCTACTCCAATGACGCAGGTGAGGCAAAATTATCTCTTGGATCTTAGAACCAGGATTAAGTTGCTATTGCTGGAGATTCGTTTCACCCTTTCAGCCTCTAGGCTTTCTTCTCTGTGCTTCAAGAAAAGCTCAGCTAAGCTGAGGACTCGGGCTCTCTGAGTCAAACAAGGCCACAGCAAGGGGTACAAGATTACATGTGGCTCTGGAGCTGAGTAGCAGAGGGAAAACTGGCAAAAAGGCAAAAATTGTTTTTAGAGCAGACTCCAGACAGGGAAGTGATGAAGCTGTGGGTCAGAAGATGGAGCTGGCATGGAGATGTGGGAAAGGAAGGAAGGAGCAGGTGAGCAGAGGGGCCACAGCAGGAGAGGTCACCTGCTTGGTGAGGAAGTTTTTCTCTGAACATAAAAGCTCAAGAGAAAGTGATATCCTGGAGAGCCTTTCCTGAGCATCCTTCTCTGAGTGAAAGCTGGCTGTTGGGAGGAGCTGCCAAGGATGTGCACCATGAATAGGTCTTGCTAAAGCCTCACAGGGAATGGAAGGTCTGTGTGGTTGAATACACAACTTGGCATCTCCAAGTCAGTATCTTGGCCTCTCAGGAAGAAACTGTTCCCAGTTAGGCTTTTGTAGAATGGAGCATGGGAACATCTCAGTCCTGGCTGACTATGCACAAGTAAAGCCCATGTTCAGATGATGCTACATTAATCTGAATAATTTCCAGAGAGTTCTTATCCTGTATAAACAGAGTGCACAGTATTACAAGCTGCTACACAGTTTAACAGCTTATGATAGCATCTACTATAATGTAGAGAACTAGTGATTACTTAATTAGAGGCTGTCTAAAGGTTTGTGATAAGTGCATACGTGTGTAATTTTAATTTTTGTAGTTCTTTTGAACTGTTTATCTTTCAACCCTAAAATTCTCATAACCTTTCGTAAATGTTTTAAAGAAAAAAGATAAGCATTTTGCATTTACATAAACAGGACTTCAAGTATTGTATATACATCTATTAGTTAAGATTTCTAGGGGAAAAAGACATATTATTCTTTATTTTCAGGCGACTCTAGCCCCAAGAGGTTAAATACATTGCACAAGGTCACTTGAGGGAGGTAGTGGCAGAGTCAGAAGTGAGGTTACAGCTCCAACCCTCCCGGCTCTCATGGTGAACTTAAATCATATCTGTTATTCAAGAATTTGCATGGCAAACAAGCCAGTTACACTTTAAATTGTGGTTTTTTTCTTGTCCCATTGACTCCCCTAAGACATGGAAGCAGTAGTACATTGTCAGAGGGACAGCATGAAGTGAATACATTAGTGAAAGCTGCAGCCAGAGATAAAACAGATTCATAAGAAATAAATCCAGTCAGAGCAAAAGGAAGCCAAAGTGGAGGAATGTAGGTGTTTCAGAATGAGGAGAAGAGATGAGGAGACAAAGAGGAGCACGAGGCAGGGTATTGCCAGTGTCAGAGGTTGAAGAGAGAGCGGGATGGGAAGGACTGGTGACAAAGAAGTGCCCACATGTGGTACCAAACCCCTCAGAAATGCCAGCGAGGTGGATCTCCATGAGCATTGCAAAATAGTGAAGCCGTGCACTTGGTCAGTGTCATCAGCCAGCTTAAGGCAAAGCCCAACAGTGAATGCTCAGAGGTGAGTTAGGACAGGATTTACCTCACAAGTTCAGTGATCTGGAAATTGCCCTCTATGAAGAAGCTCTTTGTTGCTATTTCCCCTCAGTCACTGCAGGGAGCAGACATGTCCAGCTGCATTTATACATCTTGGCTTTGGATGACTAAAGGTAGGGAAGACAAACCCTTAAGCTCTGTCCACTGGATTTAAACATGACTTTTAAATCAGGTTTCCCCAGGCAAAAATATCCAACTTGGGGAGCTGGCAGTAGTTGTGCTCATCAGTGATGGAGTCACAGGAGTAACACAGAAGTAAAGTTCTGAAAGGAAAATTCAACTTCAGTTTTCTTTGCAGCAAATTAAACTGTAAACTATCAGATTGCTGATCCACTTTATAACTGAATTTACGGGGAAAATAAAAGCTTTCTCTAATTTAGACTAATTAAGCCCAGAGCCTTCATACTTTTTTTTTTTTTAACCCAAAAAACAAACAAAAAATCCCTCTGTTTATTACATGTTTCTCATTCTATTGCTCCTTTCTCTGTACCATTTTCTTTTCCTTATATCTTTCTTAAAGTTTGGTCCTTGAAGCTGGAGGAATTATTCAAGCTGGGGCTTTAGTTATAAACCAGACTAACAACCATTAATATGCTTCCTGTTTCTTGGATAGTAATGCCAATTCCCACAAAAAACCAGGTATGTTGAATCAGTGAATTCATGTGGAGTGCAGCCCAGCTACATCCCGAGGCCTTTGCGCTCCTAATCAGGCTCCTGAAATCATGGCACTGGCTAAAAGCCCGTGACTTTCTAACAATTCTGCAACTCTAAAAAATTGCATTCGATTTTAGAGGTTTTAGAGAAACCTGTGTCCATAATCACAAGAGTTGGGATTATACTCACTGGAATGAACTGTTTTTGCTAACACAGCATCAGCAGAAGTGTGAGCAAGGTCATAAAAGTCATCAGCAGAGTATGTGGTTTATTTCCTTGCTTCTCTTTTTAAAAAGCCTCCTCTGCTGATTCAGTCTTAAGGTCCTGTGCTGGGTCCAAGAGTTTCTCTCATGGAACACTAGTATTTAACTCTCAAGGGCTTCACAAGACTGAAGCAACCTTGTAATGTCACAGAAAGTCTCTCACTGCTAATAAATGCAGCTGTTAGAACAAAATACAGTTATCCCAATGGCTCTGGTTGCAGCAGGGCCCAGTAGGATCTCCTGCATAAAGAACATCCTATTTCTGAAAAGTAATTTTCACACTGCATCTCAATTAGTTTGAAAAGCAATGTGTTGATAATGTGTTTTTATTTACAGGATCATAAGCATTATGGGCTTATGGAAATAACATGAGTGAGCTTTTCTGATGATCATGTCCCCAGCCATTGAAACAGTGATGGGCTCTCTTTGGGGCTTTTCTGCTTACGTTATTCCCTCTCTGGTAGAAGCAGCTGATCTGAAAAGACACATGAATATACTCCTAGTACACATAATCCCTTTAGTTCCCTGCATGACTGTAATTGAACACATTGGCAGATTTTGTTTGTATTTAAATATCTTCATAGAAGGGAAAGTCATTCCAAGCTGATCACTTCAAGAGGCCAAAAATTTCATTAGGAGCCATTTGAACAACTACAATAAATAAAAAACCACCATTATTTGTTAGTACAGTTGTGCCATAAACACTGTAATTTATATTAAAAGAATTCTTGGTCCCTAATGAAAATTATCTTTATTTACTATAATCACCACAACAAATTTATTGAGTAAGAAAGAAAACACATATGGCTTTGTAATCCACAGTTAGGTTGTTCTGTTTGAAATTTAATTCAGAAGGATAGAAAGGTTTCGTAGGACTAAAGGGGTTATAGGTACTGTAATATCTAATAAGATTATAAGATGGAGGTGGTGGCTCACTGTAATAGAAACCCACTGAGATATAGGATGGGCAGGACTTTCTGGGTTATCAAATCCAGTCCGCAGGTACTGCAGACAACTGGAGCACATGGTCCATTTAATAAATTTTGTGAGCTTCATGCTAAAACTAGGTATGGTTTCATCCCTATAATTTTTATACCCTCACTATGTAGGTGGATAAAGAACACCTAACTGACAGTCTAAATTATTCATAGCCAATTTATACCCACGTGCTCCTACACCAAGATGGCCTACCTTTAATTTTCTCCCTACCTGATGTATTTACAGGAAGCAATCAAATCACATTTCAGTCTTCAGCTGCTGGCCTAAACAAGCCCCTTATGCATGGTGTCCATGAAGGTTTCTCCAGTCTCCTCCTCCTCTTAGCAGCCCTTTGCTGTACCCATTTCATTAAGAACCCAGCTTTCTTCAATGTGATCAGAATAATGAGTTTTATTCCAAACAAAATCTTATTGGGGTCTTATTCAAGGATGTTCATGTTTACCTTGCTTTGCCAGAAACGTGTCTCCTATTGCATTTTAGAGTTTCAGTTGCCTTTTCCATGCCCATGCTGCACTGGGGCAACTTGAAATCTTTTTGTGTCATTACAGGTTTCCTGCAGAATTTTGTCTGGTGCTATCTCCCTTGCTACTTCTCTGGCCTCGCTCTTCAAGGATATTCAGCTTTTGCTGTGCAATATTCGGAACTTTCTCTACACTGATGAGACCTCCTAACTTGGTGATTTCAATGTATTTTTATGACCAGACACCTCTGTTTTCCAAAGAGGTCACTGATGAAAATAATAACAATCAGTCTTATGGTTTAGGAGCTCTGAATAATTCCCATTCAATACAGTTCAGCTTTTCATCTTCCAACACCATGTATGCCTTGCAGTTCCTCTATAAAACTCAGACTGCTCCATGCAGGAGATATAAATCTATACATGGCTCCTCATCGGCTATTTTATTCAAGTCCAGACAGCCAGATTTCCCTTCTTTGTCTAGCTAATTAATTATCAAAGAAACCTATCAAATTAGTTTGATATTATCTAGGCTTGGTAAATGCCAGTTCCATTTTATTCTGTTTTCCACTGACTGTCATGACTTCTACAATTCTCTCCTCCCACATTCTTTCCAAAAGCCTGACATAAAATATTGCTGTACACAAAACAAAATATACTGTGCTCTTTCAGTGAAAAATCCATGTTTTATTTGTCTATGGTATAGATTAGTTATTTACATCAATATACAATTTTGACTAGCAGGTACTGTTGAGCAGCAGTTATAGATTGGTTAACTCTATATTCCCAGCAGAAATGTATATGCACCCTTTTTTATTCTAATAGTGTTAGCATCACTTTTTAAAAGGATTGGAATACAAATTTGGCAGGCTGGTCTAACTGAGACACAGCCCCACATGCAACAGGGTCTTTGCCTCGACAGCTTTATAGTCAATTAATGTATGTTGCAGAAAATCAGAGGACAACATGTACAGTGACTTGTATGGTGATCACAGGTGTTAGGCATGGAAGAAATACAAGTTTTGAAGAAACAGAGAAGAGTTTGGGAGGATTTGACTGAGAGGTGCTGGATGATTGTTTCAGATAGAGATAAATTACACATGGTATTGTCTTCTTTGTTCTTAATTTTAATTATGTTGTGGGCAGTACACAAATTGAAAGAAGAGCTGGTAAGAAAATAAATCAAGACTTGAATTTCAACTCCACCGCTGACCCACAGACTTTGTGTGTCCTTGGGCAAAAAGCTTTGTTGTTTTTTTTTTTTTTTTTGTCTCACTGCCTCATCTGTAAAACAGAGATAACACTACTTCTTTTTTCCCAACCTGACTATTTACATAATAAAAGCCTTTCCATGCATGACAGAATTTTATATATTTGTACAGCATCTAGAATAATGAGGACCTGGATCTTGGGATTACAACACAAACAATACACAACACTTAAGATTATACATCCCTCCAAAATATACCTAATGCACCTCATACTACAGTACCTTGCCAGAGAGACATTACTTTATTCCATGGTGAGCTCTGTTTCTTTGATTTCTGCAGTTCCTCCTTTTGTGCTGCTCTTTTGCCTAAGAAAAGCTTTGGCAGAGAGGTAAGTTTTAGGTAAGCCATGACAATGCTTTTGTGGTCTCCTGCAGGTGGAAGGCATGATGGACCCCAGAGTCCGAAGGGAATTGCATGGAACTGGGCAGCATCGTGCAGGGCCTCTGTGTTTCTGCAGCAGCTCTCCTGTGGCTCCATTCACCTCCCACTGGATCAGGGAAGATGTGCCTTGAAGGATGCTTGTCCCTCTGTGAAAAGGGAAAAGAAGGAGCCTCTCATCCATATTCTCCCTGGGGAGGACTGTGTACCCCCAGCAGGTCAGCCCAGCACGGAGCTGTCCTCTTGATAAGCAAATCCTACACCCTTGCAGCGGTCTCAGTACATTCTGGGAATGCAGTAGGATATGTTGGACCTGATTGTCCTGTTCCATGCTTGTGGGGTGGGGTACAGTAATAAGAATCCCCTCACCATCAACCTGGAGGCTACAGGATCAGAAATCCATTATTGTTCTGCACATTTTCCTAGGAAATGTTCTCTGAAGAGTTTATGCTCAGCTTGGAGAAAGACAGCTTCCCACGCCAGAACTTTTGGGAAGTGGGAAGCTTTTTCCCCCTAGCCGGTATGTCCAGAAGGTAATGCCAAAATAGTGTTGGAGGCCAGGCTGGGTCCATGCTATCATTTCCCTGCGTGCTGAGAGAAAATAAAATGGGGTGCTTGGCTACCCTGAGCTGGTGTGTCCAGGCCCTGAGGCTGGGCTGGCTCTGCAGCTACTTGCCATGGAGAGGAGGAAAAATATGCATAAATTAGGAGCTTTTAAGGCCAGTTTCCTTCTTTGGTCCCAGAATAACAGGCCAAGGGCACCTGTATTGCAGCAGTAGCAGACCAGCCCCTCCCTACTGACAGGTGACACTCTTTAGTGCTTCCCTTGTGCTGGCAAATACACCACGACATTAATTACACTGCCCTAGCTAACAAACATGGATGTTAAAAAAAAAAAAAAACGAACTTCATCCCCCCTCCTTTTCTTCATGAGATTTTTACAAACAAAAATGAACAAGAGAAATGATGGTAACTGCATTATTAATAATACATAGTTGTAACTGATTAGTTTGGTTTCCTGTCCTGCACAAGGAAGATTGCATTGTGCTGTGGCTATTGTTCTTTTATGAGGAACTCAGGCTGGATACCAGGTGTCTGTTACAAATGTTGGGGACCAAATTAAACACCCACACATACTGAAAGGACCAGCAACACAACAGGAAGAAATTGATTTTGCCAGCAGTAAAATGACAAAGCAGAGGAGTGACAAAAGCTGTAGATAAACCCAGAGCTCCAATTTAGTGCATGGGATAAGGACCTCTTTTTCCAAATAAAGACTCCCAACTCTTGCAGTTTCTTACTTCTCCATAATTTAACTGCGCACACATTTGGCATTTAGAGTGTGACAGATTTACACATTTGCTATCAAATGAGCTGCAAGAGCTAATCAGCTCATGCAGAATTGCACATATTAATGAAGAAGACTCTTCTGCGTGCTTGTGATGTAGACACCCACTTAACTGGGGCACCAGAGACTAATTCGAAAAGATTTGTTCATGTAGCTCTTTTCCAATGATGAATGCTTGCAGGGAATCATGCTGTAGAGAGGGAGCAAGCAGGATCTGCAAAATCTGGCTAAATGGTTCTCATTACTGAGTGATGGAAGAGCAATAGGAAAGCTAATTTATTAGTGGCTCATAGCTAATGAGAATAATTAGCACTATGATGCTTTCTAAGCAAACATAGAATAACTGTTCTTTAAGGAGTGCTCTCTCCCTGCAGCAGTGGCGAGTGCTCTGGGCAGGAATCTTATAAACCAAGGACCAGGTCGGGCAGCTGTGTGGAAACACCCAGACATCGTAATCGGCCTGCATTAGAGCTGTGATTTCCTAAATTTTGATGGCTAACAGACCATCTTGTTTTCTATCTCAAAAACAGTTACACTGGGCTGATGAATAGAGTTTACACTTCAGCTTAACTCCTCAGAAACCAGAGGTTGGAAATTGCTGCCTTGGATACTGAGCTTTTTTGCAATACTGCATCACACAGTGCCTTTCAAAATCCTGCAACAGTCAAGCCAGTCAACAGTGCTTTCCAGGGAGTATTTTAGCAGCAATGGTCAGTCCCCAGGAATCCTGGCTGCCAGCAGAAAAAATGGCATTTGGCTTCATTTCCTTTGTAGACACCCAGGTATCCTCCTTCCTCACTCTGTAAATAAAAGCGGGATGTGCAGAGAAAACATAGCATCTTCTTATGATCAGTCAAAGAAACTAATGGGAAAAATTCTGGTTTCCAATCAGTTCGAGCACACAGCAGTAATGTACACAACCGGATTAGCCAAAGGGCTGCACTCCTGTGGTTCCAGCAGAGCCATGGAACACTCAGGGATGCTGGGCTGCCAAAGGCAAAGGAAATGCCAGCGTTTGGCTACAGTGCTCAACACCTGCTGATAAAAGCTGATTTTCCCCCCACCTCTCAGTTTTCAGAATTTACTCCTGCAATCCCAGTGTTCTATTACAGACCCAATCACACTAAAGTAAGCTATTAAATTAAAACGAGGTGCACTTGGGCAGCAGTCCCCATTCCCCCGAGTGTCGTTTTAAGCAAATAGCTTGTTTCATAGTTTGTAAAACACTGTTGGCAGGGGTTCAGTGTTATTTTAGGAAGTCTATGTAGGCAACATTTCTTTCTTGTAATATAGCACTATCAAGAATATGGAGAGTGACTTTGCTTTTTGTTTTTTAAAAGGCAAACACACAAAACATCTGTAGGTTACAACGCCAGGTCTTGACTTTTCTTTTGAAAAGCAGTTTGCCTCTAGAATCAAAATCACCCATAACGCAATTCCATCTGAAACAAGACTCTCTGAAGCATTCTCTTAGATCTTACTCATGATGGGAGTTTTACCTGATTTTTTAACTCCCAAATTAAATGCTGCAAGAACATAGACATTACCTCTCTAACCTTTTTTCACCACTAATATCAATCTATATTTGTGGACGACTATTGAAAGGATTTTAAGTTAGCAAGATTTGGGGACTTAATTTGGTCTGAGTGGGAGTTTAGAAAAATTCCCAAGACTGTTCTACCCAACTGCAACTATTTAGGAGAGGCTTGGGGGTGCATGTGGTTGTCAGATCCAAAAGGCAGTTTTACAGGAGGAGGAAAGAGGAAATGGAGGTTTGCTAGGCTGCTTTTCTTGATTCAGATTGGAAAGCAAGTCTCTTCCAGTCTCTCTTGCAGGAGTTGCTCTGGTTTGAACAAGTAAGGACATAGTTACTGGGTTAGAGATAGATGGATTACAACAAAGCCAAATCATCTGCGGTGGCAGGGGCTGGGATAGAAGCTCATGCTCATCTTGGGACTCCCAATCTGTGTTTCTCCTATCCCAGAGCACTCTCTCTCCTGGGAACTTTTCCCTCCTTTTGGTGGATGAAACACATCCAACATTTCAGGCTTTTTCATTAGATGGGAAAACCATTTCCTGTCCAGCTTCTAGTATGCACAAAATGCTTGGCCCTGCTGCCCTTCATCTCTTGGTCCAACCACACAGCAGGACTAACACAGCCCTGAGGGCTATATATATCTTGTTTAAGCCAACACTGGGGAACAAAGTGATTCACGGTCCTTGCTCAGCCTCTCTGCTGTGTACACGTTTTACCCTTCCTCGACAAGATTTAATCTGCTTGGGGTTAACTATGTAGTGGATGTCCAAGACCTTTGAATCACACCTTAAAAAGACTGAAAGACCAAACCCATAATTGCAAGAGCAGAATCTCTGATTGCAAACCATTTGTTATCAGCAATTAAGTTTCTTGCTGATAAATGATTCATGACTTGAAAGCCCAGATTACTCACTTTTAACCGTGGCAGAAATTCCTGTGTGATTATGAACGCCTGGGCTACGCATTTACTGCACAAGGCTGGAAAGTCTGAATGTGTGAAATGACCAACCATTTAATTACAGAAAATAAGAGTTCCTACATTTATTTTTCATTCACAATTTGTAGAAAATAATAAAGTATGTCAATTTCAACATGACTCATGCGAATATAAACATAAACTCACTTTACTAGCAAATATAAACACCAACTTCTGCTTTACGGGAGGCAGAACTAAAATGGTGTGACTGATATCCAGACCTGGCCTACTAATTAAAAAGGTTTGGAAGCAAAGCTCCAAGCTCCTGGTACACTCTAATTCACAGTAACTAAGGCTTTTGTCAGCCATTTGATGTAATCATTTATGGTATTCAAAACTGTATTTTTCAAAAACCATTCAGACCATAAACCAGATGAGTCATGACCCTGTAACAGAAGGTAAATTATTCTCAAATATTTTATATTTGTGCATTAACACATGATTAGCCAAGAAAAAAATGAATGCCCAAGTCCAAGAAGTAACTGACAAAAGACTGAAGGGAAAAATGAGAATCCTTAATTTTATTATGGTGTAACCAGCTGTAAGGAATTACTGGTCTGAAGCACAGTGTGCAATTGTCTTATCCTAAACATTTACTAAAGCCTGTAATTCAGAATGATCCTGACTAATGAAGTCACCATTGGCAAGCTATAATTTTTTTCGTTCTTATTTTTGAAGAAGTCTACATTCTCACCAATTAGCACAAACATAGGCACCGCCTATGCACAGAAATGCTCAACATTTTCTAGAGGCTGTATTTCATTAGTGCCAGCTGCTTTGACTCTGAGATCAAAAGAGACGCAGGAAGTTCTGGACTGATCATACTCCATAGTTTGCTAAAAGCAGAAGAATTCCTGTCTGAGATCAAATGACAACAACATGTATTGTTTCCTAAATGCAGGGCAGAGTACCTGCTACTTACATGAATTTAAAGATATTTACATAATAAAGAATTATCTTGATCTTCTGCAAAAGTGCTATACAGAAGTAACTGTGCTAATTTGAAAGGGGAAAAAAGAGTAAGAGACTTCATAAATTAAGCTACTTTTACACTATGATATTATGTACTATTAGGCAGCTGATTTATTTGGGTGAAGAGGCTCATCAGGTGCCTAATAAGAGAAGATACTTGGCAGAGCTCCATGGCCATTCCAATTGATGCCATGGTTAACAAGCTGGCTACCACACAAGGCCAATCAGGCTACTCATATCCCACAGTACTCACTAATGGCATCGGCAGCTTAATGGTGCCAAACACCATTAATGAGGCAAGAGAGAAGGAAAAAAACACCCAAGAAGGAGGTAAGATGCCATTCACCTCCTGAGCAGCTCCTCAGCACGGCCTGTGGATCCAAACTAGAGGAAAACAAGATGGGCAGACTGAGGAGCAAGAAGAACGCTTCAGACCCAGGTCACAACTCTCTGCTATGAGAAGCTGTTTTGTGTCCCCTGGAGTGCCAGGGCAGAGGGAGGCTGACCCTCACACCACCACACACCTGCCGTGCTGCCCAGCACTCCCGAGGCCGGGATATCCCAGCCACAGGTGGTGGGAACTTGTCCCACATGCGCCAGCTCTTCCTAAGCCACCATCAGCTGTGGTCATTCATCCAGTGGGGAAGAAGCTGAACAAGGCTGATTAATGATAAAAATATTTGTCTTTTTTAAAATTTATTTTTTGTTCAAAGTGAATCACAACTTCCTGCCCCTCACTCTCCCCTCCTGCAAAGACAGAAGTACCTCCAGATCAACATTTTTGTTGTTTAAGCATCAAAAGTGTAACATGTTTCAGCTGCTGCTGATACAGGTTTTACAGTGATGACTGTCAGAGAGAGATTGTTTATGCAGCTCCTCAAGGAGCAAAAAGGAAAAATCCCTCCTATAAATGCAGATAAACTTTTGGAATGTAAACAGGTAATATACACAATTACCAGAAGTCTTATGCATTTAGTATTATGCATTTCTTAAAACAGTTGAATGTAACACTTTACAACACATATTTGATATGACCCAATCATAATTTGAAGGGAGACTGTGTACCTTATAAGAGTAACCATGTACTCCTATAAGATAATCATTCCTGCCATAACTTACAGATACATTTGACAGTATTCGTGTCAAAGAAGGAGGGTTTAGTCTAATTTCACCCATGCTCTGCTGATTTTTGATGTGTGGCTTAATTCACTCAATACATTTTTATAAAGGTATGTAAACAGATCTGATTTAAATACCAGAGAGGTACCAGATCTGGACTGGTCAATGTTAATGTCTTCATTAACTCAGATACCTTACTTATCCCTGAGCACCTTAAAACTGTTCCCCCCAAATCTCAGTCAAGAACACGTAACTATTTCACAAGAATGTAAAAGTGCATTTGAATAAATCTGTCTTATAAATCCCATTTTCCTGCACACAAAACATAACAAAACAAACCCAAACCAAACTGCGTTCCCTCCCCTTTGTTTTTTACATGTACTGCAATACCAGAACAAAAATTTCACCCTAACAAACAACATCACCTACAGACACACTACAGACTACAAAAATATTGCATAGGAGTGTCAGTGGGCATAGTCTCCCAACATGAGAGAAAATGCTAAGTTTTCTTTAAAACATTATGGCAACATTCTGATTTATTTTTCTTTTAAAAATCAAGTGGTTTCACTTTATTTCAAAATTGTACAAAATGGCCATGGCTATTCATTAAAAAAAAAAAGTCTCTGTCTTGAGAATATGTGAAGTCTCAGGTGCATCAACAAAAGACCTGGAACTATTCACAGTGCAGCGGAAATCTTCTTTTGAGGCAGAAACTACAATTCATCCTTCTTCTTTCCTACTCTTTCATGATCTCTTTCTCTCAGGGTTCGCATGAAAGTGGTGAATCCAGACTCCTGATTTTGAAGGAAGAAAAATATGGGTCATATTTTTACAAACAAAGCAAAACAATGCATCAAGAGCACTTTGAGCTTCTGTATCCCAGCAGAATATAAACTAAGGAACAGTTGTTTCGCTTCTGTACCCCATGGCAGAATAGAAACTAAGGAGCAGTTACTGCTTCTGCGTTGCCTCCTCATGCCATGCTCTGGTCCAGTGCTGCTCCACTGAAATGCAAGCGGAAAATATCCATGCACATCCCACATGTCAAACTTTGAAGAGATGGGACACAGAGAAAAAGGTCCTAAAACTCACAGGATAAGGCAAAATCTGTCACTAGAACTGCCATTGATGCCTTTTTGTTGAAAACACTCAAAAGACATTTTCAAGCTGCCTTTTTATACTTTTTGTGTCATTTTAAAAGCAGTTTGTTGGATCGCTTGTTGACTATACACACATTTCCCACTCATCCTCTCACAGTTTTGATCACGATTTTCTTCCTTTTACAAGCATTCCAATGATGGAAATCACATTATTTTTTTGATGTTACTATTAACATTATTATAAAAAATTTCAAACCTGGTTGTCTAGATGCCAACCTCTGTATTTCAACAACTTACGATTTCAGATTATCTGAGGCTGTTGAATGCCAGCAGTTTCCAAGGAAAGCTGTGAACACAGCTCTTGAGCATTTCCAGAAGGCTTAGATGGGTGGAGGTGTGAACACCTGTGTTGGAATACACTGTCTACTGGTACCCCAACACTGAAGTTTTCTGGGCAAGTAACACTGTTCCCACACAATTTGACCATCTTTGTATTTAAACAGTCACAGAACACACCACTCAAAACTGGCAATGAAGAGGGAAAGTACCAAATGCAGAGAGCAACTTACAGAAGTAAAAGGCTTAAAACAATGTGGGGGAACAACAAAACAAATAAAACAAAACTAAACCACAATGCTGGGGAACTTTTAGAAGACTAAACAACAAAATGCTTTTCTGAAACTATTCACTGGTCTTCCACTGAAAATAAATGAAGTGACAAGCTTTGGCCATTTGTCACCTGGAGACAACTGGCAATCAACAGTCCCCATGAAAGGCACTGTGCTAAGCACTGCATCCAGCATTACCGTGGTAAGAGATAATAAAACCAAATTCAATGCTGCACAAGCAGAAGACTGTAGGTCCCCAGAGAGGTGGAAGGGGAACAGAGCAGCCAACAGCAGAGAGACTGGGATGTTCCTGTTGGGTAATCTTTACCCAATAAAGGGTTGGCTGCTTGTAGGGTATTTGTTAGTCCACCTTCCAGAGTATCGATAAACATCTCCCAACTGCTGTGGCCTCAGAGCACTCCTGTATTGGATATAAATTCTTTTTACCAGCCACCATGGATACCTCCTTTCATATGTCATTTCTGTAACTATGGGTTAGAGATGCAAAAACTGCAGCTGAAATCTTACTTCGATTGTTGGCTACTGCACCCATCTTTACTTTTAAGAAAAGATCCAGAATTGGAACTAAACACGGTATCCGTAACAACGACTGGATCAGCACATTAAATGGTAATTACTGGGGTCCACATATGCTGAAGGAAACTGGGAGGCGAAGCTCTATGAAGACTTCCCCAAGATCCTGACTAACAGAGAACCTTAGGACCTGGCTTTTTAATTCATGCCTCTATTTAGTTTTCTGAGCTCTAATAGCAGCAATAACTTTCAGGCAAGAATCTTTTCTCAAAATCACTAGATGGCTCAAAGACCCCAAGTTTTTCTTGCAGACCCCAGGCAATCAATTGCTGCTGAGGAGTAACCTCCCTCTAGGAGGTTATGACAAAGAAGGCCCACAAATAATTGAATTGTTTCCTTATTTTCAGCCACTTTACAACCACTGAAGACATTATGCCATTTTTGCCCCCATTTCTTGCACTCATAGAATATAATTAGTTGGCCACAGCAGGACAAAAGAATGAAACTTCCGCCCAGGGGTAGATAGCACAATTTTTCTTCCCATCCTGAGTGTCAGGAGTGAATCTGATTCAGGTCAAATGAGATATTTACTTTCCCCTAGTTTCCAAAGCAGAGCTTTGTCCTGGCTGTAAAACCAATGTTCTGTCACTATTTGGCAGCCTGGTGGACCTGTAACACATTTGCAGTGTCCATGAGATCCAGAACTGACAGAAGTAAGTCCTGTATTTTCTGGCATTTCTGCCAGCAGCACATGCAATAAACCCTTCCCTTTCACTCAGTCCAAATTCACTCACAGACTTAAGCTTAAAGAATAAAATATACAAAGAGCATTACCAAATCTAATCCTTTTTCCTCTTCTCATGTTCCTAAAAATAGACCAAGTGTGTTACTAATGCAGAGATGTACAGGGGTGTGGTACTCAATGATTCATCCATGTAAGACAGCAACAGAGGCAGTTCAACATTCTTCCATCATGGTAAAAATTTACTCCACAGTTTTCATTTGCAAGGCAGCGCAGACAGAGAAGACTTTCCTCCCTGTACCAGGTGATACTTCTTGTTTTAACTTACCCCTCGATCTCCCGTATATTTTTCCACAAATTTCCCATAGTTGTAATAGTTGAAGGTTGGGTAGCCATCAACCCCCTCCTGCTTACACAGGTCGTGATTCTGTCCTTTGGCACAGTCCACTGCAGCATAGGCGATCTGAAACTCAAGAGATCACACTGAGGCAGGAGAAGACAAAGCAAGTGTCCATTTCGTGGTGATACTACCGCAGCTTAGCCTTAACACTGGGACAGACCCAAGTCTTCTGCCAAACATGCAATGGCTTCTGTAAGGATTCCGCTGTGGAGGGGGAGCAGAGGTGGTCATCACCTTGCCTGTGCAGCCGCACGGCGCATTCAACTCACAGAGCAGAAAATCACCTTCTCAGCCCAAACAGGAAATCCAGAGGCTGGGCTAGTAAAACCAAAGCCAGGCACAGTGGTCACAGCTGTGTCAAGCTGCAATATTCTTCTTCCACTTTGGTTTTAAGTGATGAACAGTGACAGTGGCTTTGGTGATGGTAACGATCCACCTAACCTAACATCTTTCCTGTGGCATGGCTAATGCTTGAAAAAGCTACCAAACTTGGATAGTCACTTAATGCAGGCTATTCACAGATTAATGGTTTCTACTCCAGATATCTTTTCTAAACTCCAAGCAGTTCTTCCAAGGTCAGTCAGGGATGGGTGAGAGGACAGAGCATCATCTACCAGGCAGTCCACAAAGGGAAAAAGGTTGCCTGCTTACAATCTCAGCCTGTGTTTTCCTGTTTTTTATCAGGACTGTACATTATATGCAGCCATTAGCAAAGTGGGCTTTAATTGCTTTTGAAACCTCTAGATGCTACTGTCACACAGACAAACCCTGAATAGGAAAAAGCCTGCCGTGCTCTCAGCCTGTTGGCAGTAGAGCAACACCCTCAGTCCCTGCCTGCTTCCACACAGGCAGGGCGAGGAAGTGCAGCCTCGCAGCTCCAGAGCATCAGCTCTGAACATTCATGTCCCGACTGTGAAGTATTGAGGAGGGGCTACCCTTAACATTTCTGACGTGAAATAAAATGTGATTCATAGGGTTCTACTCAAAGCAACTAAGCCCTGTGCTGTGATTTCACCCTGACTGTTCCTGCGAGCAGCAGTTTGGGCTCTGAACGCAGGCTGCTCAAGCAGGCTCTGCCTTCATAGCATGAGGTTAAAGTACAACCTATGTAAAAAACCAAAACAAATTAGAGGAACGACTTGTTCCAACTGTGGGTTACAATTTATCACTTGCTAATTTCCTAGCAGACCCATCTTTATGTGAAATTTCCCTTCCATATGCCTCCTTCAAGCAACTGATCAAAATACCTTTTGCTTGCATGACTTTAGGGTTGCAGTTGAATTGTTCTTCCATAATTAAAAGATCACTTAATATTCCACAATGCCCTCCTGTTCATGGTGACACTGTCAAAATGAGAAGACCTGATCTCATTATCCTAGCAGTAATTAAAGAGATTGGCAAGAGAATTTCAGTTAATTTGCTTGTTTTGGCTTTGAAGGCCTGACAAGACAAAACTCACCATGATCTTGCTTGGTCTGTCTTCAGGTGGAAAGTACTAGATAAAGTGAACAGTGTTCTTACCTTAAATATCTGGTTTCTGGTTTTAAACATTAATAAGGCTATTGTAGAACCAGGACTCTTGAGAGCTGTTAAAAACATGGATGATCCCACTTTTTTTTTCTTTTCGTAAACACAAAGACTCCTACACATTGCGGGCCAATTTAAATAAAAGGTTAGGAATAATAACCTGCAAAAGAGTTTCATCTAAGTATTTCTGCCTTCCTGGCCTTAGCATCCAGCCAAATTTTAGAGTTCTGTTGGCTACTTCTGTGTAAAGGAAGGCTTAGAATGGAGACAAACATTTATTTCATGACACAGCACGAAGGGAGAAAGAATACTAGAAGTCCTGGTTCCTTAAAAAGTAGAAGAATAAATCAAATAACCTTTTTTTCCTCACTGCTCTAAGTATCACACAGGGAGGGATTCCAGCCAGAAAAAGGGGAAGGTATGCATGTACTCATCCAGGACTTAGTAGCTGGTTTGAGGCATGAAACTGTTGTGACAGATGACCCATCTGTTCTTAGTGTCTTGGAGATTAAGAGAACTAGTTTTCAGTACACTGGAGGGAAGATAGAAGAGAAGTCCTCTCTATTTGTACCTCTGGAAACATCTAAATGGGTACTAATTGGAGCAAGAGTCCAATTTCATTTACAAAAGGCTTTTGTGAGAACAGCCCCCAGTGAGGAGAGAAGTGCAGGAATGCAATTCTATAAGCCACTGCTAACCTTGTTCAGAACATCTTCACCTGTTGCCTCAGAACAGGTGACTGATGGACTTTAAGGAGGTGGCTTCTTACAGAAATGCTCAGTAGTGTCCTTGAGACACAGCTCTCCTCTACAGCACGTGGAAACCAAAGCTGGTCCACCTGTGCATTAGTTGTACACGCAAAGATCCCAATATAAGTCTGTCCACAGCAGCCACATGAGCCCAATGCTGTGTCTAGTCTAACAGGTCTAATGGCACATCTGGAATAGCATTTGGGGGATGTGTCCATGGTCTGTCCTCTCTACAATGCTCCTCATGCAAGCTCCCACACAGCCCCACCACTGCTCCTGCAGACACCATTTTGAACCCAGCTCTTGAGAACACACGTTTGGTTATTTTTACAGCCAGTGAGAGAAGAGAAACGGCAATTTTCAAAAGCCTTGTAATTCATACAGACGTGAGCAAAATTTCATAGAGAAACATCTAATTCCCAAGACTTTATCCAAGGCTGCATTTCAATGCCTGCTGCCAACAGTGGCTGAGTAAGAGTACTTAGGAGAGCTTGAGTGATTACTTTAGAGCGGAAATGTTAAGGCAGCCTAAATATAGAGGTTGCTACCATCTCTGTGCACTCATTATCATAGCATCATAGTCTTAATTGTCTTGCCTGTCTCACAGCGGAAGATCAAATATAGTGCACTGCAATAAGAGAAAACTGATGCTGGAATACACTTGAAACAAAACACACTTCTGGACTGAGGACCAATTCTCATCTCAATTCCATCAGCTCCAGACGGCTGAACTCTGAGGCACACCAGAATTTCAGCAAATAGCACTGATGCCCTTTGCTTCTTTCTGTTTGTGTTTTGATGGACCGTGAATACTGAACTCCATTGCTGGTAGAGGTGTGTCCTACCACAATGAATTCTTACATTGCTATACTGAAAGGCTGCAAGTAAAAAGATGCAGCCCACAAAAAGAAATGCTTGCTTTGAGTCCTGGCTCAACTGAGCAGTGATACACTGTAGGGAAGAGTTTCCCCTCATTCTCAACCCTCTTATAAAGAGTCAGCTTTTCTGTTTCACTAAAGAAGGAAACTGAGTCAGGAAAAAAACCAACCACAAAAACCTCTCTCAAAATGTGGTTAAAGACCTCTGGAGAATATTTCTCTCAGAATTGATCTTCATATTCAACTACCAGCAACAAGTTACACAGAAGTTCACTGGATAACACAAGTTAGCAAGACCTACATGCTTTGACCTGCAAACCCACTAAGTTTATTCAACCAGAAATTGCAGATATGTATCCAGGAGCCAAGACACTTGGCACCATCTCTTATGAATTCCCTCTCATCAAAAGGGAAAAACCCTCTAAAGATCTGTGAGAGAAAGAAACTCTGCTAACACTGGTCTAACACTTAGTGTGTGTGTGTGTGTGTGTGTGTGTGTGTTTATATGTATGTCCATTACGGAAATATCCAGCGTAACAACTTTCAGAAGGCAAGATTGATTTTATGGAGATTTTGATTGTTAGGGCTAAAATTTAATTTCTTGAGCTTTCCTCTAACCAGAGGGGAAAATCCACTGAAAAAACATTTCAGGGAGAAAAAGGTCTAAGTGCTATACTGCAACATACACAAAACTCCATAGGATTATGGATTCTCTATAACCCAAAGCTGTGCTGCCTTAGATATTGACAATACATCATTATATACAAGTCCCTTCTCCAGAGCCAATGCTGTTCCGGTCTATCACCAGCCCGCATTCAGTAGCTGTAGCAGGAACAGAAACATTATCAAATGAAAAAATAATCAATCAGAGACTGTGGACCCCAGAGGGAGTTTCTTGGAGTACATTCAACTTTCTTAATTTTATGGGTAGTTCCTCACAACTGCGATGCAGCCTAAAATAATTAATAATATCAGGTGAGTATGTATAGTAATGCATAATAATGACAACAACAGCAACAACAATAACCCCACCAAATGAGTATGGATTTCTCCAGTCAGTATAGGTTACTATGAGTCTAGCAACATCTGGGACTGGAAAATACCTTTACTTGAAAAAAGAATCCCACAATAACCTTTCTTGGTTTTACTAAAAAATTGGGAGCTTAACTACAGAGTTGAAAACTTAACTCTGAATGGCAATAGACCATGAGCAGTGTATGAGCAGCTCTGAAGAGCTCTGAGGAAATAGAGCATGGCATATTTTTCAGATGAAGAGGACTGATCACAAAAGCTGAGCTGTTGCAAAAAAACAGAACTTTTCATTTAGGTGCATCAGTAGAAGTGCAGCTATGCTGAAAATGTGATGACTGATGTCCATGTGCCCCAACTGTAACAGAAGGGTGATGCCTTATTTTGTTGCTAAGTGTTGAAAGGAAAAAGAAATACTTGCAGCATAATCTAATCATACATCAAGAATCACACTTCCCTTCCAACAGAATTATGAAATTTGCTCTAGAGAGATCTTACAGGTAAGAAACACAATTATATTCAGTGGTTCAAACAGATATGTAGAAAATTGAAAGTGGGATCCCTTGACCTTCCAGGTAACTCCTCCATTCTGTTCTTAAAGTTCTTTCTTTTTACCAGTTTGTCTCCCAGTCACCACATGATGATATAGTAAAAATACCCCCGTAATCCTAGTTGCTTTTCTGTTAAAATATGTACTGCCACACACTGGTTTATTGGTTCAAGGAAATAAATCTCTGCTAGAGCTAATATTGACTTTCATTATGAAAATGGAAGTGAACAGCTAACTGAATATTGATTTGAGAGAGGAATGATATTTGATAAGCTTAAAAAAAGTAAAAACAAAATTGCAGCATGGAAATAAATGCTTCCAACAAATATTTTTAAAGTATAATCAATTCCAGATGACAATTACCTGATTACTAGTAAAAAAGTCTGTTGTTGCCAAATGTCTTTAAAGCACCTATAAACAAGACAGATGTGCATTCTTCCCTAGGAGTATTCCATAGGTTTCTATTATATCACATCTTCTGGATCTAACAGCACTTAGGGGCTGGTCTGCTAAAGCTTGTTGCAATTCAGCTACTGTTCTCAAAGTGAAAGGCCTTGCAAATGGGAGATTCATTATTATTTGCCCAGATGTGGCATGGCAGCATTACAGGAGGTGCAGTTAATCAGCTGTTCTCAAAGCAGGCCTATTTGCAAAGGGGACACCAATTAGTACACCATGATGTACAGTGCTAACATCACCATATTTAATGAGTCTAATTAAAAAGAAATTCAACACATGCTTTTTAAGCTAACAGGGATCAAATTCCTTGCCAAACTAAAATATTAACTCATTTGGGTAATTCTGTACAGTCATTTGGTTGGTATAATCATTTTAAACTGTGATTCACAATACACATTGGGGACCTACTGTTGTCTGGCAGCCCCCCTCTAACACCCCAGCTCACCCCATTTGCTGCACCCTTTCCAGCAATCTCTGCCATAGCTGTTTCTGTAGGAACTCCCTAGAACCCAGCTGTGGTGCTCTGATTTGGGTCAATGCATTTGTACAGAAACAGTCTCCTGTGAAAATGGGGAAGATTGGTCAAAGAGCAGCCTCTTTGCAGGAATGCCAGAGATTTGTTACAAGAGGCCTTGAGGAGTCAAGAGCTTTCCTTCAGCAAATCCAAGCTGGAACATCACGAACCAGTTCCTTCAAGCTGAGCTTCAGGATCAGCCAAAAGGCAGAATGCAGATTTTTTAAAGATTTAGTTTTCAAGAGAGACTGTGGAGCAGTTGCTGAACATGCCTTCCTGCTCTTCAATCTGTTCAGCAAAGTGACAACCCTCACACTTGCCTTTTCTGACATACACTGGTCACTGCCAGAACTTGAGCTGTGGGGCACTGTCCAAAGACTTTCCTGGGGCAGCTGTGTGCAAAAACCACAGCACCCCAAGGTAAGAATGCTGCAGATGGCTTTCCCCCCCCTTTCTATCCTTTTAAATAACTGAAACCATACGCTTACTGCCACTGGAGTAGCCGCTCCACTGATCAGGTCCTACTGGCACTGAATTTCTCCAGGAAGATGGCAAGACTGGAGGCTCTGGTTTGTGGGTCTCAGCATGAGCTGTGTTTTGCAGCAGTCACAGGACTGCCCCAGGCCAGAGAGCAGGCTGGGGATTCCTGCTAAAACCACCAGCAGTGATGTGGCCAATAAGAGCTGACATTTGGGGCCAATGTTCCAAGCAGTGCATTTTTAAACTCCAACTGTGCAGATGATGAGAAAGTACAGAGCATTACACACAGCCCTGGGGGAGGGGGGCTTCTGCGCCAAAACCACCCCCTTACAGGCAATCTGCAGAGCCAGAGACACCTATTTAAGAGCTTCAAGCTCTGCTCATCTTCAAAATTCCAATGTAAAGACTCAAAGTCTCCCAAAGGATACCTTTTAAGATATCATCTATAACCAATTCAAGGCTGGAATATTTTTGATTATTCTTTAGCTTCTGCAGGATTAAATGTTTAATTAAAAGACCCTTCTTTTAAAAAGAAAATACAGTTTAAATAGTACCATACTCTGTTAAGTGAAAAACCTTTCTCCAGAGGAAAAAAAGGTACCCTACTACAGAAATGAAGTAGTGAAAAGACACTACTACTAAAAATGAACATTTACAGTAATCTTGCCCTGTTTTTGAAAGAATAAATATTTCTTCCCTGTTAAGCAGTGATTTTACAGAAGTCTAAAACCCTACAGAACTACAAATTAGTTTGAAGGCTCAGTCCAGTTTGAAACATGGAATATGCCGTGCTCCTTGTGGGAACAGCAATGTGCCCTTCTAAAGTCTAAAACAGGTTTGTTTTCTTTTCCACAATAGCACAAACTGGCAGCAAGAAGCACCTTGGTAGGTTATAGCTGTACACAATTAAATAGGGCCTCCCAAGATAATCAATCCCTGGCACTTTCATAAGTCATTGGGGTGGAATAACATCATTCTCCCTAACTGCACACACCTCTTTAAAACTGTACCAGCCTTAATATTCCCTGCTGGCTCTCCAGTTCCAACTCATTACATTTTATATCTCCCCACTTCAGCCTTGAACTGAAGTCAAGACTTGCAACCGTCAATCACTGGTCTGCTCTTGGAGTCCTTTCATAACCTGCAGTCTGAAGGAAAAGCTTCCCAGGCCTGCATTTCCCACCACCACCACCCTGTCCAACTAACTGTGCCATGATTCAGATTGCTTGTTAATACATCCTGGAGCTCTAACAAGCAAGTTTCACATTGTTTGGTACATTTGTTTCATCTCCTCTGACTGAAATTTTAATGAGTTTAGGAAAGAGAGGCTTCATTGGGAACTACCAGAAAAGTGGGAAAACAAGGGTACTTTCTCAGAGATCATGGAAACAAAAAAGTAACCAAAAGGCATCTGAGCAAACTAATTTACAGCAGTAGAAGAACTAAAAGCTGCATGACTATGAATCTTCTGTGTGCCATAGGGCAGAAGTGATGGACTCCTAATTTATGCAGTCTGTGATACAAGAATGATTTGTTTCTTGTCAATCTGATGCACTTTCTGTGAGTTACAGAACAGATGAGAGGAAAAGAAAAAAAACACAAAAATTCTTCTGTTATAGAGTACAACTGTTACAAAATTACCTCTTCATTTAGAATATAGAATAGGATAAACTATTTCAGTTGGATGGGACCTACAAGGATTATCTAGTCCAGCTGCCTGACCAATTCAGAGTTGACCAAAAGTTAAAGCCTGCTGTTAAGACATTGTCCACATGGCCCTTAAACACTGACAGGCTCAGGGCATTGACACTTCTCTAAGGAAGTTTGTTCCAGGGACTGATCACCCTCTTGGTAAAGAAGTGTTTCCTACTGTCCAGTCAGGACATCCCCTGGCACAGCTTTGAACTATTGCCACACGTTCTCTCACTCCTGCTCCAGGGAGAAGAGCTCAGCATATCTCTGTCTGTTTCCCCTCCTGAGGAAGGTGTAGAGAGCAATTTCTGTATTAAATTGTCAAATCTTTTCTTTGCCACACCTAAACACAAAGCAATTGTGAAGCTGGAACAACTTCAGAGACCAGAATGAAATACAGTTCACTGAAAGATAGCAAACAAATTCCTATCTAGTTATCTGGTTAAAACCAAGGGCTCAAGTGGCGTTATTTAAATCCTTGATCTGCATATGCTCAGTTAAAATGGTTCAGCTGATGCAAGGAAATTACCCAGTGTGATTCAGCCATCAGATGCATTTTCAAGGCCAAAGCAGCAGGGTCCTAGAAGAACATTCTGGGCTCAAGTCAGCCAACTTACAGAAATATATTGTATTCTGTGCTATGCATGCAAGGATTAGTTATGTGATTGATATCTTCAGGACTGTCATACAACTTGTAGTTTCTCTACATGCACCCCAAGAGCTGACAAATGTTGAAGGGGAATGGCAATGATGTGAATTATCTTTTTTGTTTAATTCCTCAATGAGGAAGAATTGTGTTTCTCTTCATACAAAATAACTCTTACACAAAGACTTAAACATAAAAGACAGCAAATTAGGGAAAACAGAATAGATTGTAAGTATAACTCAATTTGACCAAAAAAGATACAACCTCTATGATACAGATACATTTCTTATCCTATCCTCTTACCAATAAGCAAAGCCTATGAAGTACAAATTAAGGAAAACAATCTTATATATCACAGAAATAATTAACAGCAAGTTACCTTGCGATCTTCTTTAAAGACTTCAGCAGCAGTTGTGAAATGTGGAATGGCATTTTTACAGTGGGGACACCCTGTTTGACACAGGAAGAAAAAGACATCATAAACTTTAGTTGCAGGAAAGATACTGGGACAGACCCAAGACACAAGGTGAATCAGTGGAAAATTTGAATTAAAAATCACTCTAGACAGAAGCTCTCCAGTTCTAGGATGAGCGGAACAAAGCATGTGTAGACCACGTGTCAGCTACCTGAAAGTAAGCACATGTTTAAAATCCCTCTGACTTCTAGGACTTTCAGTGTACATTTACAGTTACATGACATCCCATATAGGGGCCATGGTGCAGGGGGCTTTTCTCTATCACCAGTCCCCTAAGGGCACTTTAAGACCACCAGCCACAGACAGACCATTTCCCTGCTCTGTATCTCCTGGTATGGCCATATAGGTTATTACTGCTGTTGCCACAGATACCAGCTTCATTTGGACATGGGAATAAAGACAGCACAGCTGTGAACAGGAGGAGGTTGGAAGTTGGAAAGGAAGTTGCTGAGAGCATGTATAAGTGTTTGGAAATGGCCTGTGTTAAAGCCAAGCCATTGGGAACACAAGGTAGGGGAAGAGAAGCAAGTCCAGCAGGCCAGACATCTTTCACGGATGCAGAGCAGATGCTCAGTCCCAGATTAGAATGACTGCTGCTGGCCTTCTTGGAGACCTTCCTCCTGTTCACCACAAATGGGCAACCCCTGAAGACTTTTACAGATGCAGCACACAGAAATCACAGAGATTTGTATGGGAGACGGGCTGATACTTCTTTGTACCACTGCAGCAATGAACAAAAGGCCAGCTGATCCCTTGCTTAAATATACACTGAATTTACTCAAACATTTCAAAAGAAGCCACAGAAGGGAAACTAGAACTGCTCTCGATTCAAGGTTCAGATGTGAGTGCTCTTAAAACAGAAGCAATGTCTACAAATTATTGTCTATGAATAATCTAAACTACTCTCAAAACATCATTACTATAGTAAGTAAGGCTTTGAAAAGGAAAATACCTGCAAACCCAGCACAGAGGCTGATCCCAAGCAAAGACTCAGGACACTACTTTTTGCTTAGATGCACAATAAAAAAGGAATGGACACATTTCAGTTAAGTCTGTGGCAAAGGAATTCATCCTGATATCATTTCTGGATAGGAACAGAAAAATCACAAATTGCTCACAAGCACCAATTACAGCTTATGCTACTGTTGTTTACCAGTATTTTACATGATGAACAAGTGTCTGTGTCACTTTTAAGTCAGGACTGAACAAATGCCCTCTTAAGAGACTT
The DNA here is from genome assembly GCA_013397935.1 of Dasyornis broadbenti. Classification (NCBI taxonomy): domain Eukaryota; kingdom Metazoa; phylum Chordata; class Aves; order Passeriformes; family Dasyornithidae; genus Dasyornis; species Dasyornis broadbenti. The sequence continues at coordinate 11,182 of VZRN01002468.1, read as the reverse complement.
GTAGCCACCCTCCTAAGCTATGCTCACTCTTTCAGCTGACAAGAAAAATAGTATCTGTGCACAAACACTGCACACCCCTTTCCACAAAGTAAAGGCTGAATACTCCTTTCAGTTTCACCAAAATGCAATTTCATTGCTTATATGCTTTGAATTTTAGAGCATTTCTTTCTTCAGAATAGTATTTTGAAAGCACTGCAGTGACACACCTGAATAAATACACTGAAAGTCTGTGCAGTAGCTAAGAATACCAGAAAGTCACGGGGATGTTTCCTGGGAAACTGAGGCATTTCTGCAAATCCATCTTAATAGCTTCAAACTCTTTATGCAGCACAATGGCAGCTATCCTGCAGCAGCTGTGTTTCAGTGGGAGATAGTGCAGTGCTCCACAGCTTGCAAACTATTAACCTTGTTGAATCGTTCAGCATTTGCCTGGGAGAAAATGGTCAAGACAGAAAAGGAGGAGGAGGAGGCTACAGTTTCACGCTGCTCCTATGTCCATCAGCCCACTTTCTCCCTTACTACTTGTCTGTCCTGTCTGCCTGATACTGAAGAGCCTGCAGGTCAAGCCTGTCCCTTAACACATCTTGAGCAATTTCCTGTACTGTGCAGGCACTGCCTTGGTTGACTTGTTAACACCGCTCTACACAAATAAATCAGAACTAGTGACAACATCTAATAAGTATTTCAGAAACAAAAAATGGATAAGAATCAGGCACCTCTAAAACAGGAACACTTGTTCTTAACTACATGCTGCAGTTTTTCTGGAAAGCACTTCCAACTGTTACACTAAAACATAAAGGCTCCTAAAAACTTAAACCCTTCAGGTTCCCTTTTTTGCTTAAGATTTTGAGCTTGAAATTTAGATTTCACCAAAGGGCATCTTTTAAACCCTCAATAAAAGATATTCCAGGACAGTAAGGCCTCTCTCTAAGCCCCTAGTGAAGTTGGAGCAGGTAAGAACTCTTCATAAGCCACACTCCTCAAGAAAATCAGAAAATGATTCAACAAATAACAAGCATATTCTTCCACACAAAATTGCCAAATCCAATATCAATCACAAGAAGTTACCTTCATTTACCCATCTGAAGCTCCATCCCTCCTCCCCTCACTCCTCTCTTGGCCCAACCTCCTTTCTTTACTGTACTGTGCTCACAAAACTAAAACACAACCATATGGCTTTTGGCAGAGCTGCCTCCAAGTCCAGTAGGCATTTTGTTAGCCTTGGACATCCATCCATGGAACAGATGTGAATGCTACACTGAATTCCCAAGGAGTTTCAAGGAGTCACTGAAAAAGGGGGAAGGAGCACATCATATGGAACAGCAGAACTTCATCTGTTACAACTTAGAAGGATTGCCAAATGCAGCAAACACTTGGAAGTCACCCAACCCAGTCTATTTAAAGCACACATGCCAAAAAAAATAAAAGCAGAGGTTGATGTCTTCATTTTGACAGACGGAAAACTTGTTCTCCCCATTCCCTCTTCACACCCACTATCACACGTTTATTTTAAGTGTTAACACTATCTTCTAGATTTGAAAGTGCAAAGAAAGGAAATGTACTGAGAACAGTACATGAGGATAGGAAGTGTGCAGTCTCCTTACCAAGGATTTTTCAGATGGGCTGCAATAGAAAGAGATTAAACCAGTGGCATCAGAAGGTGTGGTAAGGTGTCAAGAACCGAAAGGTCCTGCCCCTTCTCAGTTGCTATGGACTAAACAAGTGGGAAAATTAAGTTTAGTTGAGTAACTTGGATGCTACGGTAAGCACATGGACTTCCTACATGGACAAGATGTGGAGTTTTAATTGAGCAGCATTGAAAGCAGCACTTCTGGGAGCAGAGCATTCTGCAGGGCTTTAACAATTTTCTTTTTTCATTTTTACAACAGTGTCAAATTTGATCTCAACAGGGTTAAGAGTAGATGTGAACAGAACAGTAATTTCCTGTGCCTGACTTGAGAAATGTGAAAGAAACCTGCTCCTGGAACATCCAGCCTTTCCATGGAATCCCAATACTGGCACTCAAAACCTCTAATCATTCCTGCACATCTCAAGATAACTCCATTTCCTAATGCAGAAACACAGTTGCATCACCCGACAGGAAAACAAGAGAGCTTGACATCTAAGGCACGTGCAGTAGCATTTGCTGAGGCCATTCCCTGTTCACTATTAGCAAACAATACAGCTTTGACAGAGCTCTGGCCAGGCACTCTCACCTCTCTGCTCAGAATCTGGCTCTCTGGAGGACCACCCCTCATACAGCCCATGGTGGCATCTGCTCTTCCTGAACTTCTGGGGCACGAGGGCCGCCTGCTTCAACCACAGGTCTCTGGGTCTATGTGAGAGCACCTGCAACTGAGGAATTCTAAAGTTCTCTTTGCCTCTGTGTTACAAATATAAAAATGTACATAAACCCAGTATTTTCTACAAGGTTTTTCTCAACCATTCACGTTGTAAAGTTGGTAGGAGCTAGGAAGGCACACTGTGGTACAGTCATGGCAGGCACCATTCCATTCCTCACCTTGAAAACCAAGTAGTTCTCAACTGATCCAGTATATGAGAAATATGGTTTCTGTGGGAAAAAATTCAAGAGGAATGGCTGATGAACAGCAGACGAGGGAAATCAAGCAAGCAAGCAAGCTTCACTCAGAGCCATAATCACTGAGGGGAGAGGGAGTCAGATTAAATCTCCTCTAATTAGACAGGCATTTAAAGCTAGTGGGCCTTTTGGGAGATGAAGTGATGGAAGATATAGAACCCAGTTTATTTTCCATGGACTGGATTTACTGATAACAGCAACAGCCTCAAGATACAGCACCTCTCTGGGTATCTTTGAGGAACTCAAAGAACCAGCATTGGTTTGGGCACAGAAGTGTGCTGGAGCTTCATCCTCATGGAAACACTGCTTTGAAAAAATGAAGAACTGAAGGGTTGAGCTGGATGTGATTTCCAAAATGATGCCACAACACATTTGTTACATGATGCAAAACAAAGATATCACACAGGGAAATAGAGAAACTTAACTAAGTGCTCACATCACCTTGTGAACTAATTTTTTGTTTTTCAAACAAAAAGCAGACTGAAGAAAAGATAATATAAACACATTTCTCAGGTAAGGTACGAGTGACAAAACAGATATGATGTGGTAGCAATTTGATAAATTCTCAGACATAATATCCTGTGAAAACATTTTGCCTCATTGCAGGTCCCACGGGGTGCAGAAGGGATGCAAAGAGGATTTCAAAGCAATAGAACAATCTAGTGAATAACCTACATGTCTTTATTACATTCAAACAGAGAATTTTTCATTGAACAGGGCTTTTTTTTTTTTAACTAGTGAGCTGTTCAGAGATGATAGTGAGTGTCTTGGTTTGGAAGACAGGCGACTGCTAAGGCAGGTGGAAAACTGCCTTACAGGATATGACCCCCACCCCCCTCCAAATTGTTGTAAGGTCGAAATCAAAGGCTCTCAGGCAGAGATATGGGAAAAGGAATAACAGTTCTTTACTCGTATCTATAACGAGGAAACAAGCAACAATAACAGTAGCAATAACAAATAAACAAACCAG
>VZRN01002467.1:255897-329106 GCA_013397935.1 Dasyornis broadbenti | reverse complement strand
CAATGACACCTGAACAAGGAGGATCTTGCAACAACCTCTTTGGAAAAATATCGCTCAGTGTTAGGTATCATTACCATAGTTAAGTCTCAGGCCCTTGTTTTCCTCAACAGTTTCCAACTGGCTTCTGATTTTACTAAGAACGATCATATCTTAAGACCTCATGACAGTGAAGGTATAGACGTAGTGGAGAATGGCCACAAACACAAGGAGAGCATCAGTTCACTTCTGCTATGAAGACAGGCTGACAGAGTTGGGGTTCTTCAGCGTGGAGAAGAGAAGGCTCCACACAGACCTTATTGTGGCATTTCAACATTTCAAGGGAACTTAGGAGAAAGATGCAAAAAGAATTTTAACAGTGCCTGCAGTTACAGGTGACAGACTCCAGGGAATGCCTTTATACCAAAAGAGAGTAGGTTTAGATCAGGCATTAGGAAGCAATTCTTTACTGTGAGGATTGTGAGGCACTGGCACAGGTTACCCAGAGGTAGCCAGGTTACTGCATCCCTGGAAGTATTCCAAGGCAAGACTGGATGGCGCTTTCTGTGATGTGGTTCAGTGGAAGGCTTCCCTTCCCATGGCAGAGATACTTGCAATCAGATTACCTCTTCCAACATAAAACATTTTAGGACTTATGTTAGAGAAGTTCTGGAGGACTGTGTACTGTGATAGGAACCACACATGGGAGCAGGGAAGAGTGTAAGGAGTAAGGAGCAGAAGTGTGATCACACAAGGCAGTCCCAATCCCCATCCTCCTATGCCACCTGGGAGATGAAGGTAGAGACAATCAGGAGTGAAACTGAGTCCAGGAAAACACGAGAGGTGGTGGGAAGGTGTTTTGTAGATTTGGTTTTATGTCATGATCTACTCATTGCCCTGATTTGACTGCTAACGAGTTAAACTTATTTCCCTAAGTCAAGTCTCTTTTGCCCATGGCCATACTAGCGAGTGATTTCTCCCTGTCCTCATCTCATCCCACATGCCTTTCTTGACCAGATGAGGAGGGGAGTGATAGAGCAACTTGGTGGCCAGCAGCTATCTAGCAAATGTTAACACATCACAATATGTGTCTGCTAGTCCTGCAACTTCAAATATTTTGTCGCCATGAAAATAATTCCATGCATTTCAGTTCTTCAAATATCATGACTTTTCCTGGTAAAAGTCTTTATTCATGTGCTCATCTTTGTTTTCTTTTTTTAATTCAGGATCTGCACTCTGGCAGGGCTTTGTCTGAGTCATCCCTATACTCACCTTCAAACTAGGGGACTCTGCTGCTCCAAGCTTTACATGGAAGACCTGGTACTTCTCTGGGCCTTACATTACAGCATTCATCCAGTCTCCTCAGATCACTGCTCATTGCTCCATTTCTGCCTCTACAGATCTCTGCATCAGTCTAGTATGTAACTGTTCTCAGTTACCTACTAAAAAACCGTTTCTCCAGGTTCCTTATCCTATATTTCTGATAAGAAAATTCTTTACCGTTTTGCAATCTAGATTGAGGACCTTTTTGAATCCATCTGGGAACTCAGCCTTGTCTCACATGCCATTCATATTCTGGATCCAGATAAGGAAAAAAAACTTTGTACACTCTTCCTCCTACAGCTCACCTGCATTTATTGCCATGATGCATATGGAAAGATCTTTACCTACCCGCACCTCCAAAACCTGTCAGGTGCACCTACTGGCTACCAACTACTGTACTTGCTGTCCAACCTTACCTCTTGGTCAAAGAAAACATTCATACGTGGACTTCAACTAGATTTGACAAAATTTCGTAATGTTGCTACAACAATTAGAAGTTTCTCTGCTCAGGAGCACAGAGCACACTTGCTTCTATTTACAGATTTTGCAGATGGACAAAGGCATGATGCAACAGTTGTTCCATATCAATTTACACAGTCCTGATGTAAATTTAAAAACCAGATATTTAAAAATACAGATTATAGAACAAAGAAAAGCTCTTAACCACCATTAAATGAACCAATTTATATAGTACAAATGATCAACACTGAAGACAACTTGTTTAAAATTAAATAAATCAGATCTCTTACCATTGGCAGTCTGGATTGAAGCATCTGGAGATCATCATAACCATAAATCTGCTTAAAGACAGATAAAAATACAACATTATAACACTTTTTTCTGATCCTGATCAGTCTGGGGCTTTGAACTGAGTTTGACTTAATTCCATTCTGTGTTAAAGGTCTACAGTTCTATATCACATTGTGCTATCAGGGGGCATTGTAGCATTTCAAGAATAGCTGAACTAAGGTTAAAAAGGCTTGTTACTCTGATGCTGTTTCCTGGTGACAACATCCTCTGGGGAGAGTTTGACTATGCCATCTTCAGTACAGTTTTGACAGACACATCATTCGTGAACTTATGAAAAATCTACAGGGCATTCAGAATTGGGAGTAAGAACAACAGCCCTCTTTGCTGTAATCATTGCTTCATAGAGCAGTAAGATTAAAGAGTTGCTAACTTGACCACAAAGCAACCTATAGTACCTCCTCACATTCAGTTTGACATAGAGAAGTTACTGGCATAAAGTTTCTGATTCAAAAAACAGATAACCAAAATATACATTGATGCTGGTCAGACATCAAAAAGCTTTGTGCAGTCTTTCAAACCATGGCAGACAGGATACATGACACATTTCAGTTATTACTATGGCAAATCCATTCCAGCAGCACAAACCTAAAGGATCCTAAATTTATTCAAAGGGCTCAAAACCTGGTAACACTGAAAACCATAGCAACACCCATGTTTAGCTTCAACAGCAGCTAGATCAAGTCTGTACCAACAGCTCTGCAGTAAGCCCCTATGGAACATATTTCAGATGTACTTTAGCATTTGGAACAAGAATTCCAGGTGCCACCAGAAATGCCTTGGCATAGACAGTAGCAGGTCTGGAGGGCCCATTTGTGCCAAGGGCTAAGAAATTAAAGACAGAAACAATGAAACTGCTTACTGGGTAGGCAGGCAGAAGTCCTCCAGGTCCCACAATATACTGGTTATGCAACAAGGGTGGTACACCTTGGGGCAGGTTTGGGGGAGCTTTGCCTGTAGAATCAAAATACAGATACTTTAACAAGCCTTTAGAAAAGAAAAGGCTTCAGCATTGAGACAAGATAGCTCACAAGTTCTGGCAGCTGCACTGTCTTAACTTACAAAGAACAGATTTTGATCTGTTTGATGAATATGCTCAAAATAGCCTGAAGAGTTTAACCACGCCTCAAGGGAGGGAAAGGAAGGCTGCTAAAGAGTGAAAACAGTCCTATCAGAGAATAGCCTGATTTTGTAATTTACTTTGTCCAAGGGGATTAGAAGAAATACAGAAATTTCTCCTTTCCTCAGTCCTTTCCTGAAGGCAAATTTAGAAATTGTTCTCAACCTGAGAGAGCAAATTCTGTCCTTTCATTTTCTGCTCTGTCAACACACTCCCTTTAACACCAACAATGGACTGAAAAGCACTAAATGTTGCCAGCATACTTTCTGTGGGTGACTCACTAAAGCTAGGAATAGCAAAGAGAAGACTGAAATTGTTTCATCTGCGTTCACGAAGCAGTGCTAGGAAGCAGAACAGTATAAGAACAAGGCACTTTGGCCAGTCATCAGGCACCTCATTTACGAGCTGAAGAAATGCAAAATCCTTCTCTAACTAAGCCTGATCCTTAGTATTACATCACTCACTTCTCTCCATAGGATTTCCTTTTAGCAGTTCAAATTTATCAGAGAAGAAAGAGAATTTAGCATAGCTTCCACTTCAGTGCAAGAAGCCTGCCAGCTCTCTTTCTCCATGGACCCTCCTTCTGAAGTGCTATTTGCTGTGCAATGACCCAAACATTTTTTCCTTTCTGTAGAAGTGGCAGTAGGGATGTGACATATGATAATGAGGACCCTGCAGTATATTCTGATACTGCCAAATGAATTCAAGCCACAGAAAACACTGAAACCAAAGCTAACATGAACTCATACTCGGGAGCTGATCACAACTTGGAATACAAACTGGGTGAATTTTCTAGCCCAAAACTTCCCAAGTCAGTACTGCTCTGGTGTGTATTTGTAAAGCTCTTTGGCGATGGAATATGCTATATAAATGCCACATAACACCCTAACAAATACTTCAAATACACAAAACCAGGCAACTTTATTTCACAAGCCAGCAAATACAGCATGCTGGAAATGCTAGTGAAGAGTGTGGACTTCTTAGCGTTGTTACGGCTGGTGAGATGCTCAACTGACAGCCCTGCTGACTGAAATCCTCTGTCTATCCACGTGATCTGTCAGTATTGCCAACCTGAAGACACTAAGGGAGCTGCCCGTGTGGTAGCAGCTGGTATAGACACACTGGTAACACTCAGGCCAAGGCTGTTTGTAGTGTTCATACTGCTTGCCATGCTGACAACCGAGGAGGTGGTGCTAGTGGCTGAGGTTGAAGCAGTTGAAAAGGTTGTTGAGGGCTGGAGCGAAGTTGTGTTCTCAATACTAGTGTGCTAGAAAAGGAGACAAAAAGAATGAGGATCACAGAGCAAATAAACCACAGTGGAAGATGCTGGGAAAAAGGGAAAAATTAAAAAAACAAATAAACAAACAAACAAAAACCTTTAAAATAACAGCAGCACATGCAAAAGATACGTGTTACCTATGTACCAAGCAAGCAACTAAGTTGAATGCTTGTAATGCTTTTGTGATTTAAAGAAAATTATTGTATGAGAGCGAAATTCAAATTGCTGTATCATCACAAAATCATACTACAGTAACTCAACCATAACATATATTATTCTACCACCTGCACTTTGTCAGTTAACCTCTCCAGTGGAGACAGGTAACAGTCCACGTTTTGGATACATTTCAGATTGCCACTTTGAAGTTTGTTTATTGGTTGTTTTTTTTTTTTCAATAAACATAGTTACAAGCAAAATTTTTTTTTTTCATGTCATCCCCCACTAGCTGGCATGACGATTTCCTTCACAGCTGTGTCACTGCCAAGTCTCTGTCATAGCCATCTAGTACAAATCACAAGTGGTAATCACTTTTTTCCCACTAGAGGGCTGACAGTCCTTCCCTGCAGTAAGGCTCTTGTTTTGGTTCTTAGGGTACTGGGACACACCAAACTTTATGAGAGGGTCCTAATTATGAAATAAACTGAAAATACGCCAATCATCTGTTGAAATACTAACCGGACTTACCACGTGTGATGTGCTTGAAGACAACACTGAGGCAGGAGAGAGGCTGCTTGGATGACTGGAAAGGGAGCTGGAAGGAAATTGTAGAGAATTAACACAATTAATTTTCCCTAGAACTACTTTTAACAAATATAGATATGCAGTAGGACATTTGTTAAAGAATAAAAATTCTAGGTTTGTGTGCATATATACATACACAGACTAGTTAGAGAAAAAATTATTTGTAAGGGTGTGTGTATACACCTATATACAGAGACATGTATGTGTCTATATGTATATAGACATCTCTAAAGGCACTTTTTCCTTTAATTAGTATCCTATTACCTTTTAATGAAAAAATTAAAGTACAGAGTCACTATTACTAACAAGAAACATCTAAAACACCATTCATTTGTATTTTCCAATTTACTGTGTCTTCAGAAAAATTATAGTTCAGGAATCATAAGCTGCAGGAATCATATAGCAATGACTCCATGACACATGAAGACCAAAATCAAAATAAGACTCACAGAAGCACAAGCCCTGTTTCTCATTCTTTCCCTGCTGCTGCTTGCCATGGTGGACAGGTTTTAAGTGAGGCAATGCTTTGGTTTGACACACTATGGTATTTCTCACATTTTGAGCTGTATAACGTTAACTCAACCAATTAGAACTGCAGGGTATTTGCCCCATAACTTATCCAGAGATCTTCAAATGTCTCCCTGAAAGGTGACTGAAACTAGCTCCTAAATATTTACATTGACGAGTTATACCTTGTGTTTGAGGTCAAGAACGCAATCTACTGTATGCAATACTGTATGCAGTATGCAATAAACCAAATGAACATTGAACAAAGGTAAACAAAAAGAAGATATAAACACATGTACAGTTTGATGCTCAAAAAAGCCCCTCCTTATTAAAGAAGAAGCAAGAGAGATCCTAACAATAAAATTACTTTAGTGCCCTCACTGGAAATAGCCACAAGAAAACACAGCAGTTTTCATACCAAAGCTGAAGGCTACATTACATGACCTAATTTAAGAGCAAACACTTCTGGTAGGTTTTCATGGTGTGGGCCCAGAATAAATCTTGGCAGCTTTGTATTTTAACTTTGATTACTTAAAACTGTCCACCATCTGCAGTAATTACAACACCACCACTTTAGGCAGCAAGAGAAACAGTAGTTCAGCCCAAAATAAAGAGTTTTATACCACTCCCTCACCCACTCTTTCCAGTTCTTTTAATAAACCTTAATTCACCATCTGACCTATGGTAGCGACACAGACCACAGTCACCAGCTCTATCAAGTCAGATACATTTGGAATTCAGGTATCACAATGACAGCTGAAACTTGGTATCTGTCCAACAGCATTGAATCCCAACTGAAATTTCCATCAATGCATACAGCTTTTTAACAAATCAATGTGGGCAGATGTCTCTAATGTAAACGGAATAATTTTTGTTTGATATAGTTGCTATTTTATTCAACAAAAATTACTAGAGTGTTAGAAGAAAATAAACTATGTCCTAGCTGTGAAACAGGAAAAAAATCCCAGGTATCCCACCACATCAGTCTCTTATATTAACAAATAAAGGTGAGTATCAAAAATATAACTCAATCAATACAGCTTCAGGATGTCACCTGACTGAGAGTGAAGCTCACGTAACAGGCATTCACAAAATCAGACAGACATGCAAATAAGCTGAACCGTACTAGATGCACTTCCAGGAACATCAATCTGATATTTCAAACTATCTTACAGAAACATCTTAGAAAAAGAAAACATACAGTTCCCCTGCGAAATTATTTCTGGATTTTAATACAAATATAAATAAAACTACACAATTTCAAAATTGGCCATGAAGTAAACTGTTAAGGAATGATTTCAAACATTTGACACTGAACAAACAGTAGACACAAGCTTGAGGGCAGCAGCTTGAGGGCAGCAGCTGCTCTGCCATTAGGAGGCAGCCCAGAGCTGACACTTCACAACCAGAAACATTTTGTTCTCTTCTGAATCTCTCTCCTAATTCTGGTTCATGTCAGAAAAGGGGACCCTGGTGCCTGACAGCCCCATACGGAATCACCCTTATACCTGTCCTCATACCTGTCCTATTCTCAAAACTGAACCCCTCTGCTTATCACAACTATACTGTACCTGCTCAGCTGGGAGAGTGAGCTGCTGGCCAGATCACTGGATTGAGGCAAGCTAGGCAATGCTGCCACGTGCTGCGATGAAGGCAGAAGCGACGCCGTGGTGGACACCACGCTGGCCAGAGAACCAGCTGAAGGTAGTGAAGGAGCAGGCTCTGTCTTAGGTGCTGGAACTGATGCAGTAGCTGCAAAAAGTTAAAGAGAGGCATTCAAATTAAAATTCCAGCATACGTGACATCCCAGCCTAGATGCAGCAATGCAGCAGCATTTTCCCCTCAGTCTAAAAAAAATCTGACCATTAAGAACTGGTGACCATATCAAGCAGTTAGGCTATTAAGGAAAATTCAAGCACAACTGAGCCAATATTTTTTCCCTTTAAGTGCTCTATTTATAATAGATTTACAATTATCACTGCTACACATGTAGTAAATTAGTCTTCTGCACTTCACCTGCCACTGTCTGGATTACTAACTAATGCTCACAAGTCATTTTAAAATTCCTTGCTTTTGGTTCAGCCAACACAAGTCATTTGTGCCTTTTCAAGGCACTGTACAAATCTAGTTTTACCTACAGTTCTGTTTCTTCATTCCGAACTACACAGCACCTTGGAGGATCAAGAATGAGATTGCATTATGTACCCCCTGAGTACAAGGGTACATAACAGTTTGGCATATTCAGTCAAAAGTTACTATAGTAGACTAAAAGAAACTACAATGAAAGGCCACAATTAAGCACAACATTAAGCATTTTTAATAGTTAAGAGATTGTCAGATATTGACTCACTTTATTTGAACTAGATAATAAAAAGTGTTAGGTTTAATCTTATACTTTTTGGGCTACACAGAATGAAACTTGTTTATAGGATCTCTATATTGTAATAAGATGTTTAACAATTCTACTGCCCAACATGATTCCCTGTTGTTTCACTTATCTCTTCTCCTACAAAAATATTAGAGAAATTCACTCACCAATAAAACTGAGAAAAGAGGAGAGCCCTGCTTTGTGCTGGGCCATGTTCCCACACCACACCAGGGACTACTACCCAGTGGATCATCACTAATTTGTAACGTATGTGAAGACATTTGTAGACTGGTCACCAAACCAAAACTAAATACACACTCAGAAGTTACACATTAGAGATTGTTCACTTTACTGGTTTGATCTCCTAGCTGAATGAGCCGAGTCAGCTTGTTGGGTTGCAATGCAAACAGGAATCAAGATGTCTTGGCCATAATTATGGTAAAGAAAGAAATCCAAGTGATAAATGTAGTTATGAAGGCAGCAACTCTATCACCTAACAGCTCCTGGGAAAACTCACACAAAAAAGGAGACAATAACATTTAAAACGCTCAACATATTTTGAGAAGGGTTCCCATCTTGACAGAAAAGTAAGATGTCCTCAACGCAAGGGACAGAATCACCATCTTAAGATCCCTTATAAGATGCCTGAATGCAGTATGCAAGACAAAGAAAACCAGGAGACAAACAGGTTGGTTGGAAGTTAATACATCTATCATGGTCTGAACTAAGGGTTTGGGAAGCTCGAGATCTGGATATTAAAGGAGAAGAACAGCAAAGATGAGAGATGAACAACTAAGAACATTATAGCATATATAGAAAGAAAGCAGTACTTTCAAAAGTTAAGGGAAGTTCAAAATCATTTGGATGAATGAAAGAGACTCAGTGGAAGAAGAAAACAGAAATGCTCTCAAAGGAGAACTGGATTAGGAAAAGGGATTAGTAAAGCCATTACAGAACAATTTTAAAAATATTAGGAAATCTCAGATCTTTGTTTTCTATAGCAAAAGGACAGGTTCTATATTGAATTTCATAAATTGTTTATTAATTCTGTACATGACAGCAAGAAAGCTCTCATGTTGAAAAGCTGTCTTTGTGCATGTCAGTCTTACACGGTAACTCTAGGAGCGTATACACTCCTGGCTCCTTTAAATTCAACTTGGCACTAACAAAACACAGTCCCACTAATGGCCTACCTAAACAGATATTTAAGAGGAGGTTAGACCTAAAATTCAGGTTTTTGAATTCCAAAAGACACTAATTCACACTGCTGTCCTTGAAAACGTCCACAGAGCAGCACAAAGATCAGAAGAGTGAATACTATACTTTAATTATTTTAACTCAAAGTAGAGATGTGCAGGGGTGCTACAGGTCCATGCTACATTAGAAAAAGGCTAAGATGAAGAAACTAACACCTGAGTCAGTACACAGGTATTTTTTGCAAGGTATCAAGAAACTCAGCAGAGAGAAGGTGTCTCTCACCTTTATACCCTGCAGGCTTCTAATAGAAATATAGAATAGAACTATACCTAGTGAGAGGTGCATTCAAAGAATGTGACTTCATTTCATTACAGGCAAAAGCTGTTTGCAGCTTTTCAACTCAGAAATGGAAAAACTGCTAAGAAATTTCATATTAATTTTGTATTTTGTATTTTTATTTTATATTAAATAATTTCTGGCAGGTAAATTCAAAAGGAAAACCAGCAGCAAAGCCCCTTCCCTAATTCTAAGGCTGTTTAGGTTTGTAGATTTAATAGAGCTGCCTTCATATTTCAACTGCAGTCAAGAAGCAAGCAGTATTATATGCACAAATAAAGTCAAATGGGTCAGCAATAAATTAGTCACAGAGAACAATATAAAACCTTAAACCCAATGTGACTACTACGCTTGTGTGCACAGTAAGTAGCAAGGAACAATCAGAAAGTCCTGTGCTCAACCAAGCTTTGAAAACTTACTGTCAAGTGTTGCCTGTGTTCTAACACCACTGTGCCCGTTCTGTAAACAAAGAAGAAATAATTAATAAATCATCTTAGAGGTATATTAAATCTTCAGACTGAATCACACATTGAACATGCTTCATGCAAAATTCTATATTCATACTAAACTGAACTACAAGGCAGAAAATTAAATTTTTACTGCCTTTTAAAAAAACCACATCATAAAGCTGTCTCAGGTGCAAGGTGTCCTGAACATAGAGAATCCCATACAATGCCCATAAAACACCCATCAGCAGCAGACCTTCCCATGTACTGCATATAACATTCACTTCAGGTTCACACCAATATGAAAGAAAGAATTGCATTAACATATAGGAAATGGTTGTGCTTTTGATCTAATGTAACTCACAATTTTAACTATCCAAGTTACACAGAGACGCCAATTTTTTTCCATTGAAAGATAAGACTTGAGAAGCACCAGTTGTTTTTTGGATAACGCTGGAGTACAGAAGTGGATAGTCTATGCTTGATCCTCACCAGTACATACGAGCTAGTGCAGAAGACAAGTGTGACTGAGCCAACACATAACAAAGGCCAGAAGTAAATAAACTTACAAACTCTCACAAGATCCTAAAACATTTAATAAACTCAGTTCTCTTAAAACAAACCTACATTCCATATATAAAGAGAGCAGGTGTGTTTGGATCTCCCAAGAGATTCTCTGTCCTATATTAGACCTCTCCCTGTGCATATTAAAATGAGACATGAAACTATTTCTCACTGGTATTTAAATACAAGAGAAAAGTAATGCTGAAGAGGCCAAAAAAATTTGTGATCCATTTGCTAGGTGACATATAAATTTAATAAATAATATAACTTTGTATAGAAACTGTCAATTTATGGCAAAATGCCAGGACTAATATTTACATACAGAGACAGTTCCTTCTTTAAAAGCTAAGCTTTAAGAGCTAAGGAAACTCCCATAGAATTTTAAGTGTTACTTAAAAAAAAAAAAATCAAAAGACAATCTAAGATATCAAAACCCACAAAATCAGAGGCTCTTATATCCCATATACAGTATGGCCAAAAATGACTACACACTAGGAAAAGCAAAAACAAGAGGGTGGGCTTGGGAATCAAAAATACCACCTGGCTTGGTTAAAGCATTAATGTATGCAGGTAATACAAACCTAACACAGGTAAGAATATCTCCCCTTTTAAAGGTCTGGTTTCTGCAATGGACTCACCGTAACTGCAACAGGGGTTGGTTCAGATGGAGCCATGGAGCTTTGGTACGCTATCCTGCTATGCACAGAAGTCTGCTCATAGGAGGAAGTTGTTACTGGGCTAGTGCTCTGGGATGAGCAGGTCAGACTAGAAGAGCTGATGGCAGAGGTTGTGTAGGTGGAGTCCTGTACTGTATTGGATATTGGCAAAGAGGTATTCAAAGGATCACTGGAAAACAGAATTATTTATCATCTTGGTCAGTATTTCAATTACCTTCATGAAAATATCAGCTCCCACACAGTTATCTAGAATTATTTTAAACATGCAGAAAAATCTACAGTATTTATATTAGAAAATTCAAGAATGTAAAATAGAAATCATAATACTAATTTGGGCCCCACTAACCACTGCTTCAAAATATCAACTGCACTAAGCACCACTCACCTTCCTTGTTCCAGCCCAACCAAGACAAGAATTTACACAAAAGCACTTTTCAGTCATGTTACTTCTGTCTTTTCAAAGGATAAATTAATGATCATAATCTTTCTTTTTTAAAACAAGCAGATTGATAAAGTCTAGCATATGATGAATAGCCACAGAAGAATTCTTTTTACAGTAGAATTCTAATGCTACAGAATGAACTACGTTAAGAGCTAAAAAATACTTTATAACGTGCAGGAGTTTCACTTTCCAGTTTAAATATCATATATAAAACTAAACGTTAATGTGAAAATGCATTTTTATTAATATTTCTGAATTAACTTAAGGAAGCTTTTTACTGATGCCCGTTCTCAATGAATAAGGAATTAAAATTGGTTTACTGGTAGACTGGCACTTATCACTGACTATTTTAGCATTCCAGTAAGGGCTTCTGTACACAGAAAGCCTAGCTTCTTTTCTCATCCCATAGAAGCATCAGATGCATAATCTGGTGAAAACCTACTAACATACATATATGGTATAAAGGCCAACTCCCCTGGATCAGATGGAGAAAAATGTGGGTTGTGAGGAACAAACCACTCAAAAAGCTTGAAAATCTGGGCAATTAAACATAGGAAAGAAATTCTATAAAGATTATATTCTATTAAGGTTATTTACATTCATGTCATCTCCAGCTTTGAATCTACCCATCATGGGAGATTTTGGTTATCATTAGAGAAGAAATTTATCACTGAAGATACAATCCACAGAAAACAAGTCATCGTATTTTCCCATCACGCTGTAACCATGTCTTGATGTTTTTGACACAAACTTGACCCAACCCTTCAAGAACACCTGAGAATGCAGGAGGGCAACTCACACATACTTTACAGATTTTGAGTATAAGCTATTGTTGGTTGCCTGGTTGGTATTCTCACTGCTTGAAGTTGATCCAAACTCTGGGAGTGTAGGCTCTGATCCAAACTCAAGAGCTCCAAACTGAACATTTAACCCTGTCACATCTGCTGATCCAGGCATCTCCACTGCAGAGGCAGGAATCTTAGAGGAAGAAAAAAAGCCATAATTCCTTTGCATGCATCTGCAACCTGAAATTAATCCACTGATTCTGCCCTAATCTGGAGCTGAATGAGTAAACTATACTATTCTACAATATCCAAGTATCATCTGTGCACATCCCTCCCCCTCCACCAATATTCATATTGTGGCTACTAGGTCAATCTAAAAAACACTCAACAACAGCCATTTTCTATACAGAGCAACCAGGTAAGTGCTTGCAAAAGATATCACCACTGTATTTTGGACCTAATAACCATCCAGCTTAGTATTTCCCTCTTTGTAAACAAGAAATATACCAAGGTCTTTGCTCTCCCTCTCCCTAGAAATTTACATAAAATATATACCAAATAGAATCATAGAATCATTGAGGTTGGAAAAGAATATTCAGATCAAGTCCAACTATGAGACCCAGCAGTAACAAGCCCTAAACCATGTCCCTAAGCACCTTGTCTTCACATCTTTTAAACAGTTCCAGGGATGGTAACTCCACCACTTACCTGGGCACCCTGCTCCAGTAATTGACAACCCCTCTCAGTGATGACATTTTTCCTAATACCCAATTTAAACCTTTCCTAGCGCAACTTGAGGCTGTTTCCTCTTGTCCTGTCATTAGTTATCTGGGAGACCAATCTCCACCTGTCTACACCCTCATTTCTAGAGAGTTATCAGGTTCCCCCTGAGTCTCCTTTTCTCCAGGCTGAGCCCCCGCAGCTCCCCCAGCTGCTCCTCAGACTTGTGCTCCAGACCCTTCCCCAGCTCTGTTCCCTTCTCTGGACATGCTCCAGCACCTCAACATCTTTCTTTTGTGAGGAACCCAGAACTGGACACAGGATTTGAGGTGCAGCCTCACCAGTGCCCAGTACAAGGGGACAGTCACTGCCCTGGTCCTGCTGGCTGCACCACTGCTGACACAAGTTTTTGTGGTTTTTACATTTACTAAGGACAAGCCACCACTCAAACACCCACCTTGGATGCTGGAGTTATCCTCCGTTTTGGTGGTTTTATCTGTTTCTGCTGGGTTTGATGAACAGTCACTGCCTGGTTATCCATAGAGATAGTGGGGAGCTGTAACATTTTGCTAACAGCTGTGGAGGTGTCTACTGGTGATGGCTCTCGGAGTTTAACCTGGGAGGAGGATGACTCCAGCCCAGGAGGAGGAACAGGAACCACTTGCATTTGTTGTTGCTGTCGCTGGGTCAGCTGGCTCAGAACTGGAGATGGCTCAGGCTGGGATTTAAAGTCTGGTCAGTGTTGGGAAAAAGATATATCAAAATTAAAGCATTAAAATCTGTTCTTCACAGTTCTACTCTTTATGGACAAATCTGGGTGATACTTAAGAGTTATGATTCTATAGCATGTGCAAGTCTTCTCAACCATCACATGACTTTTACACTGATCATTACTACTCTAATAATAATAAACACAACAGTTGATACACCTTCTACTTTAAATTAACATCTGCAGCCAAGCATTATTTAGATTTTTCAAAAATATGAAAATAAACCTATCTACACAATCACAATATTATCACACACAAGTCCTCAAAAACTGTTATGGATTATTTTAATCAAACACTTCAAGTTTCACTACAATTAACTGTGCTGATAAAACGTGATTACTTCCGAGGGGTAAAGATTTGAAATTTAGAGGTATTATGAGTTGTGATTTCGTACCCCTGCAAAGAAGATTTAAAAAAATAGAAGGTCTTCTACCATCTCATAACAGCTGAGAGTCAAAGAGATGCTGGACATGGACAGGTTTTTTCCCAAACCTGTGTTTTTCCCTTCCATTTTTTTCAGATGTTGAAAGCCACAAAGTGACCTAAAGCACTGGTTAACCACCACAGAGATCTAGAGCATTTCCAGTGTGAAAGGTTCTTTTATTGAGTTGGCTAAGTCCATTTGAAAGCATTAAAATATACATAAACTTTTTTTTTATTTTTAGAATTTCTGCATGTCAAAGATAGTAATTTGTACCAATGGCTGCTTATCTATACATAAACACATACACAAACACATGAGAGATACAAGCGCAATCCTCTTTACAGGGAGAATACTGCTAAGATCTACACTGCAGAAACCAAGTTTCTGTCATTTTCACTGTTGATACTAATTTTACCCAATTATGTGAAAAATTCATACAATCATAAATATACAAAACAAGTAACCTGATTCGTTCACAGCACACTAGGGAAAGAAAACAGAGGCGTGATGTGCATTATGAAGAAATTACATAGTACTCATTCAGAATTCATGTAATGATTAGAAGAGAAAATTTGGGAAAAAAAATAAAATACAGTACACAACCTTACACTCAGCTAAAAGCAGCACAGGTACAATGAAAATAAGTCTTTTCCAGCATTTGTTAAAGAAGTCACCAGTGAAGTTCCACGTAAATATTCAAATACACTAAATCAAAGATGTTATTACATGGAAGGCTCAATAACTTTAAATATATAATGACATTTATGGATAGGCTTAAGTTCAACAAAACTTAGTTTATGATACAGTTGTGATGTCTATCACCAGCAAATAAATATAACTTCCAATGTTGTAACTAATTGTATTACTAGGATTACACTTCTTAGGAAAAGTGTTCCATTAAGGTAATTTTAAACTGTCACTGGCATTAAGAAATCTTACTGGCTAATAGAGAGAGAAAGAGACAAGAAGCTGTGCTGAAGTACTTACCAAACTGACTGAGGACTGAGGACTGAGTAATAGGTGGTTTTAGATCCCAGGATGACGCAGCAGCTGTGCTAGTGGTGGCAGAACTGCTATTGGTTTGTTGAGAGGTAAACTGACCCAATCCTGGTGATTTCAATTGGTCCAAGATTTGGGAACCAGTAGAGTTTGCCAGCTTAGAGGATCTGAGTTCTCCAAAGCCAGAACAAAGAACTGCCGACTACCAAAAGACAAAGAAGAAGAGAGGAAGGAGTGGAGTTAATTTTTTAACTAATAATTGAACATAATTGTAGGGTCAATGTCTACAGCTGCTACGTGGCAGCAACTAAAATCTTTTCAGACCTAAATTACTAACAAATGACCAGTAAAAACTTCCACCACTGTAATCTCAATACTATTAATTTACTTGAATCCACACATCTTAAAATATGATGGATTTACTAATAGCTGGACTGATTTTCAAAGAATAAACACCTCATCTCAGACCCTCAAAACTGACTCAGAAATAGGCATGCTCCCATAAAAAGCAATCAAATATGTTCTTGGAAATAACACAGTTTTCTGGCCTAGAACTCTTAACTATAAACAAATTATTTTATCCTACATTAGCAAGCAATAAGCAAATCTGTTTTCTAATAAAAAAATTAATAGAACAACTGCATGTAAACCCAGGAATAACTACTTAGGAAAATGAAAGAAAGTAACTTTTTTTTTGGTGGGGGGTGTGTGTGAAAAGAAGGAATGATATTCTTCATTTTCAACTTAATTCCTTAATTTTACAAACACCAAAACACCTCATGAAATGACCAGCACTGGAAAAGTTGTTTAACCTGAAATATTTACTCATGAACAATATTTGGAAAACATAATATTTAGAAAGCGTAACATAATTTTACCAGACTTTGAGGAGAGTAAGAGTTGACAGCACTGGAGCTGCCAGTTCCTGATGCCATCTGGGTGCTGTGTTGAGAATTTGTGAATACTAAGGCTTGGCCAAAGGTCTGCTGCTGGGGAGCCTCAAATGAGTTGCCTTCTGCCTCTTGGGTAGATGTCACTGGCTTTTGAAGTAGTGTCACCAAATCAATGCTGTAAAACAAAGTGAAATTTGGCTGAAATTAACACAGTGATTAAACTCTACTGACACTGAGGAAAGCCCTAACAATACTAAAGCTGCCATCCCAGAAACAGAATTATTACTGATTAACAGTCTTTTCAGTTGTTTTTTGTCTATCATACAAAAGAGACAGAAGAGATAATTTTGCCAGCAAGAAACAAACACAAAAAACCCCCTCAATTTGAGTGGATGAACCAGAACATTTTCTAGCATAATTTGAGGGACATCCACTGGAAGAACAGACTAAAGAACAAATTAATATAATATCTTTAAGAAAGAAAGGAATATAAACTACAAACCACCTGATACCATGCCTCATGCAAATCACATCTATATTATATGGAAAATTTTGCTGCAGTACAGCAGAATCAGGACATTTGGGACCATTAGCCTATTTAGTTTTCAAATCTCATGCTATCCAACTATCAAAGTCTTCATCACTAAACTTTAATGTGCTGACTCCACAACATCACCCAACATTTGAAGACAAAGGCAAGTAAAGGAAGGCTGCAACCGACATATTATTTGTTCTTGATCTTAACTTTCTACCATCAGCAAAGGCTTGTAACTGTGATGTTTCCCAGGGAATTCACCTTTTTGCCAATGCAAGCTTTCATTTAACACATTTGACAAAGCACTACATTCTGAACACTTTCTGTATATACAAAAGCAGCCTTTCCATTTTCTGGACACTAAAGCCAGAGTTTCCCTTTCAACAGCAAAAAACTTTTCTTCCCAGCTACTTTTCTTCCTGCCTGTAAGCAGTCCTGATGCAGAAGATGTATTATGCTCACACATTTAGTAAGTTTGTCTCCACTTTCAAAGTCAAAAACATGTAACTCAGGAATTCACAGCAACAATAATTTGTAAACAAGGTTTTTTCAATTTTGAGATGAGTTTGACCAATCTCTGACAGAGCTTTTATTCAATATTTCAAGTGTGCAAGCTAACATTGCTTTATCAAGGAGAAGGTTTTTAAAGTATAGGGAAAACATGGAAGAAGAGCTTACCTTTGCCCAGGAGTCACGTGATTCTCAGCTGGAACAGAGGATGCAGTGAAGACTTTTGTTTCAGAAAGCTGAAAAAGAGATGGGAGAACAGAAGAGGGGGAGGTATTTTAATCCCACACATTCTCACACTTCCCTCTTGCAACATCTGCAGAAATTCCATTTTGGTCATGCACTTTCAAGATAAAAGTAAAGTCAAACTACCAGTACAAACAGCTGCTCTGAAGCTCTGCTTAAAAAGACAAAAATACATAGCCAAATTTCAGTAAAGCCTTCTCCACAGAACCAAGTACCTATTTAATTAGAGGGCTAGGTTAGGAAATTTGACCTACTGGAAACACATACCAGTATACAACAGTATACCAATGTAACTACATCAGTTTGGAAAACAGTTTAACTGAAAAAGTCAGTAGAAAGTAATTAATGTGCTAAACCACGACAATGTGGCAGCGATTGTATCATCAGTGTGCAGACAATTTATGGCTCTGTAGAGCAACACTGATACATCATGTTGCACTGGTCCCACTCATTTCATGTAACCTTGTGTCTGACTTTTCAGCTCCTACCATCAGCAGAGGCAGGTAAATACAGGTGGGTACAATGAACCAGCGTTCATGGTTCCTTCTTAGCAGCTCTCTTAGAAGTGGCAATAACGTCTTAGTAACTGAGTGCTCTAAGTGCCGTAGTCAGAAAACAGTAACAAAATGAGGGACGTGTAATTGCTGACACTGTAACAAGTCAGACCACTCACTGAAGAAAACTGCACTGTTTTCCCCATGGTGTTGCAATAAAGAGAGACAGGCACCTGGGGAAATGGACCTGATTGGGACTTCGGGGAAAAAGAGGGGGGAATTTTTTTTTGCTGTGTGGTTGGATTTTTAAAACAGTTTTCCTCGTTTAAAAAGAAGTACGTGAACAGCTACAACTTCCTAGGTCTAATTTGTTTCTATTGACAGGAGTACTTGCAAACCAGACTAGGTGTTAAGCCAGTACAGGTTAGGTTTAGCAAGGCAGAGATATGCATGTACAATGCTTATATTTTAAATTTAATTTTAACAAAATCATCCTTCATTCCTTTGATGTAGTCTTGTTTTTGACTGAAAAATAACTGACCTATTCAAACACTTACAAAGAACACCTTTAGAATGTGCCATTTGATACAGCTCTTCTAGGAAATGATGCATTTTTAATTGCATACGTTGCTAGCAGCCCAGTTTAAAGGACATCATGGACATAAGCCAATTTCATCTGCCATCCCACAGGCAGCTCAACCGAAAGCTTGTGTATCCCTGAACATGGACATCTGATAGGGATTCTCCTCTGAAACACTGCAGATTTAAGAAGAGCACAGAAGGGCTAACTGGGAGCAAATCACCACTCAGAGGCAAAGTACTGATGTTTCACATACTCTCCCAGCAATCTCTTACAAGCAGCACATGAGGCCATGAAGAGATCAGTACTACCACAGTTTGTCTTTCCATTTCTTGCCCTTCCCTTGCTGCCAACACAATGCACTGTAATGCCTCATTTCTGGATCACCTGTCCTGAGATTAATGCTGACAGCCCACAACTCTATGTACTGACCAAAACAAAGAAAGAACATTCCGCTTAAGTACATTTCAGTTAAAAAGGTTGTTCCTCTATTGTTTAGTTCTTTCCCCACTGTGTGTTTTATTTTAGAGTAATGTGTACTATACTTTCTGGGGTATTGTGATATTTCTGCATTACATGGCACAAGGAGGTCAGCTAATGGCACAGGCAGCACACTATGGTCTGCAATCCTTTGGTTAAATATTAAATGCTTTGTAATGTCAACAGCTTCTTATATTCACATAACCCAGGAAAAGACTAACCATGCACAAAACACTGACAAGTCCCAAAAATTAAGCAAATCAAGGAGACTAAGGATGTTTGTGACAATGTAAAAGCATGCTTGATGTGTGAGACAGCGAATGTTCTCTACAGGTGAACCAACATGCAAACAAAAGTCTCCAGCTACCAGCTCAGCTACACTGAGGTTTACACTACAACCCTGTAACAAACTCACTGCCACAAGGTCCAATCAAACACTTAATTCAGGACTCTGCAGGGATTACAGCATTCGTCTAAACACGTATTTTGTGCTGCGGCAGCTGAAAAGTTTTATTACACAGATATATTTAGTATTTCTTAGAAGTAGTGTTTTCAGCTCCTAGCCAAGCCATTATGCTCGCTGCAAACTACACTCACAAATCTTTCACTGAGGCTCTGGCATTTTCCCAGAACTGAACAAACGGTTGTGAGCCATTTGCTGGTGTTGGCCTCACAGGGTTATGTCCTCCATCTGCAGTGAAATGCCTGTGTTTTCCAGCGTCTGTTCCTATCACAAAATCATTCTCCAATCACCAAACAGACAACATACTTGACAACTAAGCTACCAGCTCCTACAGGAGTAGAGGAACAGTGAGGAGAAGAGGAAAAGATACTCCAGCATCCTCACAGAAACTCAACATCAACAAATCAGAAATAAAAAAAAGCTTATTACTGTTTTGGTATGATGTACTGAAGTTAAAGAAATTAAAACAAGTTCTTATGCTGCTTCCTGGTGAAGAAACCTCTTCCACCAAAACACACTTTCTCTTCCTTTTTTCTTTCTTTTTTTAAAGAAGTGTTGCTGTTGTTTCAAATAAAAACTAGTACAACCAACACTGTAAATGCCTGCCACTGCCCACTTTCTGGCAATTTGTATTTATTCTATTTTTCACCTTTGGACAGTTTCTATAGTTAAACTTTACTTTCTTCAGCCAGGAGAGCATGTTCACAATTTTAAGACCAAAATCCAGAGCCACCTACGGTACCTCAATATTTGTCTAGTCCTTCATTGTGCATGCCCTGAATATCCCCTTAGCAAAATACAAACTCCTATTTTCACTACAAGCAGTTTCCATTCTATTTAACAGCATGTTGGCAACCTATTACACTTGCTCAATACCAACTATGAAAGATAAGCACCAGACAGGACTATTAGGTCACAAAGACCTAAATCCTCTCCGGTCAAATAACATTAAATTTCACTCATCTGTTCATAACTTGTACCTTGACTAGAGAACACTACATTTAAACAGCAATATTCTTCAGAAAAACACCTGATCTTTCCCTGTAGACAGCAAATATATCAGCTTCCTTGGTTCTTTTTATCAATAGTCATGCCACTAGAACTGTTTACTACACTTAAATGTGTCGATCCATATTCCAGACACAGGTTCATACTACGTCTCTGCTAGACTAAAATCAGAGTCCATTACATGTTCTTAAAGTAACCCTTTCAGATTCCCTAAACTAAAATCTCCCTCTCAAGGACCTCTTTGATCAGTCATTTTAGGCTATTATACAAAATTTTTCATCTGTAAAAGCAATGAGAAATTTGATTTGGTACTTAAGAATCAAGTTCAGGAATGTCCACATACAGAAATACAGCTCAAGAATGATTAAGAGATGGGGAAGAGTGCTTACAGGCAAAAAGACTGTAACAGCAGCTTTTTGATACAGCATCAGCTCATGCTGAGCTATTCTTTTTCCATCGTCCACTACAATCCTGAAAACTTTTCAGTTGCTGCTTTCCAGACACCAGACCATTGTTCTTGAAGATATGTCTCTATTCCTATAGAACAAGTGGATACTTGGCTATATTAAAGCATTTTTCATTGGAACAGATCAAATCTTGCAGAGCTCCAAATCTCTCTGCATGACTGGTTTACTTTCAAATGTTATTCCAATACTTTTTGGATTTCACAACCATTTTATTAAGCAATTATTTTAGTTTTGCTTCCAAATCATTGATACAGGCACTAGATGGCATCTGGCCCAGGACTGGGTGGGGGGACTAACAGACCTCCTAGAAAAGCCCACATTCAATAAAGGTCCTTCTGTAACAGATTTATTTGCAAGGCAGATTTTTATACACTAATGTGTTTTGTGATAGAATGCAACTGTTTTTAGGAATGGGCTAGAGATTTCAAAATTCATTTGTAAATTATTCAGCTCTAGTAACTAATTAAAAAATATTTCATCCCTAGTCAGCATTACTCCACACCCCATCCATACTACAAATGCTATATTGTACCAGCATCAAACAGGAGTGAGAACAGCCCATAAATTTCCACCATTCTTGCCCTTAGCCCACCTCCTGCATATACTGAAGAAACTGAGGACAGGTTAAAAAAATATGTCAGCTTTCAATGGCATTGATTGATACAGAAAACCTAGGAATTTTAGAGTTTCTTTCAATTATCTCAAAAGATACATCCCTGTCATTAGTTAAGGACAGAGTTTTCATATCAGTTACATGAAACATTCACACATCTCCAGAAATAACACTGACATGCCACCCAACAGGAAGAGGCAAAAGGGAAGACTTCTAAGACAGTCTCTCTCTTCGGAAAATAAACTTGAAATAACAGGTGTTACTTCAAACATTTAGTTTTTGAAAACAACACAAACTCTGAAAACAGTAAATAATCAATTTGTATATCCAACAAGATGCACTTACATCTTCATTCCAGTCTTCTGCTGTCCATTCTTCTATTGAGTTTTTCCATGCTCCTATTATAATCGGGGGAAAGAAAGAAAACAGGTACAAGTTAAAGGCACAGCATTGTGTTTCAATCCTTCTGCTTTACAAGGAATCCTGTTTTCGTTATTAGTGGAACACAAAGCAAGGAGATGGAAGTTGGAAACATATTTGGAAACATGGTTGGAAGCTCAAGGAAACTGATCTGGAGAATTAAAATTTTGGGAGGGAAATACCATCGCTCCTCCATCCCCCCTGCCTTTAATTTCTGATTTCAGGAATTTCTTAGCCACTATGGTACCTGACTAAATTTGCATGAATGCACGTCTGCACCCAGATTAATCCCAAACATTGGAACGTGTGCCCTGTGATGGAGAGAGGTTACCCAACCCTCCCACAGGATCCCCTAGTTTCATGCACGAACTCATACAGAACACTATGCAACCACAACACCTGCTCCAACATCCACAATCCTACTTTCAACACATTAAATTTCAAGACCCAAGATGTGCCTGTTAAGACTACTTTCCAGCCTGTTAACTCTCTCCTCAGAGTAGAACAACTCCAGTTCCTTCCCCTGAGAGAGCAATTATTTTAGAACATGAATAATTCTTATAGTGGTAGCAGAATAGTCTTTAAATTTTCACTGTAGCTAAAAACACTTGCCGTAACTTGTGGCAGAGTTGATTTGGCAAAAAGCATAGTGCACAGCATGCAGAAATGGGAAAACTACAGAAAATAATCTCACAGATGCAAAAACCAGATCCCTTCCACAGGAAACAGCAGGTACAGACATGCAACAGTAATAAAGGGACTGAAGGCCTTGACCACCAGCAGAAGTACAGGGAAGGTTATCCCAACAACAACCAGAGCCTTTGTGTAAACTCTGCAATCATGAGCAAAGAAAACACCAGCACCAAAGTTGGTGCTGCCAGCACCTTGGATGAAGTACAAAAGCAAAATGACTGCTGCTTCAATCATCTCCCTTCACTTAACCAAGACTGAGACGCATTAATCCAGCAACAAGCCCCCAAAGACAGCATCAAAGCCACCTGGTACTAATGCCAGTACTGCATTGGTGCTTCCTCTCGTACCCCGCACCACCACAGCGGGTTTTGGCAGAGAAGGGTTGAGCGGCACCAGTCCAGACAGGCAAATGGGCTGACCACGAAGGTTACATACAGTGGGGGGAAGAGAAGAGGGTTATACCTTGGAATCCAAAATTATTTGTCAGGTCCTGAGCAAGGTAACATCCGTTCTGTGTTGGCTCTGTGGAGCAATATACAGTTGCCTGAAACATCTCATGCTTACATTTCAGCAAACAGCTCCTAACCAGGATGTTTTCACAAATAACCATACTCTGTAGAAAAACTACTACAACACTTCAAATTTCTAGACCAATCCACACATTTCTACAGAAATTTTGGAAAGGAGGACATGCCCAATGAGCAGCAGTTTTTACAAAAACAAGTGATTTTCTTTCCCTTCCCCTGACCAGCACAGAATTCCTTCCCCCAGTATCTCTCCTATGAAGAAGTAGTCCAGGTATTTGCCCTGCTTATATTTCTCTCACACAAGCCAGTGCCAAGGCCTGTCTCTAGAAGACAAACCTTGTGCTGACACTACAACTCTAACAACAGAGCTTGGAGTCTGACAAACACAGAAAGAGAGCTCGGTTACATCAAGCCAAACGCTTGAGCATTTTCCATCACCTTTGGGAGACCAAGCCTGTTTGGAATAATACTTGCGATGTTTTCCTGACATTCATTATAACGCAAGTTCTGAGAGTTTACTCTTTTTAAATACTGTGTACAACCCTTCACACTTCTATTAGTTTACCCAAGCTGCCAAGTTTACCAACACTCTTCTTTCCCAACTCAATCCTTCCAGTCTCAGTTATTTCATTACTCTTCTCTGCACTGAATCCAGTTTTTGAATGTCTTCCTCCTGTTGATGCGATTTCTAAGTCAGGTCTTGCCACAAGCTCATCAATTTCTTTTTAGTCCAAAATCCACCTTGGCATTACTGCAACTCATGTATCCTCTTCCCAACCTTTCCCCCAAGCTCTGCAAAGCATCACAATTCAAGAGTTCTGTTTTCAATGAAAATTATGCTTTGTGTTGTCATGGATCCTTGTCATACCAGCTGCAACCTAGATAGTTATTTGTGACTCTTTCCTGTTTCTCTTTGTAACAAGTTCAGTTTTAGAAAGTTATCAAGCTAATAAAAATACAATGCATCTTTTGATAAGTCTTTAGCTATTTTCCTCCAATTCTCTCCTCCTGTCACACGATTTAATTTTTGCCCTTTCTTTGAACAATCACTGATATTGGCCCCAAAATAAATTTAACCTGGTCTATGCCAAACTTATGTACTAATTCCTTCCTTCTAGATTACATTCACATCCTAGAAAAACATGAAGGTTTCCTTAAAATGTTCCTTCTGACTTTTACAGCAAGTATTAAAAAACAACAAAAAACCCCACAAAAACAAAAACTCAAACTTCCTTGTAGCTTTCAAGGAACACAACTGTCCCTCTTGAAAGTTACTCTAGGAGTTATTTTCTATTGTCATTCTGCACTTTCAGTGTAATTTAAGGCTACTCATAACTAAGATAACATAGGAAGTTTCTCTGTGAAACTTACAAAACTCTATCGAAGTAGAGAAGTGAGTAAATTATCAGAACACAAGAACACTTTTACAACCCACTTTGAGAAGCGAGCACTTCCAATACAATTTATTTAGAAGAACTGCTGGGATTTGCGCTCAAGATATTCCACTACCCTGTATATTACAAAAAAGGTAAGAGAAGGAATCATACTGCTCAAGTTTATTCCGTTTAGGATGAGGACTGGTCATTTTGTTTATCCTCACCTGTCCCTTCTCTTTGCCTTTTACCTCTACATTATTTCTATATAAATTGTGATGCAGGAAAACTGATGCTATATTATTAGGAATACAATTAAACATTACAAACTATTAAAGACTTGCCCTTCAGTCTGTATTTCAACCATCAGTAAATTTTACCTCGACAGAACCAGCTAACTTTTCTACTGGATTACACAATGGTGCATCTAGGAACATTATTCAGGTTACTGTGAGTCCTCTGGCATCTGCAACAATTCAGGGCATCAGATTCTAGAGCACTTTCAGAGCACACATGACAGAAAGTACATTTTTGAAACAAACACTGCATTTCTTTTTAATGAAAATATTCATCATTTCCCCAGCACTGGCTAAAAGAAGAAATACTAAATAACTCAATGTCACAGAGAGTTTATATTTGTATGATGTCTTCAGAAAACGTTTTGATAAGCAAATTTGTGTTATTTCTCTAGGCAGTTGCCCAGTAATCTCTTTAATGTAACTGCAGATGAAAGACACTAGTTTTCCAAGTAGCTAGCATGAGCTAATATTGTTTACTTTCCTTTTACATGAAATAAGAAATGGGACTGGGTAATGAGGAATAAAAGGAGGGATTTCCTTCCTGTATGAACTTCTTCCTGACATCTATAAAGTCCACTGTAACCTTTATAGTTTTCCATATATATACAGGTCGCACATTCAAAACTTTAGTTAACTCCACATTGGAAACTTAACTGGGTCTGTTGATTTGTAACTAACAAAACAGCTCTGTAAATTTAGGGGGAAAAACCTGAAAATTAATATTTGGGATTAACAAGTCAAATCATGCTCAACTTTATGTAACCTACTTCCAGCCCCATATCTTGTCTGCCACTTCCCCCCCACACATGCATCCACATTCCTTACCAGCAGTCTCTTCTGCTTTAAAATTACTACCCAGCTTCATCTTCCTCTAAAAACCCTCAAGATGCCTTCCATCAAAAGGCTAAAACTGCTTCCCACTTGGACAAAACTAGTAACTCAATTTTAAAGCCTGTTCTTTCTGAAGTGATTCCTTTTGGCCCAGGAACTTCTTTCAGACATTCCATTCAGTCTAAAGTAGCAAAATCACAAAATAAAGCATTCTTTAGAGAGACATTTTTGTTTTGTCACTTACGGTGCCTTTTTCATTTGAAAGTAAATTAAGATTAGCAACAAAAAGGTACTTAATACCCAAAAAAAACATTCACACTTACCTAGTTTAAATTTCCACAAACCTCGTAATTTTGCTGGAACTCCCACTGACACTCACTCATTCATATCCCAAAGAATCATTAATTTGACAAGGCCAGGGAAAACTCCCAAATGCCTTCTCACACCTTCTCCATACAATGCTTCCCAAATTTCCATGCATGCCTTAAGATGTGTTACTGAAGTCCAGAGTGGTTGTTGGTGACGTGTACATAGCAAAAATGCGCTTGGCATCCAAACAGAAATTTCACATCAAAACTCTGAATTTCCCCCAGTCGGTTTAATCAGCAGCACACCCCTCATGGAGACACATTTGTATTATTAGAGGGATATTTTCATCCACACCAACCTACTCTTCTTCCCAGGCAGAATTACTGAAGACTGAGAAGATGCCTACAAGGACAGAGGCTGCTGGTAACAGAGGCACATGGAGGCTACTCTGAGTTAGCAGGGAGGGTCTTAGAACGTCTGAGTTCATTTTGGAACTGAAGCACAAGTCATATGTAAGCCACAACCTTACAGCTGCAATCAGTAGTAAAAACCCAGCAATTCTCTACTTCTGGTCCAGTCTCCTTGTACATTTCTTCCAGATCTTGCTTTACTTAGTTAACCTTATAGCGTCTGTAATATTTGTGATAACGTAACCTGCCCCTTGCCACAGGTAGCAAATAACAACGTAAGGATCCCCAGAAGAATTTTCAAGACATTAGGTACCTTCCTTATTTGAAAAACTAATGTGAGTGAAAATAAAAGGTGCATTTCTGTTTGTGTTACAGCACCAAGTAATTTTAAAAGTAATTCCTGAGAAAAACAGCATTCTTGGCAAGAGTGATTCCATTAATAACCGTTAATATACTCAAGGTCACTCTCTCACGCTGGATCAGAAGGCATTCAGAGTGACAAGACAGCTGCTTAATAAGCCCCCCTTAAACTCTGAGCCTGTTGTTGTCTTCTCTGGTTGAGTGAAAAACAGCTTGTAAAATGTTCAGAAAGCTGCATCTCAAGTGGCTCACAGCAGAGCTCAACAGAGCACACTCTGCCCTTCAGGATCAGCTTCCACACTTGACAGAGGAGTTGATGCAAAATCACCTGAGTAAGCTTCAGCAATGAAGAGAGTAGAAGAGAATTCATTGCTGCAATTAAAAGAAATTCACTCAATGGTTCCCAAGGGAGGACAAAAACACATAATTTTCTCCATTCAAGGTTTCCATTGCCTTCATCTCCTGTCACAGAACACAGGAAGCAGCAAGGTATCGTATATTTCACATCACAGATAAGCAGGCCACCCTCCTCATTTCTGAATCATCATGAGACCACTGCCAAATGATTCCTTTCCAAACTATGTCAGTCTCTTGCCTTTAGCTGGAAATGTGTACTTCTCACTTGAAGCTTCATACAGAAACACACAGCTGCTTCGATCTTCAGACAGGTCAACAGCTTTTTGGATTCCATTCAAGTGCAAATTCATGCTTTAGCTAACAATTTTTCTCTTCAAAAGTGGCATATCTTGGAGCTCTCCTCCATCCCAGAGACTCACGTCCTTACACTCCTGTATTGTGCAGGTGGGGCTTCCAAAGCCATCCCAGTGTCTCTGAGCGAATTCATATTCGTAAACTTTTTATTTTTCTTCTTAGATATTCACACCCTATTGCCTAAAGCCTGTGGACCAATGAATTCTGTAAGGACTTACGCTCCTTTACTACATTAGGTCAGATGTCAAGCAGTATTAACATTTCTTTCAGATTTCTTTCAGATTAAGATAAACAATTCTTTACATACAAGGTTCTTCCAGTGATTCTTCAAATTCCTTTGTCTCTCAAGGGGTTGTTAGCACTATAACAAAAGAATTGCAAAATGCCTCCCTTCATTCTTACCAGAGAGATACTCAGGCTCTGCACATCAGCAGCAGTTAAACTTAAAAATCAACCAATATCTGTGTCACAAGAGATGTATATAAATTTTCAGAACTTAAGAGAACACTAACAGAATGGTTATTTTAACTGCAATTTGCTACAGGTCTTCATTCCAATCCTTCCACTTCTTGAAGCATCTTACCAGTTCCATCATCTGCATCATTCTGACCAGTCTCCCAAATCTCTGATTTTGTCCCAGAGCCATCAGTGGCAGAAGACTCCGTATAGTCTGCAGGATTAAATGTCCTAGAGTTTTGAAAGTTAAGAAATGGAAGAGAACACATGGGTCATTCAATAAGCACAAGAGTCATAATTTTTAGCTGAAGTTGTATTAGATTTAACATCTCGATTTCCAAATAATTTATCTTGATAGCTTTTAGTATAAAAGAAATCTTTTTCTTCTATGAGCAGACAGATAAAAAAGTGAGAAAAAAGAAGAAGAGAAAAAAGGGAAGAGACTGGTAAACAAAATTCCTGTAGAGAAACTGAACCAATTAAATTCCTGAAAAAGCAGTTCAAAGCATACCTATTCTTCCCAGTGTCATAATGCATTAGTTTACACACACAACGTTAAGACCCTCTCAACTGGTAAGTTTCTCAGCAGGTGGCTGACTAATAAGTAACCAGTATCATGTCCTTTCAGAGCACCACACCTGCATAGGAGTCAGAACACCAGTAACATTATTTTAAAGTGCTCTGCTGATACCAGTGCCAAAATACATAGATGTAGCTAAAAGGCGAAAAAGGATTATTGAAGAAAAAGCTCTTTTCAGTTCATGATCTGCAAGTATGAACAAGAAGGGTTATCAGAGAAGTAGAACAAGCCTCCTGTTCACCATAACATCACTGATGTTGCATGAAGTGTCATTAAAGGCAAACTATGAGTTAAAATAGTGGAGGCCACATTTCTATAAAGCAAGTTATTCCAACAAAATTGAGAACAAATGTTTAAGCTGCTGAGTAGCTTCTTCTGAATCCGTTTTAAGGTCCATGTGAGTCCAAGCAGCTAAAGTATGAAACCTCAAAAGCAGAAAAAAGCGTAAAATTGCCACTTTTTAGTTTTATATAGAACTTGCGCATTCTACATTACACTGAAATAAACCTGGTTTTAAATTTACCCAAGGCTATATGCGCAACACAACTTTCAGCCTCCAAGGCACTATGAGGCTGCTACTGATAGCAGGTATGGTTCTCCAAGTTTGAGATATTAACACTGAGTAGACATACATTAGGTTTGCATAGGTGTGCCTAGTTAGAAACACTGATTTTAGAGAAAAATGTTCCATTCAGCATCTAAAAGATTTTTTAATTTTTGCATCCATACTGGTTTATCAAACACACAACAATATTCATATATACAGTGGCAACATTGTCAATTAATATTGCCACTGAGTTTGATCCTTGCCAAAAATCTGTGCTCTGCATATTTCTTACCCCATGCCTTGGGCTGAAAACCTCCCCGCTCCTCTCCCTCTGCCACGTCCAAACCCTAGGAGAGAAAACACCTTTTAACAGCAACAGCAGAGGAGCCACCAGTCACTAGTCTGTCACATGAAAGAATGCCACAGTTGAACAACAAAACTACCATAGCTGAAGTTAAATATCATTTACTTCCCAAATGCCCACAGAGAATTTGCCTCCCTAACACACACAAGTAAGCCATGGTTCCTCTAAGACCAAGCATTTCAATAGGATCTGAAATTATTTGCTGTCTTTTCTGTGTCTTGTGAAATAGCTCCAAAAGGCATTAAAAGAACTCACCTAAAGACTCATCCCAAAAAAAGCTATTGACAAATAAGATATTACTCAAAATTTTGTCTCTGCTGTCTCATTCCTGCCTAAAATGCTCTATAGTCTCAGCCTCCCTGAGTATCCTGATCTCTCAAGCAGTTCTGTCACTCCTTATCTGAGGAGAAAGTTGAAATACTCCGTTTCCTACTCTGACTCAGAGTACCTGTCCACCCTCCTGTGCTTCTACCAACCTCTGACCACATTCCTGCTGCTTCCCCCTTAATCACTGTTACTGACTGTGAAGATTACCCAATTCAAACTACTCAACTTCCTATTTATCATCCACTACATTATTCATTTCTGTTTTAACAAAAACAAGTACTGTTTTCTCCAACTTTGATTACCAGCCTCAGTTTATAAGCTTCTTGATACAATGAATGGCTTTATTTTTGCACATTGCATGTTGTCAATAAGGCATGAAAATTTTTGTGTTACTCAAGAATGCACAAAGCAAATGTCTACAAAAAGTGTTACCGACTATTTCTTACATGTGACATATTTCTGCATAGATTTCCATCCCCACCTTTTTAGGGGGTTTATATAAGGTCTTACCAGTTTGTTCAGATTTTTTTGAGGAAGGCTAAGAATATTATTTTGTATTACAAGAACTGAATGAGGTCAAGAGCTGCACTTAGAGAACAAAGCAATGTTTATTTTAATGACAAAATTATGTGGTAATTATAAGTCTCCAAGCAACTGCAAGTTTACCAGAGCACAAAAATTATAATCCTAAATAACTAATACACTGGTGTCCATAGATCAGAATTACCCATGACAGGCTGTTCAAAGTTGGATCTCCCCTTGTTTTCAGGAGATGACCTAAACTGAGCAACAGCAGTAGCTCCAGGACACCAGTTTATGAAGGTTCTACTTTAATGACTGTTTCCTGCTCTCTCCACTCATTCTTCCCCTTCCCACAGCTCACTGCTCAAGTCTTAAAAGTCACTTCTGCACCTACTTTTCCAAGACTTTTTAGAAGCATCAAAGTAGAAGAAGGATTCCCATCCAGCAACACAAAGCATTTTTTGGGGACAAGAACCCAGAACAGCTGAAGTCTGACACTGACCAGCTCTGTTATCTCTACATTATTTTCCCCTCTTTGCTCTTTTCATAACTGGTTGGAGAGAAGGCAGACAGAGGTCAGGAAAGAAGCAACAACTGCTGCAACCTGACATTCGCTACCCTTCTTCACCGAGCCCATGTGCTCTTTGCCATAAACAGCAGTGTCCCAAAACCCACTGTGCCAAATTGCCTCCAACCTGGCCCCTGAACCTCGTTGCTCAGCCTACCTATTCTGCTGCTCTCCTCTGCAGAAGTCAGAGCACTCTGAATTAGTTTTTGGTCCAATAAGTTTTTTTAAGAGTAGAACCAGTTACACAAGTTTACCTGGGGACATGGTAGGGGCCATTGTGTAACAGATTTACTTTCTACTCCTATCAATATAGCATTAAGCACCATTTACAGAGATTGCACAGAGGATCAACAGTTTTCTGACAGTCTGAGGTACAAGTCCAAATGGGAGCTGTAGAACACAGAAAGAGTTAACTGGAAACAGTTTTGAGAGAGACAGGCATTAGGCACAGAGAGACAACTGAAACATCTACCATGAAAGATGAAATAAATTTGAGGACTTGTCCCAGTCTCCCAACTGCAAATGCCTGAAGGAACAACCTTAGCCCACTAAAGAGAGAGCGATGTTATAACAAGTAAGACATATGTAAGATACCTTCCTGTAATGGGCACAATAAACTACTGGCTAAAAACATCAA
Organism: Dasyornis broadbenti; assembly: GCA_013397935.1. Taxonomy (NCBI): domain Eukaryota; kingdom Metazoa; phylum Chordata; class Aves; order Passeriformes; family Dasyornithidae; genus Dasyornis; species Dasyornis broadbenti. The sequence continues at coordinate 297,405 of VZRN01002467.1, read as the reverse complement.
TATGGATCTGCAACAATTTTACAAATTGCAAAAAAGAAATAATGTTGTTCCTGAAGTTTCATGCACAGTCCTCTACCTAGCCAGCAAGGTATTTTTATACCAGACTACTTTGAATAATAATACTGAACTTAATTTCAAGTGGATTCCTGTAACTTCATAAAGTTGTGCCTATGCTTTCTGTCAAAACTGGAATTAAATTAAGTTTTATCAAGAAATGCAAAAAAAGCTTTCTAATGAAGGTAAAAGGGAGTACCAAACCAAAACACTAAATTCAAAGCTAGAAAACACACTTACAAAAACTTAATTCAAGATACAGGACAGTGAGTTCTCATCACTGCAATACCACCTAACTCAGACATGGGATCTCATACATCATGGTCACTAATGCAAGATACCAGCAGAAAGGGTTAATACTCTCTTTGACACAACCAGAACACTAATAAATCCTTAAATTCTTATGTAAAGAAGGCTACTTCTCCGTAAAAATTAAAAGCTGTTAAAATTTTAAAATGGCCTTAAAACAAAAGGTACAGTCTTCTAAGAGAGAGAAGTTAGTCATGGAACAATTATGAATGGCCACAGGGCATCTAGAAACTTTTTATGCTTTTTAACAGTGACTAAAAAGTCAGTGAGCAAATGAAGCTTTGTACCAGAATTCACAGCAGGAACCCAAATTCTAAAAATGCAATCCCACAGCAACTTATACCCATTTAAATCAAAACCACTACAGTCGTGGTCTTCCTCACAGGTCATCACAAGCTCTGCTCTTTCATGCACTGTCAGTTTTGCACTTTCCAATGAGTGAGCACCAAATAACTACCATTTTTTTCCCTTTCGGATCTGCTCTCCAAGCCAGTTTCCACCTTCTTAAAGGCCAGAAAACCTTTACACCAAAGTCACTAAAAACCCCTGCTGTCCACAGTGACCATGTTTCCTGCCTCTTTTCTTTTTTTGTGATGGTTAGTTTGCCTGTCACCTATCACCTCACACTTTCCATGAGCCTTAACTCAGCTTCCAGGAGGATCTGTTCCATGCTCTCGCAGGGCACAGATGTGAGATTGCCTGGCCTCTAGTTCCCCAGATCTGCCTTATTTCCTTTTATAAAATGGAGGTTATGCTTCCCTTCTTTCCATGAGTGGGAACTCAAATATGACAGATGGTGGCTTAGCCACTTCTTCTTCCAGTTCCCTCAGCACCCGCAGATGTATCTCATCAGGTCTTATGGACATGTGCACCTTCAGATTTCTCAAACCATCTCAAACCTGATACTCTCCTACAGCAGGGGTTTCTTCATTCTCCCAGCCCCTGCCTTTCCCTTCTGTAATTCATGTGGCTGGAGATCTTGTAGGAAAAGGCCAGGGCAAAAAAAGTCATTAAGTACCTCAGGCTTATCCATGTCTCAGTTAGCCAGGTCTTCTGTTTTCTTACAGAGAGGGCCTACATTTTCCCTTGTCTTCCTTGTATTGCCAGCATTACAACTTTAGTATTCCTAACCAGAACCCTGGCCACTCAAACAATCTCAACTCTACTCCTCCCAGGCTACCTGTATTTGCTTCCACCTTCTGTGGGCTTCCTTTTTGTGTTTGAATTTGTCCAGGAGTTCCTTGTTCATCCATGCAGTTGGGATACCTTTGTCTTTTTGCTGGAATGCATCACTCTTGAGCTTGGAAGAAGGAATCCTTAAATATTAACCAGCTTTCCTGGGCCCCTCTTACCTTTCCTCATGGCTCTCTACCAAGCAGATCCTTGAAAAGGTTGAAGTCTGCTCTCCAGAATGCCATGGTAGTGAGCTTTTTGTGTGTCCTCATCACCGCCCCAAGGATCTCAACCTCCACCATTTCAAGGTCGCTGCAGCCCAGCCAGCCATTGACCTTGACATTCCTCACCAGTCCCACAAGCCAGTTGACTTCCTAGGCTGCAAGCATACATTGCCACCTCATGACAGCTTTTCATCTGTAAGAAGCCTCAAGTCCTTCTCTGCAGGGCTGCTCTCAAGGAGTTCTACTCGTTTGTATTTCTGCCTAGAGTTGCCCCAACCCAGGTGCAGCATCTTGAACTTGGACTTGCTAAACCTCATGAGATTCCCATGGGCCCACTCCTTGTCCGGGTCCCTTTGGATGGCATCCCATCCTTCAAGTGTGTCAATTGGTCTGCTCGGTTTAGTGTCATCTGCAAATTTGCTGAGAGTGCACTCAATTTCACTATGTCACTGATAAAGATATAAAAGAACACTGGTCCTAAGACAGAGCCCTGAGAGACACCACCTGTCACCAGCATCCATCTGGACATAGAGCCAGTGATCACAACTCACTGGCTGGAGCCATCCAGCCAATTCTTTATCCAACAAGTCGTTCATCTTTCAAATCCCTCTCTCCAATACACAGATACAGAAGTCATGTGTGACCATGTCAAAGGCCTTAAAGAAGTCTAGGTAAACGATGTCAGCCTTCCCTTGTCACTGTTGCGGTCACTCCATCACAGAAGGCCACCAGATTGGTCAGGCATGATTTGCCCTTTGTGAAACCATGATGACCAAAGATGCTCATCCCCTTCCCTGTCAGATGGAACCCAAAGTGAGTCCCCTGGTCTAAGTAGCCAAATCCCTGGCTGTGGCACAAGGCCTGTAACCACCTGCTGATTCTCCGAATACAATTGGCCCTTTCAACTCCCTTTGTTTTTGACTGTGAGGATGGATGAAAAAAATACCTGCTCTGGAGTCCCTTATGGCCACTCCCAGGGCTCTGTAATCCCCCTTGTTGCTGCTCAGACTGCTCCTGGCTGTACCACAGGCATGCACATGAAATAACAGCAGCAGGTAACAGTCAGCGGACTGTATGAGGCATGGTAGTCTCAGTGAAATTCCTGGTAAGAGCCCATGGTAAGCAGCACACCTCTCTAGAAAGTGCAGCAGGTCACCAAAGGGGTGCCTCTGTGCCTCTTCTAAGAGTCTCCTACTACTGTCACACTGCTGCCTTTTCTCAGATTTACTGCTTGTTACACATGGAGCAGATGGGGCTGCCTTACTCTTTGTATTTTTCTTTTCCTGAATGAATTGTAGAAAAGTCAATACTTGTACCCAACCCAAGCAGGAAGCAAGTTTTTCTGTTTTCACTAAAAGCCACTAGGGGTTCAAAACACTGATCACACAATCACATCTTTGATACCATCCATGCATGGCAAGAATTGCTCCCCACATTGACAGTATTTCTTCCCCGAAAGCAAATGCACACTACATGGCAGCATGAGAAAGGTGTGTAGAAGCACAATTCAGAATGGGCCTAGCCCATTAAATTAATAACCTATTCTACAGAAAATCAAGTCTGCTGAGCTTGTAGACCTAAATCTTACCACTGCAACACAGGTGCTTTATTTCAAAACTCAGATTTTCACTCAGGGTTTAATTAGGGGAAGTTACTTCAAGGTTAGGAAAGGGGGCTGAAGAACAGCTGCAAGAAAAAGGAAATGCAGACTGGAAGGGCAGGCAACACTCTAAATTTGTGCTTATCTCTGACTACACAATACTTGAACTGCTCTGGTCTCTGCTCTGGAAGCGCAAAGACAACCATCCTCCCAGCAGACACCAAGTTGACGGAGGCTTATGCTTTAAGTAAGGAGCTTAAGTACAGAAACTTTGCATTCCAGGTATTCTATACTACCAAAACAAACAACGAAGTTGGTTTTAACAATTCAAATTACTTTTATCTTTATTAAATAGTTGCCATAAAGCTTGAAGCAATTAATGAGTTTTATATATTGCATGCACTCTAGAAAGCATTTTTACAAGTCATGCTGAAAACTTTGAACTCTAAAATTATATTTAAAAGAAAATAGGTGACTTGTTACAACTAAATTATGGTACTCTCAAAAAAATAAAAAATGTACATGATAGAGTTTCTTAACTAATGCAGAACGAGCCATAGCAAAACTAAACAGACTTCAAATTTTGACTTCCAGAAGGTCTGATCCACATTCATGTTTCAGAAAAAACAACATCCTCCCTTAGTTCTGGCAAACGAAATCCAAGATCTATCCTGTGCCAACTGGGCTACGCTTTTAAACCAAAGGAATGTTTATACATGCAATTCTGGTTACAGAAACTCAATTTATTCAAGGATAGCATACTTTTTAATAAAAAAAAAATGTTAAAAAAAAAAAGAGATCAAGAATACAAACTGGACAATAATCAGGTATCTATGAAAAAGATACGCTGTTTTGCTTTCTTATACAGCCAGTAGACAAAACAAGAGTTGGAATTAAAACATACCATTTTTCCTTTCATTTTTATATCTGTTTCGTAGAGAAAAAACCCTGGCAGAATCCACATTTATGGCATACTCATGTTCTTCTGGAATAATGAAGTAAATAGAGAAACAGAAGTGCAAGCAACAAATCTGTCTTATCTTTGCAAAGTAAGAGGATTACTATATATGAGCCTGTACCAATTTCCATGCTGAATCAAATCCAAAAGTTCACCTACCTGTTATTCCTTTATAAGCCATGGTCTATTAGACATCTAAGGAAGAGCACACGAACTGAAACCACAGTGCAGTTTCTTTGGATGCTTTCCTGGTTTTTCAACTACTTGTGGCTTTGACTTCCTTAGTCAGAGACAATTTACATACAACAAAATCTTCGGTGGTTCTTCTTTTACCTGCCTGTGGTTCTTTTTTAGGATGAATTTGTTAAGTCTCTCTATGTGTACATTTTCCACACCCACAACATCTTACTGAAAGAAGTTCCTTAGGTTAACTACACATATGAAGAACCAACTCTCTAAGTTGATCTTGAAGCTGTAACCTGCTGATCTCATTTAATATTTTCCCTTTTGGGAGAATTTTCTCCCTTTTGCTTCCTTGGCATGAACAATTGATGCCCCCACAGAAATTTAACATCTCTACCACACACCCACTCAGTCCTCTCTTGTAGGCAGAAAAATCCTAGCCTACTTGTTCCTCCCACCCCATAACTGCAGATTTCCCAGCACCTTCAAAAGCCTTTTCTAGCTCTACTGCATCCTTCTCAATATGAAGTGGAGAAAGTGGGAGAATCACACTTGCAGTTAAAATTGAAGATGTAAGAACACTGAAAAACAGGAGCATAAAAACAATCTGTGCTTGTAAAGTTTGTCAATTTGTATATAACACTGCAGCTGATTAAAACACAAATGAGAAAATGCTTCTATAACTGACAATCCTAAAGATATAATCAACTGCCTCCACAATTTTTTCAGGAGATTCCATTCTAGATGGTTGCAAATCCTTGCAATACTAACAAATATAATCACTTTGATGCAATTATTGCTCATCACCATTACAGTATTTCTTATATCTAAATTAAGCTAATTCAAGAAATTTGGTTCTGAAAAGAAGCACAGATGAGAAGGGCATCTTAAAACAAGATATGCCCCGACTCCATACCAATACAAAGTTTAGACCCTTAGTTCAACAAGCAAAGATTTATGTAAGAGCAATTACAGCTGAAATGTGTCCTGTTACACATCCAGTGATACATTTTTGCATTCTGTTCCTAAGTCAATAATTTGTATCTGTTTCAAATCCCTGATGCCCGGCATACCAGCATCCAGGGGTGTTTCCACTCCATTTACCTACTACCCCATAAAGTTACAAGGAACATGACATGGTCATAAATGGAAAATCTACTGCCAGATGAAGCTAGTGCCTACACACTGAATGTTAAATACTCAGTATTAAGGGGGTTTTCTCCTCAGTAAATGGCACACTATCACTTCTGTGTCAATCCCCTTTCTGCTATTTTCAGTTGCTTATCATTTCTTAGAATTAGGTTTTTGAACAGTCAAGCAGTAATGGTCCAGCAAATCTCCTAGAAGGCAGCAGTAAGATAACTCCTGCCTGAGATGGTAGCTTCAAATAGAGAGTCAGTGTGTTGCTCGGATAATTTGCAGACCTTTTTTTTCATATGCAGTGCCCAGATTTCTAAACACACACACTATATGAAATATTTCTAAAGAGGGGTTCTGTGGTGATTACCAGCAACCTGTTTACCTCCAGCTGAAGTATGTTATCTCTCATTTGACTATTCCGTGTAACAGAAAAGAAAGACTACAGAATGAAATGGCAGACAGCTTTTTATTATTTTTTCTACTAATATCCGACGAAAGAAGGTCACATATCCTTGAAATGATAAAAACTGAATTACACAGACTTCTAAAACTCCCTGTAAATTTCACGGATTTACACTGTAAAATTAATCAGTTATTTCCTGCCATGGAATACACACGCTTGTAATATAAGGATCTGTAGTTGGCCAACAGGTTCATCACAGACACTTCATTAAGATACTTTGCTCACAGTACAGTCTGAAGTATTTGGTAGAGAGATATAGTAATACTACGTACACTAAGCCAGTGAACAGAAACTCTTTGAAGTTGCTATTTCTTCAGTTGGACAGGTCAGTTTGATCTGATTATGAAGTTTGAGATATATGCTATTCATCTACAAAGTTACAGTTTTGACAACAAAAGAAGTGTGTGGTTTGTAAGATTAAAGCAAAAAACAGACTGCATTTGAAATTAATCTTTAAATTTCACTGAACTATCTTTTAGAAGTACTACCTTTATACTTTGAATATAAAGGAGTATTTCGTAATTTACATAGCTGCAAGACTTACATTCTATCTACTAAAAGTGCTAACATACCAAAAACTGTAGCTGTGAATTATATATCCTGCCCTGCAAAGCTTCTTCTCTGCACACACCATTTGATATTTGCTGATTCACAGGCACAACTGAGACACTCTCAACACGCAAACCTGTGGAAGCTACTTCTTTGCATCCTTGCACACCTTCAAGATGCAGATCTGGAGACAATGAAGTTACATGTGCCTGTCTCTGAATGCGTTGTTACCCGACATGAGAAAGGAGTCCTTTGAAGGCAGAATTTTTCTTGAGTCAGACATTACTTACTAAATACATTACTTCTGCTATACATTCTGTCAATTTAATGTATTTACTACCCTCTTCCACCCAAAATCTGCACCATATATGGGTTATTCATTTTCATTCCTCCTACTTCAAGGGGAAAAAAGCTTCTTTATACCCCAACCAGTGAAAATCCAAACCAAATACACATCACTTGATTCCATATCCCATCTCTTCTACAGGATAGGATCAGAGCTGTACCTAAGACTGCAATATTCCTTCTCCACATCAATTCTTCTATGCCAAATTCCTTCTCCACATCAATTCTTCTATGCCAAATTCCTTCTCATAGCAAAATGTCTCTAAGGTGGCTTGTTCTTTCTCTGACTGGCTACCAAAACTAGAAGGTAAGCTGGACAACCAGAGCTATCCCAAAGCAATGGTACAAGTAACACCAAATCCTTCCCCGAGAGCCATACAGATGCAATCTTGTGCTCTCCTGCTGCCAAGGTACATCCTGAGGAACCCAGTGCACTTGCACTCATAGGAGGCTGGCACGAGTCAATCTGGGAAAACAGCTTTCCATAGCCAGAGCACAGCAGCCTGCCACACAGAAAATTACCATAGAAGTGATCTATGTCAATTTTTTTTAAAGTTGTTCCAAGACCAAGACATGATAAAGGCTAAAGGAGAGGAATGCACCCAAAGTCCAAGGTGGCTGAAGTGCTTATGGAATCAAAGGATAACCAAAAAATTCTTAAGAAGAAGCGTTTAAAGAAATATGGGAGAGTTCCGTTTCAGGACATGAAAGCAGTGCCAGTCCCACACCAACGTCACCATCTCACCTCTCCCACGGCCACGTTTCCCACGATCTGAAGGCCTGTCTCCTTGATTGTTGTCCACTCCATTCTCTTCAGCTCTAACTGTGGAGAGAGGAGAGCTTAAGAGAAGCTTTAGAGACTCATACATGAGACAATATAGCCATCTGCTTAACCTGAACCCCTCAAAAGATAATGTAAGATTTTCAAGTGGGCTCGTCAACAGATCTCGGTTACCTCTCTTCTTTGAGGCCTAATTAGAAGCAAGTTATGTTTACATTGTACTGGACAACTAGGAAGTAAAATATAAGCAGGAAAAATCCTTCAGCAGACAAACCTCTACAAGTACCATCTTTTGTAGCCTACACTATTAATTCATTACAGCCTCATGTCTTTAATGTGGAAATACAGCTGCACCATTCTATGCTTCCTTGATAATGCACTGGCTGACAACAGTGAAAAAATAAAGGATAACCAATAGCACCAACTCTTCTCCTGTCTGCCCATACTGCATCCCTGCACAATCATGAAAACTTAGATTTCTCCTCTGTATTTAAACCACAGGGATGATGACTGGGTGAAGGTGAGGCATTAGAAAAGCTCTGCAACCTAACTACTTTGTGGGAAACTCCTGACAAGGTACTCTGAAATACGGCTGGCTACTTGAAGGGGAAAAAAAAAAACCTGGCCTCGTGAAAAACTCATTGCTGAGACTTTGTACTGTACAGCTTCTCTTAATGGCAACAATAAAACCAACAACGCCTGGACATAAAGCTGCAAAGAAAAAATCAAAATTCGGTAACCTGGTAATCTGAAATGTCTTTAATTCCATTTTACAAAAAGAGATAAGCAGAATCTGTCTCCGGGAAAAGATTTTGCCCTTTGCTTTCATTTGCATGGATCTAATTTAAACTTTCTAAGTCTACCTGAATGTTTCATTAGCATTTTTTCATCTTGACATTATTCTATCCTACAAAGATTCGCAACATCTCTATTGGCACAAAAGCTGAATATCTTCCAATTATGAGTAATATGAGTTGTAAATATTTTTCCTGCTTGTAAGTGGAAAGCTAAACAAATTGTATTCATTCTGATTTCTTTTCTCATTTATCAGTGTGGCAAACAGCCATTACAGGCAATGCACAGAGCTTTGAGAATGCTGACAAAACTTAGCTAAAAAAAGCAACACATATCCGATGGTGAAAGTAATATGATTCCATCTAACTCCGAAACGTGAGTTTACTTTCGTACAATGTACTACTGCAACTGTAGCAAAACTTTAAATGTTTCAACTAACAATGAATTGTCTCTGTTGCAGAAACTCACCTTCGGTAGATTTATGTGAGAAATATATTTAGATTAATAATCATCCCAGTGTTTTCATTCCCCTTATGAGAAGATGAGAACATCATCAGGTTCTCCCACTCATAAAAGGAGATGGAGTCAAAGCTAGATAATTTTTTCATTAAAAGAAACAAAAAAGTGTGTCAGCTGTACAGTGACATACTTGCTCTCAAGCAGTCTTACAAAGAGTCAATTCTAAAACTTACATGAAGAACAGCAATTTGTACAAGATCAATTCATCAAACAAGAACAGACACTTAAATTAAACTGAGTGTCTCTGAACAAGTACAGACCATCCCAAAACGAAATCACATAGACAGATCAAGCATACCTGTGGCACAAACAAGCTATGATCCCCTCAATGCTAAGCTATAAGTCAGCCAGCCTTTGCTCCATTAAGCATTTGCTCCTAGCTGAGTCAGTTCCAGCTGCAAGAAAAGTGTCTAAATCTTTAAAAATTAACCCCTATACGTACATTCTCGGCCACGGCTGCCTCCTCTTCCCCGTCTGTTGGAACTTCCCCGTCCGCGACTCACTTCTCTGTCCCCTCGTTTCTCTCTGTTCTCTTTGTTTTCTGAACCTTCCTTTCCAAGGCTCTTCTTCTTTCCCCCTACAGTCTCCCAAGAAGTCTATTTGGGTAGAATAGAATTAGACATAAAAGTCAAAAAGGAGGAGACACCTCCCAATGCACACTTTTCACCTCACACCACTCCAGTTCACAGGAAAAAACCATGTCTTTTCATAATGTCATATATGCAAACTACACTGATGTAAATGGAAATGCAGGCTGTATTTTTGCAAAGAGATGAGAAAGAAACATATTTTAAGTTCGATTGTCTTAGGGAATGTGGGAATCCCAAATATTTATGGCTGTAATGGGCTTGTACTAGTTCAAGGAAGACTGGATACAACCGTAACACAAAACATCTGCAAAGCAAGCAGCAGTTTCCCTCTCAAATATATCCATAAATGTAGCAAGAGAGCATGAACAGAGCTATCTTCTTCTCCCAGGGAAATTCTAAAAAAATCTTGTAAATATCATTGAACAGAAGATTGATGAGAATAAGTGTCTGGTCTAAGTGGGAAAAAAAAAAAAAGAAAAAACCAAAACAAAAAAGAAAAACTATTACCCAGATATACCAGAATTTTAGCCCCAGAATACAGAATGGCAAAACAACAGCATAGGAAAACTGATGATACGCCAGACCATCTACTCTTAACAGCTACAGACCATCAAACACAGCAAAACACAGGAAAAGCTATGTCTAAACAAGACAACGGATCAAAGTCCAAACATCAGGCTTCTGTTTTAATATTAAACTCCATCTTTAAAATAAATTCAAAGATAGTATCAACTCCATAGGAGTATCTGTAGGAGTTGAAAATAAAATTACTAAAACACTTCCAAGAATAGCTCAGCAACTCATATATTATGCAATTGCATGGTTAGTCTATTGACCCATAGCTGTAAAGCAAGGAAGAAGGAAAGGTATTATTTGCAAACTATTAAGATGGCAGAGAAGTTTACATGTATGTCCCCATTTCTAGAAGCTTACAGCTCAGTTAAGATATTTAAACAGAATATTTGAATATGCAAATTGTTGTGAAGCACTGAAGAATGACATCTGACAGGCACCTGCATCAAACTAAAAGGGCTGTCTATCAGCAATTTTAGGTCCTGTCTTATCTCCTCTCAATTCCACCAGCTCTGCAGCGCTGATGAGGCAGGCCATGACCAGCTCAAGCTGCCTAGGAAGCCAATGCTATGAAGAAAGCAGGTAATAAAGCAGTTTACAAACTCAGTGTTGCAGAGCCTCCTTTGAAAGAGTAAGAACAAAGAGAATGGTTAGTCTCTCATCTTTTGGCATGGCATTGGTGAGAAAGAAAGATGAAATCACTTTTCAGTTCCATCTCCAGTACAGAAGTCTAAAACAACTTGAGTGAAGCACAGCCAGCACTGATTAGCAGTAAAACCGAAACACATTTGAACAACACCACCTTATCTGTGAGGCAGAAAGCTGCTTCCCCCAGTAAGTACCACATGGCTTCACTTACCATAGCAAGTGTAACTGCACTAATATTCCTAGTGCTTTACATACCTCACAGAAGGAAAAATACTTGCACTGACAACTGCAGAGCCAAGGTTGTACAGTTCAGAATGCATTACTTCACTCACTCATGGGCTTGGTGCCAAAACATCTTTGACCATTTCAGGAAATACCCAAAACTGAATAAGGCTGCAAAGCTGAAGAGAAAGCTGCCTCTCCTGAGTAAGGTTTACAATAACGTCGGAAGAATCAGTAAAAAGACGACTATGAAAGCATCAGATCCATGCTCTCCCACAATACAATTCTAAGGAAAGCCTTGAGAAGACAGGTATGTCCTTTAAGATTGAGGATGGAGGTACCTCTGAGCATAGGCATCCATCAGAGACTGTTGAAGCTGTCTCTCTTTGTAAGGGAGGTAACTGATTACGATTTCAGCTAACAATGCCTGAGGCAACCCAAATGACAGTTGTGGACCAGACCTTTGAAAATATGTAACAGAAGAATTCTTGTTGGCCTGTTCTTACTTGGAAAGAATAAAAACCTGAAAGGTCTCCTTTGTTCTATGTTCAAAGGTTTAGTAAGTAAAACACAGTTGGGCATAAAATGAGTGTAGGAAGTTAAATGAATACAAGTCTTTGGCAAAGAAACATGTCCTTCTCTATTCATCCACAAGACTCTCACTACCCCAAGCCAGACTGCCACAACTGCTGCAAACGGAAAGTCTTTACAGAGACTAAGTCACACAGCACACAGCCTTGAAGATCACAGCAATAAACCCCAAAACAAACAAAAAAAGACAAAGATCAAACTGGCTGAGTACCAAATAAATTATAAATACATTTTAGCTATCACTCCTTGCTCTTCTAATTCCTCCAGCTGAATGGACGCATCTTTCAAATGGAGTTTAAAAAAACATCAAGTGCATCAAGCAGAGTGAGACTAGAAAAAGATTCGGGAATCTGCATACAGAATTTGTACTATCTCAGCTTAGAACTTCACATAAAATCCATGGTTAAACAGTTCTTAAGTATAACGGCCTTAAAACAAACCCTTTCAATAGGAAGCCCACAAATTTTCATGAAGAATAAATTTCTTCACACGCATCAATTAATACTCCTTCCTCCTTGACTCCTTAAGTTCTCTGTATTTCCTTCCAAGTTGCATTTTGTCTACAGAAAGCAGTGGGTTAAGACGGACTTGTCAAAAGAGCAGAACATATTGATGTTACTTCTGGTTGATAAATGAGTTCAGAAAGTTTTTTCCATGTCATGATCAGTTACAACAATTTGCAAAAGTAAGAAAGGATTTAACATTCTCTATCAACCAGAAAACTATTTTCAACTAAAAAAAGACAAATATGAGAAGTACAAGAGAACATAAAACCAGCACATTACCCAGAAAGATTTAATTAAGGTGACATGCTCTCTTCTACTCCCAACTTGTCTGTATCATATACTTCTGTGTTTCTGAGGACCTCAACTCTGATAAAAAACGAAAAGGGGATGAAAAGAAAGTCCCCTCAGTCAGAACAGTGTGTGTCCTAGATTTAGGGTGTGTGAGGGGCGAGTTTCCTCATTAACAATAAGTGAGAGGACACATCCTGACAAATCACAGGAAATTCTGAATGTTCAGCATCAACAAAGGAATTCCAGGTTTCTTTCCCAGCTTGGATGGGATGGAATCTAATTTAATGCCTTGGACAAACTAAAAAATCCTCTGGCAAAAACTTCAACTGCAGTAAAACAGATTTTCTTAGCATCTCTTGGGATAAAAAATTTTTCTGTGTAACTTTCTAAGCGATATTATTTATTGTTATATAGTCTCCTCTTCCTGTTTTTCAATGAAGTCACGCAAATGAGCAACACAGTTAAGGGAGGAACTACTTGCTGCATCCTTTCCTGCCACCAGTAGTATTATCAATGAAACCTGTAGGTGTGGAAACCTCCTCCATCTTCAATACCGGCAACGCACACCTACAGAAGCCGCTCAACTTGAAATGTCTGCCTGTCCTTTAGGTTTACAAAGACGGACCTTTGCGATCGTCTCAGGCCTCAAGGTTGTGGAGGGTCTACACTGTAACTACAAAAATTGCAACAAGAAACAAGCCTGTGTCTGACGAAGCACTGAGTTCTGCTGCAGAGTTAAAACTGCTATATGTCAACAAAAGCAGAGCAACTCTGCAAGAAATCAGCTGAACATCTACAACATTTTCCAGATTCGGCCTTCTCCAAGGTATGCATGCAGTAGAGAAGCTGTCCCAGTTTCCATTTCCTTCAAAAGAAATTGAATGGAGACACAGAAATTGAAAACTTCCAGAACATGACTTTTCCAAACCACTCTCAGAAGCTGAAAAACACAGCAAACAGAAGGAGCAGTTTAACATGGAAGTAAAACCTTACCGTGTCTGAACTTCCTTCCAGCAGTATGTTGATTGCTCTGTTCACATCCCCATTACAATCATGTAGTGCGACTATACACTCATCCTGGTTTTTCCCCGTCACTTCCATAAGCTGGCAGTAAAAGTCAGACATGTTAAAATATCTAAATTATCATCATAAGAAAATAAGAGTTAGTATGACCACAGATTACAATGAAGTGCAGAGTTACCATGTCAGAATAAACTAATATCTTGAATAAAGAAATCTGCATTTTACAGATCCACTTAGGATTCAGCCAAGAGACAGAAGGAAGCACAAATTAATTGCTAATCAAGGAAGCACTCTTTCACACTTTTTTTGTTCTGTATGCTTGGAGAAAATGCTGTCAACGTAGACACAGCAGTATATGAGTGTAAAGATGCAAAGGACTACTATAGTTTCAGTATCATCCTATCACCCTCTTCACCAAACCTGCCCCTCTATCCCACTGTGAGAAAAGATATACAGCAAGACATGGCAGAAAACAGATCCATCTGGAAAAATATCCAGACTAAGAAATACATTCTTTTTCAGCCAGACTAGCTCCCATGATGCATTTTAGCATAAGGTCACACCACAGTTATAAGTGATAGCTCATTAAGGAGACCTAGCTCTGAATTATGCTCCTTGAACTCATGTTGTACACCCTGAGGAGTGTGGGACAAAAATAATTTGTCACAGGGCATTCAGCAACTTCATCCAAAGAACAAAACCTACGTGAGCTAGAACTACATATGCAGAAGGTAAAATATTGGAGCTTTTCTATGCAGAACTTAATTCATCTCCTTCCCACCAGCACAGCTACAGGCACAACTGATGAGGGTCCTTTGGCTTCACAAAGTACAAGACTTCATTTTTGGCACAGCAATAGAACTAGATTGTAACAAAAAGAACTTAATGATTCAGAGGACATTTTACAGAGGAAAAGAAATCAAGAATCTACTCCTCTTCTGCATTGCTGAATTCAAGCTAATTCTTCTCTCCTGGATGTACTCCTAGGTTCTTCATGAGTTGTGATGTATCCACTAGGAGAACACCATCAATAGTCACAGCAGAACAGGGACCCAGATTGTCAGGACTGCTTGAATTGGTGGTCTCAGCTGTAACTGGGTAATGGAAGCTTGACTATCTAACACTCAATACTCACCACAGTAGAGCAAATGGTGTGAGATTTCATTTACACACTGTAATTCTACCATTTTAATGCATACACGGATCTGTGAAGTCAGATTATTTATTTTTTTAAATAACACCCTGATTCACCTTTAAGCTATGATTAGACTTTTACTTTTCCTGAAAAACTTCCAAGATATTAGCAAACTCAGTTTACACAGGTGACATTTTTGTCACGTGCATGTACATGTGGACAAGCTGAATGCTCTCTTTATTCTGACAGTCGTTAATCATCAGGACCATAATCGAGAGATACACTGTGGAACAGGCATCAGCACAAACAAGTTTTGGCTTAGGGGTTTGTCTACAAAGGAAAATACACCGATATTACTATACAGTCCAAGCTGTATTACCACAAAATTTCTTGTAAACAGACTTTACAGTGCAATAAGAGCACTTTTTCCTAGTTAAAATTATGACCTTCTGAAAAAAGCTTCATCTAAACCAGAAACAGATGCTCTAGTTCCAAAATATAAGCCAGCTCTAGAGCATTTTATTGTGGGGCAAAAAAACTTGTACCATAAGAAACATACTTGTTTCACTTTATCTTCAAAATCTGCATCATTCTTATCGTAGATCATCTGAGCGAGGCGAATCTGTTCTGCTGTTGCCTGAAAAAAGATAGCATCCAATAAAGTATACAAGAGGTAACTGTATTTTCAGAAGTATATCCCAGTGTCACTGTTTTTTTCCTCCAGATTCTCAGAAAGAACATAACACAACAAGTACAGAGATGTTACAGGGAAGGGATCAATATCTTGACTATTGCCCTTTATAGTAATAAATGTTATTTGTGATAGAAGCAATTTCAACACATTCTAACCTGTTTGAAATACAGTCAAGGGTCACCACCCTGACAAGACAACCATATAAAAAACCAGAATTTACCATGGTAGACTATGTTTCAGTATTAATGCTTTTACTATTATTTAGGATCTACTACTCCAGAGTTAAAAATGTTACTGTAACTAACTGGCAATAGTATCTCTAAATTAACCACATGTCTGATGATTCCTGCTCACATCACCTTCCACAACTCTCCCAATAACAACCTGACTCTAGTTTTATAAGCACTTAAGAAGACTTGAGTCATGTCTCAAATTTTTGCCCATGAACAGCTGCAATGATTTTTTTACATGCAAATACTGGTCTCTGAAAACTGATAAAGGAACTTGCAACTCTTGAAGCACCTGGTGCTTCTGCAATGTTTCTGGAAAACAAATGCACACTGGCAACTTCTACAAAAGCTGAGAGACTGAAAGAGATGCATTCAAGTACCATACATCCAAACAGACTATGACTGCCCGGAGAAAAAACAACTCTAACACAGATGTCACATCACAGAGGTCATTTCCTCACTGTGTGGTACCTAAAGCCTACTTGAACAGCACTCCTGAGAAAACACCAATGACAAGTGTGCACTACAAGATCCTGGACCTCATTTGACTTCTGCTCAAAGTGCAGAAGCTACTGCCTCATGTACAGAAAGCTGATACCAAAGAGACCCAGGACCCAAGACATGAGTAGATGAGCCTGCAGAGGTGGTTCTTCATTGAGTGGGACTAGCTCATCTACTGGAATTCTTGACTGAAAGGATTCACCCTGGGCAGCTGGTTGAATCTCACCTCTTGCCATCCCATGTCACAGGATACACACATGAAATTCTGTGCCTCGCAAGTTCAGACCTAATCAGGTTCAAACTGCTTGAATTTTGGAGTTTACCACAAATGCAAGCTCTAGAGGTCACCAAGCATAAATGCTGAGAAGAGTCTAAAAATTACTTCAACATACACCACCAGCTGCTTATTTGCTGAAAAGTTACTGCAGCTGTTCCAGTTCCTTGAGGGAAGGGACATCTGTGCTTAGGGACAACGTTCCAAGAGAATGAGTGTTTGTAACACGGTTACATACTCTGCGTTACTTCACCCTTTCGAAGTGTCATGCTGATAGCCTCGTATGTCACTCCACTGGGTAGTAAGGGGAGGGCCTGCTCTGGAACTCCCCAGTTCCACCCTCCACAGAAGCCTCCCTTGTCAGTGTGGTGCTCTGAGCAAAGGAGCTTGCTTTTGGTGACTGCTGAGAGCTCAGCAGTCAGCAGAACCAAAATGTCTGCTGGTATCAGGAATTTAAGTGTTGGTGATATATCTTCTCATTCTGTTTACAGCCTGCTCAGGCACAGTGCAACTTTTAAGCTAGCAAAGAGATTTTCTTTGAAGAGATCCAGAGCAAAAACATTCAGACAATATAACTTTCGTGGAGACGTGATGGCATATTTTACCAAATATCAGGAATCCACTAAGATTAATTTTTTTCTATAAACAAATGTCTTTTTAAGTCCACATTAGACGACAAAAACATACAAATTTTAAAACAATTACAAATGTGTGACAGTATCTTCAGTTTTCCTCTGTAAGCAGAGAGCTTAGAAGAATGTAGATGCAATATCACTCATATTTATGCCAGTGGATTACACCCAGATGAAACTGAAGAATCAGAAGAAAGAAAAGCAACAACAAAAACCACAGGATGACTATACAAACATCAGACCAATGTCACAAAAAGTTCTGGCCTTTTCCCCAGTAAGTGGTGGTTCTTTAATTTTAAGACACCATTGCTAGAACTGATTCTGTAGTATCTTATTAAGAGTGCAATTAAGTTTTAATTGTGACTAAGAAAGTTGCAGCATTTTAGACAGCCTGAACTTTACTCAACTTTAGAAGATATATTACTTTTTCAGTATAAGAGTATAAGAAATTCTAAACTAAAAACTTCAAACTACCAGAAAACAGAAGTATGCAAAACACAAGATTAAGTGACAGTAATAGATACAGATCTTACAATAAAACAGCACATTTATTAGCCAGATGTAATTCAAAAGAAATGTGATGTAATTTCTTAAATAATTTAAATGACAATCAATGTGATGTTATGACAGTGGAATCTCCATTTGGGAAAATAACACTATTCCATAAACAGAAAAATTAATTAGTGGTGATTAAACAGTTACATCCAGACTCCTGTTTATCTGCAAAGACTGACTACGCAGAAAGGTCCATCTGGTAGCTCAACAATAAAATACATGATGCATTAAAACATATAACTGCTAAATAACCATATAACTGTGTTAAATAACCACCTTTTCCACTGAAGTGACCGAACTAGTATGTATTATGCAAAAAGCAGAATAAATGGACAAAATGCAGCAAAAGATCTGGAAGTCACGATGCCTAAAATCAACGAATCCCATCATTTGGAAAGCTCCTCCAGTGATACACCATGACCACGCTCATGGTAAAATTTTTTTCTTCTTTTAAGAGCTGGAATTTCCAGTGTTCCAGCTTGTGCCACTGTCTCTCTGTGGAGAGCTGGTTTCTACCTTTCCTATACTCTTTCATGAGGTACCTGAACAGAAAATACAACCTTGCCTTTTCTACTTAGGGCTGAACAAACCCATATCCCTTAGCCACCCCTCATTCATCCTCTGTTTCAGTCTAACAACCATCTTTGAAGCTTTTGACTGGACCTGCTCCCAATTTGCCTAAGCCTACCTTGTGCCAGGGAACCCAATCAGGCAAAGCACTCCACTGCTGACTTGTGAAATGTCAGAAAAGGGGAAACCACCACTTCCACCAGGCTGATGACTACAGTCTTGCAGCCTTGTTTTAAAACAAAACCAAATTCAACTTCATCTGTTGAAAGTCACTTTCTAAATCCACACATTAGCATAAATCACCACTATGCCAAGTGCTGCAACTCAAGGAAATGATGAGGGTTTGAGGTCACAAGATTAATATTGTACAAAACAGACCAAGAGGATCTCCATGTTGACGACCAGTCCAGAAAACAATAAAATGCAACAATATTTCTCTGCACCTCTAGATTGATGCACACTCTGTCAGCAAAGAACAGAGACAGTTTTCGAACTGAGACAAATTTTAAGATGTATCTGTCAAGAGAATACTTAGTTGCCAGAAGCAGAAACATTCTGCACTCTTTGTAACCCAGACAAGCACATAACTACTGCTGCCAACAATCAGTGGCAATGGGGTGAAGGCTTAATTTCCATCTAACAGACACACAAAATTTTAGTCTGCTAATGGATGACCATTTCACTTTGCGGGGTCACTGCACAAGAAGTTTAGGACTTTGTGACTTGCAGATACATTGAGTCATGCTGTAGAACACAACATGCATCTAATGAAGCTTTTTGCACCCATCCAAATTTCTCTCATGACCAGAAATCTTCTAGCATCAGGAGGCTGGCAGATGGAAGATGCAAGACCTGAGGACTGTGAGGACGGAAATCCTGATACAAGCATAGAATTCCTCACTGATGGGAGATATTGCTGAAGAATACGAAACTCCTTTAGAGACAGCACAAGAACAACTTAACGCTGTCCTGTATTACTGGGTAATTAAAGCAAGTAATCAAGCACAATCATCCAAAATAAACAATGATTTTTCGTCCCATCTTTTTTTTTTCAGTTTTTACTGAGTCGGGGAAGAAAATTATATCATTACATGCTCACTTTCAAGTCAAAGAAATTTATACAGTAGCACCTACCTGTACTACTTGTTTCTGTGGTTGTGTTGGCTGTGTGGCTGAAATCTGCATTTTGTCCCGAGTGCCCCGGGTACGTTCACTGCCCACTGAAGTCATCATATACAGTATATACAAAACAATGTATGTACAAAATACAAAATCTGAAAGAAAAAAAAAGGGCAGGGGTTAAGATGGGTATTGATTCAATAGCCAAATAACATAAATGCAGTAGTTTGCACTCCTCCTGCCTCTACCACTGTTTCTATATAGAGACTCATGAGAATGCAGCTTTAATACACTATTATTGGATTTACTGCAGTTTTTACCGTAAAGGTGGAAACTAAGAGGATAGAAAGCATTTTTGTGAGCTGATTTGGATCTGTCTCAATCTGTACTTCCAAATGATATCTAAATCTCACAGCTTCTTCCAGTTATTTTACATAGAGACTTTTTACATCAGCTACTCTGCTGAAATTTCAGCTCCAGCTACATTGCTCAAACTTCTTTAATACCTGCTGTTTAGTTTTGATGCCTGGAATTTAACTGGTCTCACACCCACTCAGAACAATACACAAAAATCTCATTCATGAACAAGGCAGCTCCTCTTTTCCCTACCATCAAAACTGCTTTTCCTGCACATACATGGAAATGATGGTAAACCCAACTCTACTTCTCATCTCTCATTTATATGCAAAACTATGATGGCTACTTTTAAATCCAGCCTCTATAGCCAGTACTTTTGTTTTATTCTCCCTCATATTTACAGAAACAATTTATAAAACTACCTATCATCTTGCTTTAAACATACTGTGGCTGTATGGCAACAAAGAAGCCCCAAAGAAAACCCAAATCCCACATACACATCATTGCTATCCCATTTGTAGCTCTCAACTTTCATTCTTATTTGTTCTCTAGTATTAAAATTACTTTGAAACAAGACATTACTATTCCCCATTTGTACAGCATTTAGCCAAGAACTAATCAATGAACACAGTTTATAGCAGCTGTGGTAGCTGGAAACAGATCTTTGAAACAGTCAGAATTGTCATGTTCAACTGTCTGGTTTCTGTCCCCATAACATTAGAAAGTAAAACTGCAAATTTTTGGAACTAAGGTCAACTTTCAAGAGGTGTACCTGGGCAGAAGGAGATATGCAAGCAAGCAGCAAAGTGCTTTTAGTGCATCCCCAATGTATGAACAAGTCTCAACATGCAACTTGCCAAGGCAACAGCTTTGTGCAAGCTGGCTAGCACTGAGCTCAGTGCACAATAATCACAGAATCACAAAACAAGCTGAGTTGGAAGGGACCCATCAGGACCATCAATTCCTGGCCCAGCATGGGACCATTCCCAAAGTCACACCATGTGTCCGAGACTACTGAACACCTTTTGAACTCTGTCCAGCTTGGTGCTGTGACCACTTCCCTGGGGATCCTGTTCCAGTGCCCAACCACCCCCTGGGTGAAGAACGTTTTTCTAATACCCAAGGAAATCCCACTGCCGACACAACTTCAAGCTGCTCCTTCAGGATCTGACACTGGTCACCACAGAGAAGAGATCAGTGTCTGCCTTTCCTCCCGCTTCTTCCCCTCAGAAGAAAGCTGTAGATTGCAATGAGATCTCTCTTTGTCTCCTCTTCTCTAGAAAGCTGAGCACATGCTGTAATCCCATGGACAAGGACGTGTTCAACACTAAACTGATCACTGGCAGTCACAAGTAATGCGTATTCGACAATTAATGCTGCAATGAGATGCTTCACTTTAAATAGCAATTCATGATGCTCAGGAGCCTCATCTACAATCAAAAGTACAATTAACTACATTATCATCCAAATCTCTTCTTCACTTCAGAAATACATTCTTGTTCGTCAAAATTGAACCTTGACATTGAGTTTATCTATGTACTAGCTAAAGTATTTAATAATGCTTTAATGTCTGAGATGAAAGTATATTTCCATAAGAAAAGGCCTGCCTTTATCAGGAACTGACTGCAGTATGAGCTGAACTGGACTACTGTGTTTCTACAACTTTTTGAATACATTGACCAAAGTCAGTATGTCTCAGAGTTCCTTAAAGCAGTCTAGTACATTGCCTTCTAAGGCCCAGAACACACAGACCTTCAGAGCACTGTGTCTTGACATAAAGGCCACATACAGACAAAACAGAAGCTAAACAAGTTCTTGACACCATGTTCTATGGAAAGCAAAATATAAAGTAGATATGGAGATGTTCTGGGCAGCAAGTCGAACATTTATCATTGACTATCTGCTCCTGGCCTTTCACTGATATGTTAAAGACCTATGGACATTTTCAGTTGAGTCTGCAGTAGAATTACTTCAGCTCTTTGTGTTAAAATCTGCTTTATAAGCTTTGCTGACTGAACTGCCAACATCCAAAAACTTTAATTTATATAGACTAATAATGATCTTTGGATTAGCTTTTTGTTTGGTTGGGATTTTTTGTTCATTTGTTTTTCCAAGTATCAGACTGCTTATCACAATTTGAACCTAGCATAAAAAGCAATACAAAAAACCCTGAATAGAGCACACTAGAGAGCACTAACTTCTCTGAAAGACAAACTTGCAGATTCAAATATGATTGTCTAGAATCAGCCTATTGTGACTTCAGATTTTTTGAGAAAATGGGTCTCCATTGGGTCTCAATTTGTTTATAATTTCTGAATTAACATCATATTTATTATGGCACCTAGGAATTTTGACATTGTTCTGCCAGTGCTATTTCTCCTGATTTCATGATATTCAAAATATGGTGATTCATATTTTAGACAGGACAGCAGGACACTTCTACTAAATACTTTTATGTGTGCTTGCAAAGCACATGCTGAACTACAGCCTACACTTTGACAGCCAGGCAATCTACAGTTCCTGAAGCAGATTGTGTCTCTTCCCTTTCCTAGCATCTATTTTTCAGTGTGTTTCTGTGCCACCACTGTTTAAGCCATATTTGTTCTTCAGGATGAAACAACCCTTTAAGAAAAAAGGCAGGCACACAAATTGCTGAAACTCTCCTGGGAGATGAAGTAGCAAAGAAAGATCAGGCTGCTGTGGTAACAGAGCTCAAACAAGTTGAACAGCATAACAGGATCTTTAAAGGAGATCCTCATCCTCCTGACCACGCAGCAGCACAACGAGCAGTCCATGAGCAGCATAATTTGGCAACAGGTTGGAACAAAAAAAAAAAAAAGAAAACCCAGCAAACAGGCAGCAGTATGGGACTTCTACTTGATCCATGCAAGTGTGGAATCCCATGCTTAGTTTAACAGTCCCCAACAAATCAACATGGACCTGTTATAATCCATCAGACATAACCCAGTCTTCTTAAAGGCACAACTGGCAGCCTGATAAAAAAAGAAGTTTCAAAATACTGTAATTTTACTTCCCTGTAAGTTGGCTCCCACTGTCTACTGGCAGTGATCAGACACAGCAAGCTGGAGGGCTGTGCTTCACCTCAGAAACTTCACAGAGCAGGAATACATGGCTGAGGCTTCACTCCCACCCATACCTTCTGTAGAGTAAGGAAGCAATAGGCAGCAGGGAGGCATGGGAGCCACTGCCTCCAAATTATCACAGTGACAACAGTTTTGAGCAGTAAGTGGGATATCATTAATTAACTGGATGGGGCTGAACAAGAACACTTCCTTACTCACAAAGCAGCTTCTTATTCTCTCCAACTCCTCATATTCATCAAGTCTGTTTGGCAGGCTGGTGTTATAGTAATGAGCAGGATATCACAAACTGATAAACTTAATTTTAACTGTAGATCAAACAAGGAAATAAGATTTGAGACTCGGAGGAAGAAAACTCCTAAAATCTGTTTAATAAAGATTTTTTAAAAATATTCAGTCACGTAGATGCTTCAGTTTCCACATCAAGGTCTGGTGCAGTGCAAAAGTCCCTCAATTCTGCAATTACCTGACCTTGCAGACACCACAACTCTAGTAACCAACCCAAACAGCTGCATTTGAAGACACATATAATGCATTAAATGAAACTAGTACTAGTTTTATCCCTTTCTATATACTAGTATAGAGCACTAGTTAAAAAAAGGAGAAGGTATTAAAGAAAGAGATGGGGCTTCACAAAACTCTTGTGTAAAGAAGGTGGCTGTATTTTCTCTCATGACAATTAATAAATATTTATTAAATTAATAAATAAAACAAATATACTATTTTTCTTTTTACACTGATGATCTAGTACCTGCAGACCAAGGGTGTCTTTACTAATTTTAAAACAAACAAACAAAAAAACAAACAACAAAAAATAACACAAATAAAACTAAAATCTAAAAACACCTTTATCAGTAGTTGAGACTTCACTTAAAAAAAATTTCCATTAAAAATGGAAAGCAGCAGAATTATCTAAGATGAAAACCATCCAAAATCTCAATCTTTTGTTTTAGTTTTTGGTCTGCATAGCAAGTTTTAGTCCAAGGACCTACACTACAATTCCAGATCCAGTAGTAACACGGAATGGCAATGAATATTCTAGCTGACAAAGGCAGTAACAAACTGTTAATATTTCAACACACACCCTTCCTAAAAGTACCAAATCCCTCCCCTCTACAGTCTTCATCCCTTGTCTTATCCAACACATTTAGTTGACGTTTTGCTTCAGATTTTAGAAGGAAAAGAGGAAGGCAAATAATCGAAGATTAACTGAATGCATATCAACACAAAAAGAAGGTTTTTAAAGCTATCATCATGTTTTCTGTGATCTGTTGTTCCACCTTCCTTCAGAAAGACCTCTAGGCCTTTTAGACTCAGTGAAGTCAGAAAAGCTAGAGATACAGAGAATACAAATTGACTTGACATGTTTGCAAGCCCCCAAGACACAGGACATCTATTACTGAACTTCCAGGAACTCAGCACGCATGGCGATAGTAACTGACTTTCAGGATTCCTCTAGAAGTTAAATATTCACGTCCATCAGATGAGCAAAACATTTGCAGTTTTAACTCCTTTCCTGAGGCAGTCTCAAGAAAGTTACTTCCATGACTCCCTGGACAAGGAATTGTGATAAAGAAACCATGTAAAAATCTCTGTGCACACCTTAAAAGTGTGACTGCTTCTTTATATTCAAAATACAAAGCTACCAAAGATCTCTCACAATGATAGGGTTGGGAAAAGGCTGCAGGACACCGCCTCAGGAGGGCATAACTACTGTACATGTACAGCGAGCCCAGATTTTACTGCTACAGCTGTAGCATTACATAAGGAAGAAGAACAGAGGAAAAAATTACATCTGCAAAGCATCAATGTAATGCGTTTCCCTCGAGTGCTGTTGTCCAAAGCACCTCACCGTCCTTATCGCTGCCTGAAACAGGAAGAGTTTGCAAGACTCAGATGTTCCTCAGGAGCTGTGCTGATGACTCAGTGTCTGTATTGCCCCAAGCAACTACACCAAACGTGAGCTTATGGATCCTAGGAGAATTCATGTCTCATCTTACAGTCTTCTATGGTAAATAGGAAAAATATTGACCTGCATCACTAGCAAAACACCAGGAGAGAGAACCTTTACTATCTGTATGCTCTCATGTTTTACCAAGGAAAGACTTGCTGAGAGCAGCCTGAATACCACACAAACATATAAAAACTAATATATAAACTTCAAGTCCTGTTAGCAAACTGTAGCAAATAACCAAGGGAATATTCTTGAAACAATTATCCTGCCAAGCCCATCCATAATTAGCTAAGTACATATCGTCACCTGCAGAAATCAACAATTTCTCTAATACTACGAAAAAAAGTTTATTTTAAGGATTAGTACTCCTAAACATACCTTATACAAAGGAATACAAAGAAATATACAAATACATCTTACAAATGTAAGAAAAGACAGCACTTGGAAGAAGTTTTGGAAGAGAAAGTGCTCATCCTTAAAAGACTGGAGATAGGCAAAGGCTGGTTATATATTCAGAGCCCAAAAGCATGATGTGGACAAGAGAATGAACAGTGTCCATTTTCCACTAGCAGAGCATCTTTCAACAATGAAAGTTAGGTATTATAATTGGCATTATTTTTTTTAAATCCTCTAATCTAACAGTATCTATTTTTGTCTCTGCCTAAGAGATGTGTTTCACATTTCAGTATACACTGCTGATTCTCTTGCTTTAACCAAAATCTGCCAGCTACACTCAAAACACCCTGCAGCCTTGTCCTCACCATTCTTTTTAAAATATTCAAACTTCTGAAGCAACAAGTACCCTTACTCATACAGAAATTTCTGAAGGAAGAAACTCAACTTTAACTGTTACTTAAAAAAACAAAAAAAAAAGACAATCACACTAGAGAAGTCTGACTGACTTCCACCTACTTTCCAACAATCAAGTCATCCCTCAGACTTGTAAAAAACTGGTTAGCAAAACTTGCCCATCTCCACTGCTGTCCCAACACTCATGAGTGACTCTGGACAATCAAAGGCAGTGAACGTCCTAAAAGATTCAGAGGACTTTACCTTATCTTTCAGACATCAGCATTTAAAAGGAATCAAGTCCTGTCCCCTGTACTAATGTAAGTCCCATGTTTGCAAGGACCTGCAGGATGTACTAGTTACCAACAGTTGTGATTAACTGTACTGAAACCTCAAGGAACAGAAAGACATAGACAAACTGTTCATTGTTTTCTAGGCACCATGCTCAGGCCTACCAGAACTAGATAACAGAGATTAGACCACAGTTGTTGCCACAAACCAGGGAAAAAAACCAAACCTACCAAGACCAAAACAGAACTAAAAAAAAGGCTACACTAGTCCAAATAAAAAATAAATACATAGAAAACAGGAACTCTCTTTGACAACCAGCTGTCATAGGGATGCTGTGAGGAAGAGGCAACAGCAAGTTCACTTTTCAAGTGTATTTCTCTGCTGATAAACATTTCAAGAAAAGCTTTGGCCTGTCCAAATATTCTAAGACCTGGAGGCAACAATACAGGTTTCTGTCACCTTTGACAGAAGACCCTGATTTCTTGCCCTCTGTCAGAGAAAATACTTTTCTTACGTGAAACCTCTCTAAAAGCCACCAAGGTAGAAGAGATAACATTGTCATCACTGGCCATACAGCATGCTGTCCTGAATTGTCAACTCCATCAGTATCTTAGGTCACGGGGTATACAGAGGCCACAGTGGCTCAGAGGTGGTGCTTGTACATCCACAAACTAATACTTCCTCCTGTGACAGGAGGAAAGGAACCTCAAGAGATAAAAGAAAATACTAGCCAAGTCTGGTACCACACGGTACACCTGCTGTTTATTCTGCGACTGCTATATTAAGTGGTGAAGAATCATCAGTATTGCAAATCTCTTCATTCCTGTTTCTCTGGGTTTGGAACAATCAACAAAACCAGAAAAAGTAAAGCCCTTGGTGTTTTCCCTCCTAAGGCTTCCGGAATAGCATCCAGTGGAGGGGCACTATAGTGTCTACAACTTCCAACAATGCAGCAGCTAGCAAAACTACAGCCTGGTCCGTCCCTGCAACAGACACTCTGACTGAATCATTCACTGCATGAACTAGGAGGCTTGAAAAAAACATTAACTGGTACTTAGTAAAGGAAAGGTTTATTGCAGCTGGGGAAAAAAAACCTGATCTAGTAGGCTTTTCAGAGTTGAAAATCATTATTCTCCGTAGACAGAACCAACACAAACCTCCA
This sequence comes from Dasyornis broadbenti, assembly GCA_013397935.1. Classification (NCBI taxonomy): domain Eukaryota; kingdom Metazoa; phylum Chordata; class Aves; order Passeriformes; family Dasyornithidae; genus Dasyornis; species Dasyornis broadbenti. Next base: position 270,504 of record VZRN01002467.1, on the reverse strand, counting down.
GAAATCTCTCACACAAGAAATGCATGGCTGAGCACAGTTTAGGACAAAAAAAAACATGACTAGAGTTTTAGCTCCCCTTTGGGACCTGGCTATATATTCACTCGAAGTTCAATCCATAGCTTGGGCAGAACCCAAACAGTTTGTTCCACTAAAATCAAGTATCAGCTCACATCTAATACCACACAACTGTGAGCAATCACCAGAAATGGCACTCCTGCTCCCCCGCTCCTTAACCACAAAATATTGCTCCTTTCCTTCGATCAGGTCAACGATTCTGCAGCTGCAGAGGGAGTCGGTTCAGTCAGCTCACCCAGGAGCAAACAAAACAGTCAGTCAGTTGAACAAGCTTATCCAGAGGAAAAGTATGTGGCTATACAACTGCTAAATGTGACAGGAGGGACAGGGATCAAGTTCATGAGGAAAGGGGGAACTTGCTTTTCAGCAGACATTGACCATTACAGCATGGGCAGAAATGTATTTTGTTTTTCTGGGATCCAGTAGAGCACGACTTGATCCTGGTCAAGCCCACAGTACACAATCAAAAAAACCTAGAAATAATTCCTTGTAAGCATTTTAAAAACAAAAACAAACAAAAAAAACAAAAAACAAAAAAAAAAAACAGCAAAATTTTGGAAAAAAACTATCTATTTGAATATATAATTATCCTGTAGGAAAAGAAGCTTCTATATTTACTGAGAAACTTCATATTGAGCCTCTTTGATACCTGCTAGCATCCAGTAAATTGCAGTGAAGAATATATTTAAAATTTGGAGGTGCGTCTATCCAAAGAAGAGGAGGGTATAATCAACATCAGGACAACCACACTAACATACAGTCCTTTCCCCCAGCTACAGAAGTATATATCTACATTTAGCTTCAGGCATTAAAACAGAGATTCAAACTAGTCCAAAGCAACTTATTCACCCATAGCAATCTTTAATGATTTTGTACACACAATTAAATATCTAATGCTTTTGCCAGTCATCTGTGAATTTCCCTTTTAAAGGAATAACACAACTAAACATCCATCATTCCCTATCAAAAGCCCCACCTTGACAAGGATTGCTCACTCTGTCAGCTCATTAAAACTCACAGCATCCCATCTGTGGGGAAAAGTAGGAAATCCAGACAAACTCATTGAGGAAAACAGGGCTGGGTGACTTGGAAGTTTTTTGAATGGCTCCCTCCACCAAAAGAATGACAAGGCAAAGTCTCTTCAGACTGCAATAATTTGCACAGCTTTCCAGCCTGAGATAAACTCTGGGGCCAGCAAGCCGCCCAACTGGGCTCAGGGCACACACATATATAAGTATGTGAGGAAACAGCTGCAGAGTACTAACTACACAAGTTCTATATGTCCTCTTCAAAGAGTACATGAAAGGACATATGATCTGAAGTCACATTCTGGTTAAGCTATCAATACTGCAAGGCAAAAAAAACCAAAAAAACCCAAAACTCAAATTGCCAAGGCATCTCAGATAAGACTGAAATACAACACTGAAACTGCACAGGTTTGATGACTTTCCTGTACTAACTGTGACTGACTCGTCTCAAAACCACTGTTCCCTGCTCCTCTTGTGACAATGTCAGCAGAACACTTTCAGAACAGTTAAAGTTTGGGCAGTCAGTGCACACGATGCTCAGGCTTCCAGTTAGTCAATATCACCAACTGTAAGACACAACAGTTAAAACAAAAAAAAATTCCACTGGATCACTCCCCCTTATTACTACCATTACAATCAACAGCTACCTGTACTCACAACTGTCAGTAATGCATGTAACAGCCAAAAAAAAAAAAAAAAAAAAAAGCTGTTGAATAACAAACGAAAACTTTTAAACCAACCTACTAGGAGAAGGGAAGAAGAAGATGAGCAGGGAAAAACAAGTACTGGAAACTGATGGCCTTGGCTATTAAACTGCAGAAATACGTATTTCAGCTACTTGCTCTGATACAGCAGTCCATACCTGAACAGCCCCTAAAAAGAATTGCTGTTTCCACAGAAAAACAAACCAAGTACAAAGATTGAAGTAGAAACCCAGGTGCTCCAAAGGACACCAAGAACCAGGTGACACCTGGCAAGACAATACCCAGCAGGAGGAATTCTCTTGGATCGGAGAGCTCGGAAACAAGGTGGCACACAGAAAACAGCGCTGCACATCAGACATCTCACTGCCCGATCGTGAACACACTCTGTGCTTGCGCTTTCCCTGCCCCCTCCAGCGTCACCAAACCACTCTCTCCTGAACAGCTTCCAAAAGAAATCTTTGAATAGAAGCAGATACAAGCAAGAGGACTAAAAATAGACAAGCAGGAGCAGAAACATTCTTACACTTGCAGAAACTCACTCAACTGCATAAAAAAAAAAAAAGGGCACCTATTTAATTCACATTAGTATTGACAATGAGGGACAAAGCAGAAAGTGCCACCACAGAAAAGTTTTGGAGGGCAGGATTAATTCAGATTTATGCCACTCATCAGATCACTTTACAACACTCACAACAAAAAGCAATGGTGAAATTACAAGCTATGAGTGATATAAAAGGAAATACACTGTGTAATCAGTAAGGCTGAATCTATAAAATGTGATTGCAGATTTTCGATTTCAGCTTCAGTTTTGGTAGCAACACCAAAGAGCTCAGTATCATTCCCACACCTGTACAGAATCCTACCCTTGAACTAGACACCAAGGGAAGACCACCAGCACAGATCACTCCTTGTGATATGTTCATATATTCAGAAGATCAAAGAAAACCAGAAGTCTCACTGAAAAAAACTCTTTTAAATAAAGTAAAATATTCCAGAACATCTTTCTACATTTTTCCTCCAGATGACAACATTTCTCAAGATTTATCTTCAGCAGGAGGAGTATCTACCAAAATAAAAATACTTTTTTTTTTTGCAGTGGCATACATGTCTCTGAATACAAAGCTCCAGAAGAAGGAAAAGAAATAATAGCTTCTAAGGCAGTATTAATCATTTTCTTTCTTCACAATCACTGTACATAACATCTTAATGAAAACTACCAGCCTTTTGGTTAAATTTAGCTTTTCAAAGTAAAACACTGTGAGGAGTGAAATCCTTTTACAAACTTACTGTCAGATACTCAGAGACAAGGAACAACTGAAAGAGCACCAAGAACTGAAAGCCATCAAAGATCACTTCCATTTCTCTGCCACCCTTGGATTGCTCTTTCTACAGTCACAACCATTGTTACCACTTTGTCTAGTTTTAAACAAGCAGGTTTGACAAGTTTCGTCTGATACTACTCCTCCTGTTAACTCGCTTCAGTCAGAAGACCTCGTTTTACCCCAACCTTTCCCACTTGATTTTGAGCATTACTTTCCTCACAATCACAGCTTCTGAACTCGGTGTCATGCAAATTCACTTATTCTTATTCCATCATTCTAGAATTCATGGGAGGTCAGGTCTATCTCATCTACACCAAAAAGATACCAAACTATTGAAAGAGATGAAGAATTAACTGTCTTTACAACCTCAAACTTAAAACATGCTAGAAAGCAGCAGGGAAATAAATAGCCATTTACACAGAATTCAGATCTAACAGCAGGAATACAGTCATCCAGACTGTTCTGACTCTTAAAGTTAAACCAAAATTAAATTCATCTCTCACTTCTTAGTTTCTTAACCTTTCTGAAGAAAATATCAAAGAGATAAGGTGCTCACATAGAGCACCAAACTGCCAAAAATTTTACTGCATTTAATTCAGCATTTATTTTCTCTCTAACATAAATGGGGTGGACAACCACCTATATGCTTTTTCTAAGATCCACAGTCACTGATCCAGCCCTGTCTATATATTTGTCTGCAAATCTCACCCAGCTTAAATGCTGATTGTGTTTTCTCTCTCTGGTAGAGGTTGTCATTCTCCTCTACCACTTCTTTCCAAGCCAAACTAGCTCACAATAAAATTCACAAAAGGGCAAGAGTAATACTTTTCTTTTTAAGTTTGCAAAATCTGAACAAGCATATAAAGCTTTTCTTCAAAACTCCCTTTCTATTGGAAGGCCATTAAGAAATTCCTTTTCACATTAATATATTGCCTTATGCTCATCAAGTTAACATTCCCTGTTAACATATTTTTGGACTGTGAGTTAGTTGAGTATAGCATAGTAATGAACCACAGGCCCTGATTCCACATAGGTATGCAGGGTGTATTTACTGTGCAACGCAGTATTAAAACGTAAAGTAGAAAATCTGTTTTCTAAAACATTCCAAGAAGATAGTAGTCACCTGTCCATTTTACAGCCGATAGTCTGAAGGACCAAACACTTTCCTGCAAGATAAAGTTACTCACTTTTGAAATTAAATGGATTTGTTCTCTACACATCTTAGCTCCTGAAACAGCTTATTTACACTAACTGGAGACCTCACCCTCAGTACATACATGAATTCTGAGACTGCACCTGGAATACACATTTTGCTAACTACAGTGTTCAACTGTAGCAACAGCATTAAAATATTACAGGTACCAGCTACAGAGAGCATACTGTGTCTATAAAAACTTCACTAAACAAATAGTTTGACAAAGACAATCTTGAAAACCCTTTCAGCAGATGCATTGTAAACATCAATTTTCTCCAAGCAAACCAGAAAGCTGTATGTACACAGAAACCAAGCAAAGGATGAGCAAGGAAAAACAAAGATAAAATATTACAAGTTCTAAAAATTACATTACAAACTTTAGTAACAGCTTTTTAAACACAATGATTTTCAGCCATTTACAGAGCGTTGTTTAAAAATTCTAGCACAGCAGGGTGCTGTTAAGCACACTTGCTGAAAAAGCCAAGATGACACTGTAAATAAATTCAGAAACCAATGGTAGGCAAGTTTAAAATGCAGAACAGTATGATGCCTCAAATGTGTTCTCAATTTAACATAAGACTGTTTCTCAAGTTCAATGAGTACACTGTCCAAAACATGACTTTTAGAAAACTAGTAAGAACTTGATTCACTAGAATGAAGCGAAAATAAAAATTTAAAAGGAAGAATGCAACATCAATTCCTGATCACAGGAAAACGTACAAAACACAGCATTCACTCAAAGCTGCAAGCAGCAGAAAGTAAACAGCTAAAAAGCTGCTCATTGTCTCACCCTCAGAACACTAAAACTTGCCATTCTGCAGGGGTTTAGGGTGGTTTTTTTGAAAGTATATAAGCCTCATCTAAGTAGGTACTGTCCTTTTTGTTCCTCCTGTTTTTCATGTCTAATATTAGAAAAACTGTACTTACTGACCCTGTTGCTACGCTCTAAAACTCAAAGGAAGAAGGTGTTTGCATGACCTTAGTTTTGATATTCAAAAGAACACTGCCACGAAGTCTGAGTTTTTGAGATTTGTTGGAAGATACTGTGAGCTCATAGCTGCATCACAGGAATTTCTTTGCAGGATCAAATGCAAGGGACTGATAGAATGGGATAAAACAACTCTCTATACACTGCATTTAAACATTGCTGACTACACATGCAACTGCTGAGAACAGCAACTTTAAGGAGTAGAACTTTTACTTCCACTTATTCATGAAAATCCATTTGAAGAGCTGCAAATACACCTAAGAAAAACATTTTGTGTTCTTTTTAGACTTTATTTTGCCAGAGAAAGAAGAAAGTGAAGGAAAAAGCATGTTTAAATGAATTAAAACCAGAGACATAACTTCCCTTAAAACCATTCTAAACTCTCAAGTGTTGTATACAGAACGAAGGCCTTACTTACCAAAAGTAAGGCCTTCCATATTTGAAACTGTTAGACTTTAACGTATATTCTGAAATGCAAGCACGTTTGAGAACAAAAACATTTGTTTGACTGATTTATCAGTTCCTACCAAATTCAAATGAGGAATAAAACAGAGCCCAAGGAATGTACTGACATTAAGTGAGAAGAAAAACTAGGATGAAACCTGGTGAATCAAAATAAAAAATTACAAACTAATGTGAATACACTAAAGGCTGTAATTTTACTTCAGTGACAACTAAAATTAAATAAATGTTTACCTGGAACTCACTTGTCAGCAAACATTTCACCATGACTGAAATGCAAGTTGTTGAACAGTTAGAAGCACACTGATGTCAAACTAAAATTCTACTACAAACAAGTACTTCTTTAGCTGAACTGTTCTAGAGCTTTAGTGAGATATCTAATTGCAGTAAAAGACTTGGAAGTATAAGTTCCATAAACATATGATAATATTTTGGTTAACCTTGAGACTTGGAGCTGTGATGTTTTGAATTTAATATAACTGGAAAAAATTCCCATCATCTCCTTCAATATGAGCTTTTGGGGAGCTTTTTTTCTTTTAAACTCACCTGAAGCTTAATAGAGATCCTTTCTTTTAAGCTAAATTGAGGGCATATTTTCACTTTTTAATTTTTTTTTCATTAGAAAATTGGGTAATTTTAAATATATATATAACTTCTGAAAAAGAGAGATGAAGAATACATATTGTAGGTCAGTATTTCAACAAGCTTTGATACATCCCTGAAGCCTAATGCTTGGCAAGTCATTGCACACCAAGTCCTGGAAGAGCTAAACATATCACTTCCTCCAAGCTGGTCTTTAAGATTTCAAGAAAGCAGAACCCCACACCTCTCTAGCTGTAAATACCATACGAGTATAAAATCCAACAGTTATAATACCCAAACATGCATTTAGAAAAACCAGCCTAGTGTGAAGCACTATTTTCAGGCTTTCCCATATTGACAGATTAATGTTTTTAGGTTTTAACTGTACAAAATCAATAAAGTTCATATACATCTTTTAGAAAAGTTTAGCAGAGTGTTTGTGCTATGCTTATATGAGGTCACTTCACACAGCAGAGAACTTGAGAAGCTTGAAGTTGAGATTTTTCAGGAAATGGAAGAGGTGGTAATATTCTTATTTTATGTTCTTATTTTATTCAACAGAATGACTAAGTGAATCTACCAAGAGAACTAACCGTCCTCAGAATTACTGAGTGTCAGAAGCGATAGCTTATCCCCTTCAACACTTCTCTTTTAAAAAAGGAAAAAAAATTATCTTAAAAAAACTTCCACATATCTGTTTCCAGCATATCTGTTCATGTATAAACTTCTGGGAATACGGCAAGTTGTCAATGATGCACCACACATAGCCCTAAATGCAGAACAAAAACACATTTGTAGGAATACCAAAAGTAAGATGCAAAACAATCTCACAGCTTTGTAGTTGGCATTACCAGAGAACCAGCCACTACACACTAACAGAGCAACACCATTTCAAAGGACTGAAACACAGTCTCAGTGTCAAATAATTCACTAGGCAAAAGGGATGCTGAGAACAGAGACCCCTTTCTCTTTCCCAAGTATTCCACCAGTGCTGATCATTCCTGACGTTATTTCATTACTCACTTTCAGTGCAGTTCATCAAAGCAGGAATTTTGTTTGTTTGTTAAGACCCACCTAACGTTCCCCAGCATTACTGATTCTGCTTACATGAACCAGACTCTGAATAATTTGAACAAATAAATCAGAGTAGCAACCCATGGTATCAAGATTAAGAATACCAAACTCTTATCACTTTTTCCCCCACCCCAAATCTGTCTTGTAAATACCCCCAAGCCACATCCTCCTCCACAAGCCACTCACGCTGTCCCTCTCCTACACACTGCATTAGAATCTGTCTGTTGAGTCAAGGAAAGTATCATCAAAAGTCCATGTTAACAACTGGATCCTAACTTTTCTCCAATAGTGTGGAGCAACTGGAAAAGAAGGAAGAGTTATATGCCAGCTTTTCAATCAGAGTCTGCCAATTAAGGGGACCTACAACCATAAAACCAGTTTCTGGGCCCTCACCACTCCTATACAAAGCCCTAGGAAGGAAAATGATGCTGACTCCAGTTGCTCAACTCTTTCATTTTTCCCCTACATTCAGTTCCTGTACCAAACAGCTACTAGCTTTTTTGCTGGGTGGAAAGGCCTTTAGTGACCACAATCTAACTCAAATGTTCAAATCAGCTTGTTTTCACCTGAAAGGCAAGATGCCTCACTCAGTATGCTTTTGTGTTCAATTTTTACTTAAGTACTAAAATTAATTGAAAAGGGATGGTTCTGCAGTTTCTTGCACTATGTTTTATCATATTTTATAGTGGGTGAGTCGTTTCATAACTAATGAAACACTTCAACATCTTCTGTCGATCGGTCATTTTAATGGATTTGTTTATTGAGAACAAATATAAAAGTTATACATTCTTGCTTCACTCTCTCTCACAGCCAAAGTTCTCAAAAGCATTCCCCAGCAACTCAAAGAATCAGCAAGGGAACGAAGTCATCCAAACATTTGAGGTAGGTTTCCTAGCAGAAACTTCACTTCAGTGATGTTTCATTTTGGATGACTGTTCTAAAAGAGTCATTCCAGCACTTCCCAGATTCAATAACCCTAACTACGAAAGTAACTTTAACCACCTAACTTTATTTCAGCCTTTCTCTATAGTTGTGAGGGTCTTGGGGTTTTTGGAAAAGGTGTCTGGACTTCCAAGAGTACAAAAACGAGGCTGGCTCAGTTCCCTTCCAATATACCAGGACTCATGTAAGTCTCTAAAGTTTGGACTTTAGTGTCATTAAAAAGTACTTTCAAAAATAATTTTGATATACACAGCTTCATAAAATGGACTGTTCAACATGCAGAAGTACAGCACAAACTCAGTCTAACCTCCTCTAAATGTTGTATTGTACATTAAGCCATCACTTACAATCCACGCAATTCCTACACAAAACATAAAAGGACTTGGACAATTTTATCACTATCAGACAATCAAGTGCTCAACCTGTTTCTTCCCTCAAAGACTGCTGAATTATTGTCTTCAATTCAGCTAGAACCAGGACAGTCAATTATTCCTCATTTGCAAGCACAGAAGTTATTCAGAATTGAAATATGCATCTTACTGCATTTTCACAATACTTTCTCTAAACCCATCCACTTCTCCACCAATCAAGAAATATGAATTACTGTGAATGCCATACCACCCATACTAAATTCAATGCTTAATTCACCTCTTTCTCAAAGGCCTGTAAGGACATATCAGTTGAGTTTGCCCAAAGCACTACAGACTTGACTATGTCAAGTAGCTGAACCCAGAGAAAAAAGCTTGGGGGGGTAAGGGGTGTCTCACCAATGTGTGCAAGTACCTGAAGGAAAGGTACACAGACAGAGCCAGGCTGTTTTCAGCAGTGCCCAGTGACAGTACCAGAGCCAATGGCTGTAACACAGGAGGCTCCGTGTGAACATCAGGGAATGCTTTCATACTCTGAGGGCAACCAAGCACTGGCACAGCACAGGTTACCGCGTGAGGTGGTGGAGTTTCCACTGGAGATATTCAAAAGACATTCAGACACAATCCTGGGCAACCTGCTGTAGTTAGCCCTGCTTGGGCAAGGGGAGACTAGAACACCTCCAGGAGTTCCTTTCAACCTCAGCTAGCCCATGATTAAAAGTAAAGCCCATGAAGTAAAAAGGGAAGAAGGTCCTGTAACATAAAAGCTGTTATCAAAAACGCCCCACAAGCTTCATTAGAGACAATTCTAAAGCTCTAGCATTTGTGCTCCAACAGTAATACAGAGAAAATCAAGGGAATCTTCAATTAAATCAAGTAGGGTAAAAGTCATTGCAACAAAATCCAGAAACATACACTAGTACATCAACTGATAAAATGATAAACAACAAAAACAGGAGAACAGGTATGAAGTTGAAACAAGTTTTGTATTTGCAGTCTTAACAGAGAACTATTCAAAAGAGATAATAAGCATTTCTTCCTAAGATGCAAAGAAGAGTTCCTGGGCATTGCTGCCAATCTGGACATCAAGAAACAGCAAAGAAACCCAACAGGATGAAGACACGTATCAGAAAGTGTTTTCTCAAACACCAAGAAAAAAAGCCCCAAACCTTTACATACTTTTACACACCCATTAACTTACCTTCACCAAACTCGTAAGTCTATTCCAATCTTTCTCTAAAACAAATTTCAGACAGCTACCACTTGGCACTTACCCCATGTTCAAAACATTCAGAAATTCATTCAGTGGCTAATAAAAGAAAGTGAAGCACAAGACCAGGAAGTGCACTACTGTTCCCCCTCATCACACTTAGTCACCCAAAGTTAACATCACTAACTTAGGTCTCCCTTATGTCAGTCTCAAAAATGGATCACAAGTCAGTGATCTCAAGAATGTGTGACTGAAAGCTGAAATAAAAGCACAGTAGACCCTTAGGGCACAACCCACGAAAAGCATGGACCAGAGTTTCTTGAATACAATACACTGTGTACAGCAGAGCACAGTTTGGCACCAGGATTCCTTTCAGATTCCTGTTGCTGAAACTGCATGTAAGACAATATGAGATTTTGAAAATCAAAGAAGAAAGTAAGAGCAGAGAGAAAGAAATAAAACAGCAATAGCTTTCAAATATGGAAAAACATGGATAATGTGACAATATGAAGCCAAGTGTTGAGGACAAAATAGCCATGATTCAGTTAACATTGAGAACAAACTGGAAGGGGAAGCAAAAAGGTTTCTGAAGCCATACCCTCCATTCTGTATTACTATACCTCCACCATCCTCAAAAGACTAAACAAAATAAATGGAGTAGAAACAAATACTGTGTTTTCCTTGCTGAAAAGCAATATCAATATGGTCTCTAAGTACCATCCTACTTCCAGAAACACTACTTTAGTAGTAAGAAATGAAATGTTCTAGGTTAAACCAACGCCAGATGCAATAAAACTACACAAATACCTCCTCTCTCTAAAGCTAACAATTAAAAATGTTGAGGAACATGGTCATAACTAGTGAATTCAAATCATACACCTTCAACCACAAGGCTGCCTAACAGACTGAGATAAGCATTTTTCCTCCCATTAAAACAGGTTAAAAAATGTGCAACCTGATGATTCAAATCTGGAGGCTAATGAATTATTTGTATTTTCTTCATTTAACTTTAGATTCACATACTGAAAGACTCTGAAATGTCAATTCCATTGAACCTGCATCTTCTAAAGGAATGAAATGTATTTCCTGTATGATATAGCAGAAAAATGAAACCCCAAAGTTCACCATAGGAGTATTACTTCAGGCAAACCTTAAGTCTCAAGAAAGATCAAAGCTCTCTCAACATGGGAAACATTTCATTGTTTTTAATGGAAAATGCTGCACTCAGACAGATTAAGGACTTCTCCAATCTCATCTGTTGAAAGACTGATTTAAGAAGCCTGGTGAGAGTGGGCAAAAAGGCTTGACAGTTTTACCTTCAAAAGAAGCCACAATATCATGTAGGTTTCACAAAGACAGCTGGACAAAAAGAAAGAGAATTTCAATAGAATTGAGAATAGAAACAAATCCATCCATAGGAGGTGCAAAAAGTTGTTCACGTAACCTATTTTACAGGTTTTACAATCTAAAGAGAACATAAGTAAAACAATATGCTCAGCAAAATATTTACGATGTAGTAAAAGCAGGCTGAGCAAGCCATGAGATCTTAGGCATCAGACTGTACCACCTCTAAAGTGCCTGTCTTTAGTCCCTGTTTACTCCTTGAAGCATTAAGAAGTAATGGGCAGAGCAGGGCTGAGGGTACCACACCTGTGAAAGGAACAGCCTTGCAGGAGCCCCAGGCAGATGGGGAGTTCCAAGAGTCTCCCAGTGCAGATGGCCAAAATCAAAGCGTGTGGACTTTCATGTTATAGCAAAACAGACAAACCCTTTGTACAGTTTTTGTAAAATATGTACCTGAAGTAATTGCAAAGGAGGCATTTCACCTTTCATCCCAGCTCTCACTTTAACAAACGTAACTTGTTTAGAGAAGTTATATGAAAAACAGTGCAAGTCCAAACTAGGTCTTCTCTGAAAAGCACAGAGGACACAATGGGCTACAAGTAAACAGATTGTATCAGAAATAAATCTAAAATTCACCAAAAGCTCTAGCAGAATAACAGCAATGCAGTGGATATCATTTGTGTTTTCTCTAGCACCTTCCATTCAGTAATTCTGAATTCTACAAATACAACACAGGGTTTCTCTAATCTGTCATTTTACAAAGGCGACAAGTCACTCTGCTTCTTTTTCAGCAAGGTCATATGAGGCTGTTGCAAAGCCAAGCACTGAACATGGGTCTTCAATGTTCTGCTCGTGTGCTTCAACCATGCAAGAAACAAAGACAAATAAAAATATTCATAAAAGATCCAAAGTTTTACTCCTAGTCTTTCATGAAGTACTTATACTAAATGTGACTGAAACTGCAAGTAAACATTATACTAATAGTAAGACTATCAGTGCTGCTTATATACACCTTTCAAGCACTCTTCATCAGCATATTACTCTGCTATGACCAGTATCACTAGGGAAACATAAGCAACAAACATAAAACATACCAAAAAGTGGCACTCAATGAGGAAATCATCACCTAAAAATAAAAGTTCATAGAAGAATATAGAGAATCAACAATCTGCTTCTAGGTTCTAGAACAGCAGCTACAAAAAAAAATGGAAGAGCCAAAGGAAAAACTTTGAAAATGACAGCTTCTGGTAATAGACAAGATTATTTTGTTGGCTTTCCCCCTAGCTTCCTTAGATTTTAGAGGTAAGTAAGTAGCTTCCAAGTCCCCTCAAATGAACAAATGCAAGTCATGGCACCAGGAGCTTTATGGAGCACTGGCCAAAACAAATGACACAGTCTAAATTTCAGAATGTCATGCTTTTTATACTACAGACATTTTTCAAAATCAACACACTGATAAAACTGCTACTAGAATGAAGCAGAACAGAGCTTGCCCAATTCCCACTCCTCCCTACCTCCAAGATTACCAAGATTACTGAGGTTATAAACACAGAAGCCAGCTCATTTTCAGCAGTCACAAAACACCATTAATCCTGCAAAGCGATTTAGCCTTGCTTGCTTTCAAGTTTCCTAGTGTAAGGTTAAAAATAAATTCTTTAAACAAGTTAGGTCAAACCACTGCAGAGAGATTGGGCCCAGGTATAAATACTGAGTCAGCCAGGTAGGAATCCAAACCCAGATTCCATCAGAGAACGTGATACAACCAAGGGAATTGCTAAAAGGGCCTCGTAAATATTAAAGAAGCAAAACCCAGGAGGCTGAGTCGCTGCCGTTTTTTGTGAAGGGCTCTGTTTCAATGGCAAATACTGCTCCCCCTCCCTTCCCTTCCCTCACATCCAGCTCCAATTTCTCTACTTGGAAAAAAACAGCTGCTCTCAGGCCAGGACAGACCCTCCATTCCCCTTCCACAGCTTCCCCTCACACAGCTCCATGGAAAATCCTGAGTCTCTGCTCCACAAGACATCCTTTTCCTCTGAACACAACCAAGAGGGCACTGCACATCCACTCTCCTGTGCTAACACACCTACAAGACAGAAGCTTCACACCAGTCTGCCCTGCTCCCAGGTGGCACCCAACAGCACTGCAGACATTCCAGCACATGCTTTTAAACCTATTCCACATCAGAGAGTTCAGACCCTAGCCATTAGACTTAAATATGCACCAGGTCCTTTCTACATCCAGCTTCTTGCACAGGAATGCCTACCAGTTCACTTCCCTGCTGCAATTTTGTTCAGCAACAGGAGAAAACACAGAAGAGCTTTTTTTTTTCTTTTAAAGGCAACATAAAGTCAGCCCAATAGGGAAGCCTTGCCCTGACACCCAATTCCAAGCAACCACGCATAACTCATGGCAAGGAAAGACTAAGGTGGAGAAGATTAACAAAGAGAACGGTTCATTCATTGTCATGTCCTCAAGTAACCCACTGTAGCTGCCGAGATGTCACTGTCTGTAGCTGTGACTTCCCACCACCAGCGAAGGAATACCCAGGAAGGGGATGAGCAAGGATAACATGGAAGTAAAGCCCTGAGTAAGTCATAGGTCGATACTTCATCATACACTTGTTCACTTCCCGAGCTGCCACCTCCTGTCTGGCCTGACGCTAGCCCCATTCCACCTCTGCGGGGTCTGGCTGCTCCCGCTTCCCTCACAGCTCTCCGAGGCAGAGGCACCAACCCGCCAGAGAGAAACCCTCAGTGGAGGAGATGAGCACCTCCAAGACGAGAAGAGAACCCCTCCTCCAAGGCGGATGGGGTGCAGGACTCCCTCCCGCGGATGTCAGGAGGTGCAGACAGAATCCACCTCTCCGGGGCCCAGCGGGCTCCCCCTCCCCACCCAGGTGGGCGCTGCCCGCACCCGCGGCCCTGCTGAGCGGTGAAGGAGGGGGGCGGAGCGGGGGGAAGGCGATCTAGGCCAGGGCGAAGCTTCCCCAGGGCGGCCGCCACGAAAAGTAGGGCAAAGCCGCGTTCCCCCGCAACCCGTCGGCGGGAGGGCCGGGGCTGAGCGGCCCGGGCGGACACCGACCGACCCGCAGACCGAGGGACGGCCGACTGGACAAAGCGGGGCCGGGCCCTTGGGGCCTCGGGGGCGGCTGAGGGCGGGGGGAGAGGCCGCGCGCGGGGGTCGTTGGCCGGGGGCGGGTGAGGAAGGCCCCGCGCGCCGCCCGCGCGCGCGGTACCTGCCCAGTGCGCTCACAAAGCGGCGGCGGCGGCGCCCGCGATCGTCACGTGACCTCCCCTTTCCTCCTCCTCCTCCA